>JBBKCR010000016.1:1115695-1126938 GCA_037577295.1 Ladigesia roloffi
GGAGCCACACCGTGAACTGAAGTAAGAAAAAGGGTTTATTTTGCACTTCGCCGGCAGTGTTTACAGCTGACTGGTGGGCTACTTCGAAAATATGGATTTCTGAATTCAAGATGGCGAATACATAAAGATAAGAATACATTCAGCCCCCTCCCACCGAAGATTATTCGATGTTTTTCACTACCGAATACTCGAAGCTCAAACAATGGCATTCGTACCAGCCCTATTAAAAATAGTGACTCCACATGCGGTAGTGTTTTTAAAGGGAAAGTATCTGAAATAATAGACCTGGAAAATTTTGATCGATTATAGGTTCTGAATGTCGATTTTAAATTACTTTTCGATTAATTGCCCAGCCCTACTGGACAGTGATTCAGTCATGGTGAGCAAATTGGCACAGTGTAAAGAGGGCAAAGATCCTTGTTCTAAACAAAACAACTGAAGAGTGACACAACAGGATGCACTAAGAGCAACAGGCCTCACAATATGTTTTTCTTATGATTTTAGGAGGAAAATCTGCAGCGAGTCAGGAAAGGAGACCTGAAAGCCAGCATCCACCACATGGAGGTTGACCGCATACGCTTTGTTTTGAGCAGCTACCTCCGCTCTCGACTGCAGAAGGTATCTTAGAGACAGAAGGTTAATTTACTAATAAATTGAGAATGAATTGTTTCAGTTGTAAAACCTATTCAGTTTATGAATGGATAACGCTAAAATCCACTACTAAGCTTTCAGATTTTTTTTAAGACAGTGATTTGGCCAAACACCTGGACAGGTTTACAATTATAATTGCATCTCTATCCAAAATTAAGTCAATCAGGGTTGCATGGTGAGATCTTGAGTTCTGGTTTTCTAAATATATTTTAATGTTCATTGCTTTATTTGAAATGACGATGAATACAGTACTATATTCAGTCATCTAATAGAAAATGCTATGTAGCCAAAGCATGCCTAAATATTGGCTGTTATATTTGTCCTATTCTATAGAAATATTCTATATGCATTAAGTGTCTTAAACACCATATTCAAGTCTGTTTGAAGCAACTCAAACTCAACATAGACAGCAGCAAGTGTGAGGTGATTTAAGACCTGCAGCTTGCAGCCAGTGTCTTGATTGATCAGCTGCATTTTAAGCCGAAGAGACATTATTGTAATCAAAGTGCATCCTTGACCAGTCTTTCGGATGATAAAGTATTTGCCCATTAAATATATTGGACAAATGCTTATTCTGTGCTGGTGTCTCCCTTATTTGTTGACTAATATAAGTGTTCTTTGTTGTTCCTCCCTGCAGATTGAGAAGTTCTTCCCGCATGTATTGGAGAAAGAAAAGTCTCGAGCAGATGGTGATCCATCGTTTCTCTCTCCTGAGGAGTTTGCTTTTGCTAAAGAGTAAGAATTGTGTTTATCCACACTGACCAATAATGGCTCTTGGAAAAACAAGCCTGTAAAACTAACGAGTGTTTTCAGTAATTATTTGTGGTCATGTGTTCTGCCCACAGGTATCTGGCTAATACAGAAGTTTACCTGAAGGCTGTTGCTCTGAGACACATGCCTCCAAATCTGCAGAGCATTGATATGCTGAAAGCAAGTAAGCCCTCACAATGAGATATGCCCTATGTAACCATAATGTACTCATCACTTTTCAAGTGATACACTCCATATACAGAAACTAAGCCAGTTTGGTTTTGTATTTTTTTCATGTGGGTTTATGTTCCAAGGGCATGCACATATAGTGACAAACCGCGTTGTGTTGATGTGGTTAAAAACTGGCTATTTTTGTAGTGTAAAACCTAAATATCCCCCCTAATATGCTCCCAAAAATGGTCATTTCTCTATGATTGTCTAAGAACACTTGAGACGCTCCATGGGGAAACTTCTGATCTGCAGCCTAACAACTGCGGCCACTCTGCAGCAAGGAGAATTTTGTTTTGTATTGGCTTTGGTCTTAAATTCTAAATACTGAGGTATAAAGAGAGGTTGGAAAATGTTCATGAAAAGTTTGCAATTTATGAATAGATAAAACCGCACAATTATTATAGGTGAATTTCATGGATGAAAAATAGTAAATAAGTTCAGAGGTATAAACAGGATAAAGTAAAGTATAAGGGATAAGACCTTGAACAGGATTTATCTGAATTGCGTCTCATGCCAATTTTGGCATCAATGGCATTTTCACCCAGAGCACTTACAAGTCTTGCTCAAACATTTGGGTGGGAGACTCTTGGGCCTTTTACCTGGATTATCTTCTGTATAATCACAAAATGTAAGAGTTTTGTGCAAAAGAAGTACATACAATTCAAAATCCTCCTTTTGGCTGTATGAGAATTAACAACTTACTACATTCATGATTGTTATTGTTGACCCACTATCCTCTTTGCAGGTCTTTACTGATCCTGTTATAGAAGACAGCATGAGCTAGGAAAAGAATGATATTACTGTGGGACATTTTATTTATAAAATAAACATTTTATTCTTCAAATCTGCATTTTGGTCTCTAGGGCGCTTTTGGACATAGATCTTCAATTTTAATGTATATTTTTGTTTGTATATGTAGTTCCTGAACCATGTCTGGACTCCTTTGTTTTTCTCCGGGTAAAGGAGAGGCAGGAGAACATTTTGGTGGAGCCTGAAACAGATGAGCAGAGGTAGAGTTCTGCAGACCAGTGAACATAAGAGTTGAAATTTCTGAGCTTCAATTTATAATTTGCATTTTTATTTTATTTCCCCCCCCCAAATGAACAGGGGTTCCTCGATTTACAAGGGTCTCAACATGCGATGTTTTGAGTTTACAACACTTTTAATATATGAGCGAGGATGCACCCTTATCTAAGCACAAGTGTTCTGTTTGTTTTTGGTGATTTTGCACCGTTACATCAGTGTCAAAGAAATTGACGCCCATCGTAAATTGATGACCCTCTGTACTTTATAAAGAATAGTTTGTTGTAAGCCATGTCCACACGTACGTGGGTATTTCCGTTTACATTTTGTATAAATTAATCACATCCACGAGCACATTTATAAAATTATACCTGTCCCCCTGCATTCGCAAAAAACACTGTCAAAAGCATGCCAAGGTAGCAGAAGATGGCAATATAAACTTGAATCTTATAGCATTTGTGAACGATCAGAAGCCTTTGAGGGGGGATGTAGTTACCAGAGACTTGCCAAAACTTCTAAGAAGGTTGCGAGCAGTAGTACTTTGTATATGTTGGTCAATAAAAACACAGTGCCTACTCTGATGCCATGCAAGTGCCACAGAGTATGTCATGAACAGGTCAGTTTTTTATAAATTGGTCTGAGTTTTCAAAACTGCTACCTCCGTTTTCAGAAATACCCTTGTATGTGTGGACGTTGCTGTAGAATGGTCAAATTTTCCTGCCCAACATCCAAACTGAAATCTGTTTAAAATTGACATACAATGTTGAATTCTAATAAAGTGATTGTTTAGCCATCCTTATTGTTGAATGCAGCCAGTTGTAGCAAGTCAGACAAGACCTTAGCATTGAGCAAAGTCATGCCTAAGTCATCACATGTCTGCAGTTTGAGTAGATTAACAGAAATGATTTTATAATTAAATATTCTGAGAATAATGTCTGTCTGTGGGAATTCTTACTGTATCTTGTGAGGATATTTTAGTAGTATTATATTTAATTATATATTGCCTATGTAAAAAAAAAATTCAAGTTACTTAATTACGCTAGATGGCAAGATTAAGCTTGGCCGAAGACATTAGAATCCTGAAGGGATTTTTGTTTATTTGTGGGGCTCATTTGCAAACTTTGCTGCTCATTCTTGGGTAAAATAATTAATAAAATGTCCATACTCCACAATGCACACTGTGACATGTTTGCGTTGTCATATTAAAGTGTGATGATGTACATCTTGAGAAATTCTTATTTTCGGTGTGCTTTACTGTTTTCTGAAAAATCTAAAGTATATTGCATGGCTAAATAGGATTAAACAATGTGGGTACACATATGTTTAATATTGGTAAACAATGGGCTACAATTATACACATTTTGTAGAAATGTACAAAGTGTAATGACATGGGCTTGCAGTTTACATGCAACTTGTTTGCTACATTAGCTCTGTAGCCCCAATGGAACACTAAAGAAGCAAACTACAGATATCAAACACATTTGGGATATTAAATATTTTATTTTCTGTATGTGCCACAACATTTATTCTCTCTCTGTTTGTGTTTGTCTCTCTCTCAGGGAATATGTCGTAGACTTGGAGGAGGGCTCCCAGCACTTAATGCAGTATCGCACTATAGCGCCTTTAGTAGCCAGTGGTGCTGTGCAGCTTATCTAATGAACAGGCTGAGAAACTTCTGCTGATGTTTCAGCTTTCTTGGTGACAGATCTTCATCCCCTGCTATTTTCTCTTTTGTATCCTGCAGAACTGGGCTGGATTAGGTTGGGTGCCGATCCAGTTTTATCTCAACAGGTACTCGTCATTAGGCCTATTACTCAGTCGGTCACTGAAGTGTAGAACTCCTTCTCCAAATGTGTATTTGTCTTGTTATTTTTGTGTGACGATTAGGCCATACCTTAAAACGCACAAGAATATATGACATTGCTTGTGTTCCACTCTGCAGAGGCATACTTCCATTCATCTATATTTAGTGCCATTACATCTTGAATATTGAGGATAAATCTCATACACTGTTGCACCTGTGTGAGATTTTCAACGTCTGCTTTTATGTTTATTGTAAATGTCCCTTGCAAATTTGCTTTTACTGTAACAATAATTATCTTGGCAAGAAAAGAAAAAAATGGCTTTGTGAGTGTAATAAGTTACTTAAAACTAAAATAAATGTTCATCTATGTCTTGAAAAGGGTGTTAATTTTACCTGCCTGGGACTTAAATAATGCTTTATTGTGGTTTAAAATGTAATTTGTCCAATTAATTGACTTGGATGCAGGTCATTTGTGGCTGTTTACACCAATTCTGATGAATCAACTTCTGTTTCAGGAACACCTGATGGGACAATTCTGAAAATGACTGATGTAATTTAGGAATTTAGGCCTGCATTCACCTTATCTGTGATAAATATGGGAGTAAATGATCTTATATCAGCCAATTCCAAAATCACATTCAAGGAAATGTTTTTTATGCAAATCTGACTGAGAATGTTGAATGTTAATGTCATTTGACAGGGGAAAAATATGAACATTCTAGGAAAGTATACAGATTAAAATTACGAACAGCGGAAATTTTAACCCAATAAAATGAATGAGCTGGTAGTCTGTGTTCTATATTCAGTCTGGAAAAATGAATGTGCTGCTTTTACTAAATGAAATTTAAATTCTGGTTTAAAATTCTTCCAAATCAGCTTAGTGACAGTGGTTATTAATGATGTGTTTCAAATAATTTTGGATATAGTTGTGTTCATAATGATATCAGTGTGTTTTTAACAAAAAAAAGTGAACAAAGCTGAAAATTCTTATAATAGCGTTAATTTCCATGCACGCAAATGCTTTGGGATCAAATTTGTGTTATTACTTTACAGAAAGTGCCGAAAAAGGAATATATGGCTGTTAATAGTGTCTGCATTCTATTTACAAGCTACTTCGCTGTATAAATTAGGGGTGCACTGGAAGGATATTTTTGGGCCAAAACCGAAAACAAGGAAACACCCTGGCCGAAAAACGAAACTGAAACCGAAAGAAATAATTTAAAATATGAATCTGTACAAAATTTTGAATATATTTATTTAGCATTCAGACAGTGCACAATATAAAATAACATTTGAAATAAAATATTTTCCCCACTCATAACCAGCCTAAAGGCAAGAAAGCTGAAGTATTATACATTTAAACATAGTGAATTCACTTTTAATAATTCTGAGTGAAGTGCTTGAACAAATTGCATTCAGAACAAGTGAACTAAAAACTAGTGAAAGATAAACAACATTCTCTTTAGGCTTCTAACAAAATAGTGTATCAAAACAAAGACTGAAATATATTAAATGTAATAATCACTGGAAAACTGACTTTCCTTTCCAAAAACACACACCGTGACCATTCTGTCCCTAACCATTTCACCAACAGATCTTATAGACTCACGGGGCTCGAAGGGTGTAAAGTGTAAAGAGTTGGACTATGTGTTTTGTGTGAAGTGCGGCAAAGCCCTTGCAGGCGGGAGCGGGCGGGAACTGTCAGAAATGTAGCGGGAGTAGTGACATTTTGAACAAATCTTTAATGTGACTCTGGAACAACGAATCGTCTTGTATGAATGATTCGTTCAGTCGCGCATTTGTGCTACATCCTATAGTTTCTGAATTGGAGTTATTGAGTCTCAAACCCGAAGACTCGAGAGATGAACTAATCAATTCTCTTTCCGGTTCAGCCTGCCTTTGTTAACATTACGGGGCTGTCACATGATGAACGTACGACTCAAACCTGAAGACTCAAGATAAGAACTAATCAATTCTCTTTCCAGCTCAGCCTGCACTCGTTCGCTAAATGGGCTGTCAGGTTATGAATGAACGACTGAAACCAGAAAACTTCTCAGATAAGAGGCGAGGCGAGTGTATCATAAATTAAAGACACAGATAAACAATGAATGAAACTTTTCTGTTCCTTGTAGCATTATAGTTTTGTCTTGTTTGCGGTATGATCAGCGTGTGTGTGAGCAGTAGATATGATAGGGAAGTAACACGTAACATTTTAATTATATTTTGCTAAAATGAACAAAACGAACGCGATGACTCGAAAAAAGATTCGTTCATTTTGCTGAATGAGACTCAAAGATGTAAAATGTCTGTAAAATGATATGAACTTCCCATCGCGAAGCGGGAACAAGATTGAAAAAATAGTCCCGCGCAGGGCTCTACCTTGTACCAGGAAAACTATTCTACTTGAACTCATTCATTTCTGCTGCAGAGGCTTCTCTACATCTGATAATTTGTGACACCGCCTGTGAAAACCCGGCTAAAGATGCCAGATCTAATTATGAAATAAAGAGTGTCAAAGTAGAAAAAAAATAACAATATGCAAAATGAGTTTATTGTAGTAAATGATAGATTATGAGACTTTTGCATATAATGTTTGAAATGCAATTTCTGACATGATAAAGGGCAGAATTTGTGATTTTCTTCAATGTATGTTTCCATTTTTCAACGGAAAATACTGGAAGTTGGATTTGTGAACATTGTATTTCTATCATCTTTTAGTAGTGATGGGGCAAGATCGCCTATGCCAAGACCGAGTCTTTGAGGAATCGAGACCTAGTCGAGACCCAGTCTTTCAGGAATCAAGACCGAGTCGAGACCAAGACCATAAAAAAGTCAGTTTTTTATAGCCATGATTTAATATCACCCCAGTTACTAATGAACAGTTAGACCTAAAGAGTAAGCTAGACTAAGAATTTTTTTATACGAGCAGTCCTGTACACCAGGGGGCCCCAACCCACTGGTACCGGGCCGTGGGTAATGTGGTACCGGACCGCACAGGAAAAAAAACTGATATAAAAATTGATATTCTTAGTCTATCCTTAGTGAAAATAGTTTCTGATATTAAACTAATGACTGATGAAATATAGGTTGGGGACCACATTCTACAAGGTTTAGACTGTACTTCTACCACCGCCCCCCACACAAATTCACTAGTGGTATGTGTAGATTAGTAGGCTACTTCACAATATAAGTATGTAATAATGTTAAGAAAACAGTAGAACATAATATTCAATATCCTTTAAAACTTTATTTCTTCTTGAGTAAATAATGATCACAACTACAATCTCCCCACGCCAAACACAGATGTACACCCATTACACAAACATGCACAGTGTCATTTTCAAATAATGCCAGTCAACATTCCATGCTTTAAAAAAATAAATCTAATAAATAATAATTACAACAATAATAATAGTAATAATAATCATAATCATAATAATAATAATTATTATTATTGTTTGAATTTATTTGTAATGATGGATAATGGATGGAGTTTTTTGTTGACATGCACATAAAAAATATGTGCTCGAGGACTCGCTCTAAAATGAGTCCTTCTCCTCCTACTGTTGTCCGAGACCGAGTCAAGACCGAGTCTTTGAAGGGTTGAGACCGAGACAAGACCAAGAATGCAGAAACTCTGCTCGAGTACTACAACACTATCTTTTAGATTAATTTATGTGCCAAAACAACTAGTTATTTGGGTATGATTCTTTTAAGGAACTAGTTTTCTGTCCTTATAAAGTGCATACAGACATTAAGATCAAGGCACATCCGCCGCAATCACGTCAGGAACAGAGGAGGTAGAAAAACTTTAGCCGGGTGTGAGTCTATATAAGGATGACTTGTAACTGTCATAAGAATGAAGTGCATCACATGTGTCATTTCATTCTTATGACAGCTACATGTCATCATATATGCCGCTTCAAATAAAGTGTTGCTGATAAAAATATTTGCCTCTGCTTACTGACTGAGCTGTTCTCTGCATTTAGTCTCACCTGATGCTAGCTTCGATCAATCTACATGCCGATCTGCATGTAGATCCAGTCTGATCGTCATCATCATCTGATAATATAGCAGTTTTCACATTAAAAAGATCAGATTCATTGCTGTATTGTTTAGAATTTATAAAATCTATTTCTGCTTTTTCAGGTGCGCTGAACGTTGACGTGGACACTCCAGTGTTGGTGATTGAGCACCAAATTGCTAGTTTGATTAATCTGAAAAAAAATGTTCAATGTTTTCCTTATTAAATATAGTTACTCCACACGTGGTAGTGTTTTTAAAGGGAAAGTAATGAAAATAATTGACCTGGAAGATTTTGATTGATTATAGGTGTGACGGGTGCTGCGTCCCCCCCGCATCCCCGTCTCGTTTGTTTGAGTTCTAGCTGTCCCTTTTCCTTCTCCCCTTTCTGTCTCGTGCGTCCATTTACTTTTGTCCATCCTTTTTAGATCCCCTTGCTCCCTTCCTAGTGTGTCTCCTTGGTTTGTACTACTCCCCCTCGATTACCTTCACCTGCTCCTTGTTTCCCTGTGTCTCACCTGTGTCTTGTTTACTCTCCTTATTTAAGCCAGCCGCTCTGTCTCTCCCTGTCTTAGTCAAAATATCTCATGCATCATTGCTGCACCAACTCTCGAAGAGATATTGGTTGTAAATGTTTAGCTTGTTAGTTGGTTTGTTTGGAGAAACCCTTCTCAGCCTCGTGGCTTGCCTTGTTCGTTTGTTTGTCCTCTCATACATTAGGAGAGGCTTTGAGCCGGCTAGTATGCTAGCATGTATTCCCTTTCTGTTCGCAGGCCTGTGTTCCTCACTTTTATAACTGAGATCCAGCCTCCTTGGTTCTCCCCTGGCTCGACGCGAGAGGCCGATGCCTTTTTGTTATTTTGTTTGTTTGAGGAGCACGGGTCCAACATATGTTTGTGTGTGAATGTGAACAGTGAAAGGTTTATGTATGTCTAAAGAGTGAAACGAAGTTTCATTTAAAAACCTTGTATCACCAGCTGAGTTCGTCCTCCCCTTCACCTTGCAGGGCGATCCGTGACAATAGGTTCTGAATGTCGATTTAGAATTGGAAAATACTGCACTTGAAATTGTAGTTTTTGCTCAAATAAGAAGCTGATTAAATTGTGGGCAAAAATCAGTTAATTCAAAAAAGGCTTTGCAAAAGAATTAAACTTGAATATCAAAAGTGTAGCCTCATAGTAGCCAAAATGTATATAGTCCAATGATGATAGAACCATTTATAAGTGTAATATGTACGATTTTAAAAACTGATGTACTTTGTGCGATGTACTTGTGATATACCTGTTTTACATGCCTGAACACAACCAATAACTTTGTCGAATATTTCACATGGTGAAGATTACCTACAAGGTAATCAGATCACCTTAATCGAATTGTAAAATAGGCTTGACTGAAATGTTAGATTTTGTCTATTCTATAAAGTACTTATACTATTTTGACTTGCATTAAAAAAAGACTAAAACACAGCTTACATTGACTAAAACTAGACTAAAATATCAACAGATTTAATCGACTAAAACTAGACGAAAATAGTCTTGGATCATTCAGACTAAAATAAGACTAAAATGCTCAGATGTTTAGTCGACTAAAACTTGACTAAAGTAAAAAAATTCTGGATGTGACTTAAGACTAATAAAAAATGAAATGACTGCTTGATGCAAAGACTAGACTAAAACTAAAATTAAAATAGGCTGCCAAAAACAACACTACTGCAGTAGCCTACTACAGGTACTGTAGGTGGCAGTGGTCGCGAGGTTAGTGTGTGAGGTCTGCAGAAAAAAAGAAGAAAAAACATACCTATGATGGACGCCAGGACAGAGGAGGAAGGGACTCCTTCCAAAAACACAAAAACCTTGTGTAAATACCGCAATCAACAGGACAACAAATGTATTTATCTGAAGAAGAGCAGGATGGGGGACAGTCATGCATTTTGTGAGATCCTCATCACAAGGATAGTCCTAATAACATTCCTCTCGACATATGGCTGTCTTCATTTGATCAGCTGGCTGCAAGAAATGTTGAGCCCAATAAAGGCTGGGAAACGCATGCATTATGGAAGGGCGGCCATTTAAAGCATGAGGGTATTTGGAGCGTCTTTTACACTGGCATTCCATGCAGCTGCAATTCTATCAAGTTGAAAAATGGTGGTTGAAAATTCTACATTGTTTTGTTTAAATAATGATGGGAAAACAGGGAGTGCAGTAAAGTTACAGTGGGCAACAGTGAATAGGCCTAATTTGCAGCAACACAGTATATAAATAAATGGAAACTTAGTTGCTTAAAAGGACAGCAAAGTTACAAAATGTCCAAAATATATTTTAAAAGATCTATCAAGTTTAAAAAGCTAAATTACTCAAGGAATGTGCTTCTACAAGTGTGTGTATAATGCTGAATCTGATCAATGTATATCTAATAATATATTTTGGTATTTTGGAAGCAAAACAGAATAAGAGACATGTCAAGAAAGCTGTCAGCAAAATATCTATCTGTGTTCAGTTGATCGAAATCATCCATCCAAAACTGGAGGCATTCACTTCACAAGGTGCAACACCAACATTGAATTTTTTGATTGCCTGTACTTGGACCACAAGTGGTGCTCTGTGTACCATTCTCATCTTCACAGCTGCGCAGAAACTGTTGCATCCACTATGAAACACAATGTACTTAAAATATGCTTAACTCTACCTTAATGTACCCCTGAAAATATGCCAAACACCTTAATTTGAATTAAGTGGCCATTAATTTGTAAACCTTTCCCTTA
>JBBKCR010000016.1:1130422-1146736 GCA_037577295.1 Ladigesia roloffi
ATAGATAGATAGATAGATAGATAGATAGATAGATAGATAGATAGATAGATAGATAGATAGATAGATAGATAGATGCCAGTAGTTGGCAGGCATGTAGGACCTCAATTAAAGACCAAAAAATATATATAAATTAGAGGTGTAACGGTTCACAAAAATCACGGTTCGGTTCGATACGACACATTGATGTCGCAGTTTGTTACGTTTTCAGCACAGCAAAAATAAACATTTTAAAAAGCCAGATACTAAAAGACAATAAAAAAATTATGATCTTGTTTTTTTCTTTTACTTTAAACAATGATAGAGCTGTTCTTTACCTTTTCTGGGGTTTCTTTACAGCAGCAAATAAAACCAAACCTCCTTTATAACTAAAACCAAAAAGCTCCTGATTAAAATAAATGGGCAAATCCCTACCTCTGTCAGCAAAGAAGGAACGCAAGTCAAGCCTTCTCAAAAAGGAGGAACATAAACTGCTGTCAAATCCAAACCAAACACAAATGCAAAACTGACATGGGGAGCTATCCCAGCATGCACTGCTCCCACAAGGGATGTTCTTAAAGTTTCTCAATTGTAAAGTTTCTCGAGGTGACTCTTTAATGTCGGTGGCAAAGCAAATTTGCGCTGTAATACTTTGTTTTATCAAACATACAATTATTTTTATGAAACATTGAGTCTGTATTGCGTACCGAACCGAAAGCCTCGTACTTAACAGTTCAATACGAATACACGTATCGTTACACCCCATCATTACATATGTGAACACACCATAGCACAGAGTGAACAGCACTTAATAGTTCTCTGCATTTTACCCATTTCACTCATTTACCAAGTGAAGCAGCAGGAGCACAGCGTAAACCTGTATCCGTACTGTAAAGTTTACACTGAACTCCCACAGTGATAGAATGTAAATACCAATGTTACCCCTGTATAGACTGCACTGTAATTCATACATACAATAGGGGTTATTTTAGTATAAGCAGGTAAATAGAGTAATGTAATGTAATTCACAGTAATAAAAATACTGGGCTTTAAGAAGAACAAAACAGAAAGCAGGAGACACTCCACACTGAAACTGTTCTGATGCTGAAATCTGGGCTGCAGCTGCCTGTACTCAGTACATTTGTCTCTGGACAGTACAAACAATGTATGCAGATATATTTTATATGTAAATGTAGCTGAATTTACATTAATTTTCATGTTACAGAATTACTCAATTATATGTTTTTTAATCATTTTGCACAAAAATTCAAATTTCTGATCGCTGGGCGGTTGGGGGCGGGGTTCCCGAATGTGTGTCTGTGTATATGTGTAGGGGTGGGGCAGAATCCAAATACGGAAAAGCACAAATAACGTGTTTTTTTTATAAATACTTACAAAAATATTTGGAGTCTGGAACCCCAACCCAACCGCACTGCAAGTGCAAACTGTAATCAAACTCGAATTAGAATATTTATGTGTCAGTTTTTGTGCTTCTTGTGTTTGGTTGTATTGAACCCCACCTGGAGCCACAGTGGTAGCTCGAAACTTGAGAGAATAATTGAAATAGAAAAACTGTGTTAGTGCAAGAACACAGTAATATACAGAGCCTGAATACTCCGGGACCAGGACCACTCCTCTGTACCATGCAGAGTCTGGTGCTTTTGCCTTTTAGCTGTAACGAATCCGAGTGAATCTGCTCCTAATGGATGGTTCTGGAGGAAAAACGGTGTGAAGGCCGGCTCTCTCTGAGGATGAGCTCATGGCTCAGTGAGGGCGATGTTTCCTGTCATCGCTTGATAATTAGCTCGCAGCTCTGAGTCGCTCAGCAGATCTGCACTGTGGAACTGTTCCCACTGAGGTCATTTGAGACATCTGAGCACATGAATTACTCACTAGTTAAGGGACTTGCTGCTAGTCTGATGTACTTTAACCTCCTTATCTGGCTTTTCCTGCAGCGTAGTCGTGAGTAGTCTGAACTAATTCAGTTCTGAATTAAACTTCTTTGACCTTATCGGGCTTCCAAAGTTTCAGTGGACTGTTTCCGCTCCCTTCCTTCCCCTTCCCGGTGACTTTTGGGTGCTCACTAGTGCCACCTGGTGGCCATGCAAAAAAAGTTGTGCTAGCAGAAACGTGATGCCCCAATAGACGCCTTTCACACTCCACACTGCACTAAAGCAACAAACGGAGCCGTTTTCTACACCAGGGTTTTTCACGTTGACATTTGGACCAGGGCTTCACTGTTGTGGAGAAGTTGAGTGCACTGGTGGTTTGACAGACAAAGGCTGAAAAGAGTCCACACAGCTCCCTTCGGTGCCTCCGCTGCTTCAAATGTCAAAGCTTTTGTACTCTCTATAGACGGTTCTAAAAGCAAGCTTTCACACTCTTCTGCTCTAACATCTCGCACTTATTTTCTTTCTTCTCTCCATCTAAATGTCACTTCACCCCCCCCTCCCTTATTCTTTTCCTGCAACCTTTCTCCGTCTCTTTTTACTTCCCCGTCCTCCTCATCGGTACGCTACTCATTCTCTTCCTCCCCCTGTCCTGCTTCCTCCTTTCCCTCCAGACTCTCTGGGTGTAGGGGATTCGTTACTTGGCCCCCTCCTCTCGCCGCCCTCCTCCGGGGCTCAGATGCTGCCCTCGCCCCTCTCCTCTGCCCCCGTCCCGTCTCTGGACCAGCTGTCTGCTGCCTCGCTGGCCAACATGCAGCCCCACCCCGGTAAGACAAACACACGCTGGGTTCAAACGTTCTGATCCGGGTTCTTTTGGTGAGTTCTGTGTTTAAAGTGCACCGGACTGGTACCTCCACAGGTCGGCTTCTCAGACCACATTAAAGTTCCACACATATGTAGAGATCTTTAAAATGTCCACCTTAAAACCTCTCAGCCTCCACATTCTAGTCTAACCTCTCTTTGATCTATTCATGCACCTACAGCTTTCATTTTTACAATCTGTCTTTCTCTTTTTCCTCTCTTTCTCTCTCTGTTTCTGTTTTTTCTCCACCTATCTCTCTTTCACTCGCCCCTCTCCCACTTTTTCTTTCTTTGTCTCTCTCCTCTTCCCTCTCTATCTCTCTTAACATTCTCTCTGCCCCTTTCACTCCTCTCTGTTTCTCTCTCTCCCCCTCCCTGGCTCTTTTGTTTCTTTCTACCTATCTTTTTCACTCCTTTCTTTCCCTCTCACCTTTCCCACTCCCTTTACTTTTTATTCTTCATCCATCTCTATTTCTCTCTCTCACTTTTCTCCCTCCATACCCTCTCTCTCTCTCTCTCTCTCTCTCTCTCTCTCACCCTCTTCTAACCCCTCTCTGCTCGTCCTGAATCTCCTCAGTTCTGGACGCAGCTCTGGACAAAAGCCCCGAAAGCCAGTTTGACCCCATTCCAGTCCTGATCTCCAAACCCCCCTCCCAAGGTAAGGGTCCGGTGCAGAAATCCACCATATTCACCCCCAGACCTCATTCAGCCCAAAGTGAAAATCCAGCCAAGGGCTGTTTAGCTTTTATAGATCACTGGCACTGCTGTGGTTAAGGGTTAGAAGGTGAAATTTAAAAACTTCTTTAGTTTTATATTTAACCCTCCCACCTATACTCACACCTGAAAACAGCCCAGTCTTTTAGGCTGTGGAGCAAAATGGTGGAGAAAACTCATTAACTTCTGAAACTTCTTTCCTATGATCATCTCTGAAATGCTGTAGCTACTCCCAAGTAACCCCTGCTCACTTTTCTCTCCATTCTCTCTCTCTTTCTCTCTGTAATGTGCACATATCAATTGCATTTGGCCTTTTTACGTTTTAACTGTTTCCTTTACTTCACACTGGGTCGTGCTTTCTAACCATGTTGACTATCTTGCTTCTCCATTGCGTTTTATTTTCTTCATCCTTATCTAACACATTTCCTTCTGTTTTCTTCTCTTTTCTCATTTTCTCATCTTCTACACCTACCCCCTGTCTCTTATCACCGTGCTCATCTCCCCCTCTCTCCTTCTCTCTCTCTCTCTCTCTCTGGCTCTTTCTGGCATGTTCTAGGTGGTAGCAACAGTGGCAGCTCAGAGACCACTCTTCCCAATCTGGCCTGCTCCCTGCTGCTGGTGGACCAGCTCATCGACTTGTAGAAGACGCAGAGAGGGGGAGGGGGAGGGAAGGAGGGAGAGGGAGAGAGAGAAGTGTGCAGGGGAAACGTGCAATTCTTAAATAAAGCTAGAGTTTAGGCTTCGGATGTAACACTACCACCACTACACACTGCGACAGGCTACGTATCGCATCCCAGAATGCTGAGTTCCAGGGTTCACCCTTTCTATTGACTTGAAACCCTCCCCCCCCCCCCTCCCGTGTCAGACTGTCGCTCACATCAGTCACACAGTGTGCCGTTCTTTTTCCGTCGCGCCGTCTCATTTCCATATCCACCCCTGACTCTTAAAAATGCTCTGAATGCCTCTAACCCCGCCTACCACCCTGCAAACACTCTTCAAAAGAACTGTTCTGCAAAAAAAGCGCTCTTACGGTTTCCTACTTATGTGTTTGATCAGTCGGAGGGTTCTATGCTGATGTCTGATTTCGCTCGTGAGCACTGGAAGCTTATAAACCACTTTTAACACTTTTAATCTCCAGGCCATCAAATTAAACACAGGGTCAATACGTGGGCCTGTGCTTTAGTCACTCTGAAGAACTACGCAATCTGTTTAAAAATAGTCATTTATAGAAATGACTGAATATCTTCTGAATTTTTTGTTTCATATTGACACATATTATCATAAACAGAAATTCTAATCCCTAAATTTGAGGGGTTAAATAATATCAACTAGGCTGGCTCATATGGTCACAGCGATTTAAAAAAAAAAAGGGGGCAAAGTGAACATAGCTCAACAGATCATCTTAAAAGCCTAAATCTGTAATTTGGTCCATTTTTTATTGTGTAAAAACCTTAAACACCAAACATACCTTGCCTGACCAACACAAAATAGGTTTTTCTTGAAGCTATTGCTCTGGGCGAGAGCTTGTGTTCCTGTCAAAGCTGCCGTGAAAGGTTACCGCCAGCCTTCTTATCTTATTGCATGATTATATGAACTTAAATAGCACATTCCACCCAGCCCGGGGGAGAAGGGGGGCTGAAACTGCAGTGTAAAATCTATTTACCGCTTCTTTGTGATGGTAAAATATCACATATCACATGGCAGAAGTCCAGCTCTATCCAGCCGGCTGTGCTTAGAATAGCCCAACACGTACACCGTATAGCTGTGATATCTAACCAGCTCTGCATGTGCAATATGGAGACACTATACCAGACATATCAGCAGTATTACAGCTGTATCCCGTCTCTGGATGTGTTCGCGCTGCTGAGGACCTGCTTCTGAGATCACGCCGACCTTTGATCAGATCTTTTGTTTACATTCTCAGGTCAGATCCTGGATATGTGCACTGTCACATTTATTATTTGTTCATTCTTTTGTTGTTCTTTCATTCTCCGTTCATTCCTTCATTCATCCACACCCTTGCGTTGCTCCTTGTACGTCTAAAAAACCCACCAAGTTCTTTGTTCTACCTTGTGTTTCGAAGTCAATAGTGTCATCGAGAATAAATGGAGTTTGTTTAATGGTGTAATCTGAAAAGCTGTATGTCTGTAAATGGTCTCACCATGTCCTTATTTCTTCAGTTTCAAAGAGCAACACTAGTGAAATGGCAAACAAATGTATCAAAAACATCCACATTATCTTGGTCATTTAAACGAAAATGAGGAAAACCTGTTTGTGGTCTATCGGACAGTGTTTAAAACTGCCCCCGCCCTTGAACCAATCACATGAGCTGCTGGATTGGCTCTAAATGTTTAGTTAGTTGGTTCCTACCCCAATAAAACTACATCAAAGTTTTCCTTCAGTTTTCTGGCGTGTGGCTGATCTTATGTGGACATAACGTCTAGCACCTAGGAGACGAGTGTGGAGTGAGATTCATGTCGTGTCGTGACTAGAGATGGCACAGATCCAACACCAGGTGGTCAGTGTCTGGTCTGACGGCAGCAGGATGTTCAGGACCGGAGATCGGGTTTGTCCTGTACGAGGCTGTAACAAACCCTGACTTAACACACACTCGTGCTGTGTGTCATGTTGTTACCTGTAAGGTAGTATTGGGATGATTTGATGTTCCAGTGTATCTCAGTCCGGTCTCTGCGTTTCTGACTCGGTTCTCTTCACCGTTTATTGCCGGTCGTCCCAAAAACCGTCAAACCAGCAGAAAGTTATTCTGTCAGATGGGCGTTTGTTAGTGTGGTGTTTTTTTATTTAGTCTTGTTTGAGTTTTTCTGTTTATTACTTGCTAGCAATGTCCTGGTACATTTATAATTTCTCTGTGTTCGATATTTTACCCTCAGCCCAAACAGACTGTGGAGATACAAGCTTACAACTGGAAAGTCGAAAAAGTACATTGTTGTTAGACGATAAAAATTTTTTAATCCTCCCTTTCCAAATCTGTCTGTTGTCATGACGACATTTCGACCAATGAAAAGCAGTGTAATCGCAGGTACAGGGCTCTTCCGCCCTGCCGTTGAAATGTGTACTGGTTGGCTACGGCTCACTCTAATGGTAATAGAAAACCATTTTTCTGCGCTACAGTGCGGTTCCGGTGGAAAACACCGTTAGTCGACATCTGTTCAGAGGTCCCCAACCACCGGGCCCTGGAACGATTCTGGTCCAAGACAGAATTCAAATTATTTATAGATTATCAGAGACTGAAAGGTATATTATTTTGAAAAAAAAATGCTTGTCTCGGTTGTGTGATATGGAATATCAAACATTTAGCCCACAAGCTAGCAAAAATGATTAAAAATAATGCTCTTTATTTTTATTTGTATCTATACTGGTCCATGGCACAAAAAAATGTGGAGGGCGCTGTGTTGGTTGACGCGAGAGATCTGGCGAATTGAACCTAGACGATATGCTAGCAGAAGTAGAGGTGGCGGTTCCTGTTGCACATGCTAGTGGTCGCTCTCCCAGTGTTGGTAGTATCATGTGATGGGGAGGTTCTAGTGACTGGGGGACATTGGACTAACTAAAAGAGGCAGATTTAAAGACTCGAGTGTTTAATGTCTGTTTTGATGAAGAGGAAATGTCATCTCTAGTCATGACCGAATGGCACAGTGTGAAAATGCTTAGCCTTTTATTTGATTTTGGCTAATTTGGCAATTTTCCAGTTTGACACTGTCATGATTATATCATAGCGATCATAATCACCACGAGCCCAGAGTCCTGACTCAGAGCGGAGGAGGGAGGCTGGTCAGTCATTGATGTTGCTCTTTAATGCTGTCGATAAAAAAAAAAAAGTATAATTCAAAGAAGTATCTTTGTTTGCATTAATGTGAGTGTCGTGCTGTAGACGAGTGTATGACGTGTCAGTGTGGAATCTGTTGTTGGTATGATGACTCCTTTATTATCGCTAATGAATGACTTTATTTTGTAACTACATCTAACCTCTGAAAGTGTGTGGATTTGTTCCTCTGGCTCTGTTTCTGACCTCTACTGTAATCTGGGTGAATTTAGTGTTGCTTTTTGATGTGATGCTGTGGACTGAGCAAGGGAGAAGATTAAACTATTGAATTATCTTAGATGAGTTCACTATAACAGATGAACTTTTGGGTGAAGGTGAAAGCTTTAATTTTCAGTATGTTGTCTTACTGCCATGTAATTTAATTTCATACGTGTTTTGTTACTCTGTTCCTGTCCTGAGAGAGGGAGAGAAAGGATGGAGATTTGCTCCAGACCTCATTTCCTTCCCATTTGTTGTGTTGGGCTTATGATGGAATCGACTTCCTGAGGTCACCGCCCCATTCATTTCATGGTTCTCATCATTGAAGGTCCATCTTTTGGTCCGTATTCTTCCCTCAAGCACCAGCAGGGATGTCCACTGCCACTCAAACATTTGGGGACACCAAGGAATGTTTTAACCAGAGAAATCCGACCAAAGAACGCCTACGGAAAACTGTAAACCGGGAATAAGCTGGGATGTTGGGAATAAAGCCAAAGTCTCATCGTCTACTCTCCTCAAATCATTATCCCTGTTCTTACCAGTGGAGATGATCTGTTGAACATGAAGCTGGAACTAAATGTACTAAAAAAAGTTAAAAAGTTCCTAAACAAGGCAAGGTGTCCCCAACTTTTTGGCAGCCATTGACCAATCACAGTCTAGGGCTGAGTTGGCCAGCCAGGCCCGAGCATAAGCACAGTTTCTTCACCCACAAGCTTTAGATCTGGATGATCATCATCACAGGTCGTACCCCACCACCTGCCAATAACAATCACTTTCACATTTGTGTGTGTGGAAGCACTACTGGTGTCATTTCCATTGAGATGTTACGACTAGTATAGAACACTTTAAGTTAAAGTTACGTGTTTCGGGTCGAAGAATGCTGTTAAATTTTTGTTTCTTTTTGATAGTCGAGGCAAATGTAGTAAATTGTCTACAGTCATGTTTAAATAGTAAATGAGACTTGTATAATGCCATCAGCGTCTTGATCCCCCACACACAAACACACCTTTGTCCTCGGTACGTGTTGTTCTCCAGACTTCCGTGTGGCTAACCTATGCAATTCTACAGTAGTGCTTGTTGTTACCTGTAGACCTGCACCCGCGGCGTGGCTGAGTAGTTTAGTGCTGCCTGTAGTCCCTCTTTGTGATTTGCGGTGTAGCTTCAGCGTATTCCAGTCAGCCCAGAGAGAAAATAACGGCATCGCGATGAAAACGAAGCCGAAACTTGACTGCAGATGTTTCGCTGACTGGGGAAAAGATGTATTATCTATCAGCGTGTTCCTTCTATTTTTATGAGATGATCAAATGATTTTCAAAAAGAGTGGGATGGTGAATAAACATGCAAATGTGAACAGATGCCGGAGGTGTCGAGTTTGTTTTGTTGTATCTTAACCTACATTTTACATTGTTCTTAACATTTTGGACAGTTTCTACCCCCCTGATTGCTGTTCTGTCTGGTCCTGGAATGTCTGGGCACTAATTTTTTAACCTTCTGGATCTCCTTCAGAGCTGAGAGGGCTCAATTGGAAAAAACTGTCTGTAAATAGATTTTTAGCTCAAAATCGCTTCTCCCATTTATTAACTGACCTCACTGTTCTCTTCCTGTTGTTCCTGTTGAACTCACATTTCGATTTTACCATAAACCCCTCAAGCCCAATACAGGCCCTGTACCTCCAGGGCCTTATATGAAGGTTTGGATGAACAGAATTCCCTTTTCTATATGTATTTTGCATATAGGGCCCTGGTATAATCTCGTAAACACAAATACACTCAACAAAATGTTATAACATTCTATATAAACTATTGGAGAAATGCATTTTTCGTTCTTGATTTCAGCCCCTCTCTGGATTAGGTTCCCTGCCAGTCTGCCCACGGCCTAGTTCTAAAGTCTACTCTTCTTTTTAATTCATGTAATCTCTATTTATGTTGAGAAGTCATAAAAAGTGTTTAAATGTTATATATCTGCACTGTTCTGGGCTCTTCTGTTACATTTTTCATAAAGTTGAGCACTGCTCACCCCCACATTGACATGAAAGCTCAGAATGATTAGATGATTAGATGATTAGGCTTGGGACCTGTTTTCAATTGGCATTATTTTGACATCTGGGGCTTTTCATAAAACATATAAAATAAACCCCATGACTTTTAATACAACCCCTGTTTACAGGATCCTTACCCCAACTTTGCCTGTTTGAAACATGTCCTGATAAATGACCGGGTAGAGTGAAGCATGTTTGCCGCAAACCATAATAATAATAATGATAATAATAATAATAATAATAATAATAATAATAATAATAATTGTTTTTATAAATATAATGCATCCTTCTAAGTACCCAAGGACACACATGAAGCTTCTGCTATTTTACCTGGCAAGACCTGCCAATCAGACAAGCCTCTCTTAGACATTTACAGCTGATTTGTAGTTTGTTGCTATATTAACACTTTCCTAACCGCGCTGCCATTGCCCGCAGTCTGAAGGTAAGAGCTGCTCTGTCTCCGTGTCTGTATTTGAAGTCTGATGTGTCTGTACTGTGTTCCTTGTGTCCGTGGGTCTTGGTGTTTCCCATTACAGTGCAGCAGTGCTGATAAACCTGAGACGCCCACCCCTGCTCCCACCCCACCGCTCAGCTGGCACATGCACATCACCTTTTTCCACTTCGCTTTTCATTCTTATTTGCATCACTCTTAGCACCAAAGACATTCATCTGTGTTAGGTCTCGTCTTATTTCCCCACACTGTGGAAACGAGGCTTTTGTTTGTGATGGTTGTTATTGTGGGTTGGTACGCAGTAGTAGTGTATCAGTGTGTGTCTATAGCTGTTTTGTGGACTATTGCTTGTGCATATATTATTTGTGTATGTTTTCGTTTTCATTTGGCATATAAATGGTGCAGTCTCTTGCTCTGTGTTGTGAAATTTCTTCAGCGTCTGCTCATGAGGGACAAGCCTCAAGGTGAAAATGCTGCTGTGTGTCATGTATTCGGATTTGTATGATTATGAAAGAATCAGCAAAATGGCGTCTTTTTAGGTGCAGAGAATCTCCAGACTTGGTCCAGGGCTGTTAGCTCATCGCCCTGAAGTGTTGGGAAATGCAATTTAGTATTTTTTTCTGCATAATTGAATGGGTAACGATTCATACTTCAATGATTAAGATGTAAAGAAATACATTTGCATTGCTTTTATGTTATATTTAACCCATTTAATGAGATTTATTCATGTTGGTGAAGATAGGAAACAGATGTTCTTAAAACAGAGGCTCTTAAAACTCACGAATAGTAATTGCATAAAATTTTTGAATACACAACCTAATGCTAGAGCCTTGGTTTTACATTAGTTTTGAGATAAGAATTTTAATTAAAATTGAACTTAAAATATTAAAAACGAATCCATTAATAGTTGAGAGGGACAGACAGATCAGTGTAAGGCAAAATAGTTACAATTTTTTGTAATAATAATCAATGTTACAAATGAACACTTCAAAGTCTCTAGCATTAGGTTGGGTATTCAAACATTTTATGCAATTACTTTTTAAACAATTTCCTGCAGATAAATAATGTTTTCTGATTGATGATTTAGAATGTATATTGCAGTTGTCCTGACTCCCATCACTTCTGCAGTAAAGAGGTCGGAGTCTAAGTTTCTCTACAGTGACGCGTCACATCAAACTGCTTCTCCACTTCAGCAATTGAATCGTGATGAGCAATAAAACAACTAAATTCTCTTTTAAAGTGAGTGAGTTTTGAGCAGGGAAATCAAACCGTGCTGGGCTGGAAGCTGATGCCCCAGTGGCAGGAAAAGCGAACCCTCTTGTGTCAGACTTTAAAGAAGCCATCTTGCTGACTCTGCCTCGGGCTCCAGATTTTTTCCCATTGCCTCTCCACTGATGTGATTATAATTTGTTCTGTATCTGATCTGCAGATGTGAAGGGGAAGGCTAACGGCTACCGAGCGCTTGAAGAGGGCGGTGAGGCGGAGAATTCCAGTCAGCGCTGTCTTCATTCCAGCGAAGACGAGGAGGAGGAGGAGGAGGAGGAGGAGGGTGACGGGAAGGATGAGTCCAGCTTGAGGCTGAGCAGTGAAACTTCGAGCCACGACTGCAGCGGTTCTAGACCCTTACTGCAGGATTCGGAGGAAGAGGAGGAACAAGAGACTGACCTTTCTCGAGACCTTCATGGATCCTCGAACCTGCAGCCCAGTTCTGTCCCAGAGTCCAGCACGATCACTCCTGAGCGATCACTCAAGAACCACCTGCCTCAGGCCCAGGGGCAGGTCAGCTGTCCGGAACTCGACCTCAGCACCGACGTCTTCTCCAAAGCTCCTTTCCTGGTCACGCAGGAGGTGGACACCGATGGGGACGTTTTCGCAAATGCTCCATTTCCTCGTCCGGCACCTCTGGCCCCGGAACCTGACGTCTTCCTCCAGGCCCCGTTTGGAAGACGAAAGGAAGCTCAGACCGCGGGGACGGTGTACCCCCATCCAGTCGCCCAACCTGGCTTCCATCATCCCCAGGTGACGGCCCCTTATCCCGAAAGTCCCGACCACAGCGTCCTCAACCAGGTGGCCCCTCGCCCCTTCCGACCACAGGCTTTAGCGAAATACTCCAGACATTATGAGGGACCCGTGGGTTCAGAACCTGACGGTGCCCAGCTAGGGATGCCAAGCCAAGGCAAGAAGGGCCCTGCCCTGCAGACCTGGAAGCCTGATGTAAACGATCCATTTATTTCTGCGCCGTTCCACCTGAAAGGCCCTCAGGAGAAGCACTGATGCAGCAGCAGCCCCTAAACCCATGATAAACCCATAAAGGAGCTTTCTAGTCACAAAAACACCAACGAAGTTCCAAGACTAGGCTCAATCCAAGTTTGCCCAAGAACCATATGCACTAAGCCTGAAAGGAATGCACTCTTCTCTTCATGCTGGACTTGCCAGTTTGCACCCAACAATGATCTTTTTCAGCTTTTCAATAAAGACAGCCCAAGCTTCCTTGGTGTAGGGATGTTGAAATGGGTGTGAATGTCATTTGATATTATGCTGCACAAAGAATAATTTGCATCTGCAATATGAAATATTATGCAAGAGTGCCGCACACGCGTGCCGTGCTGAAATCTTCAGTACAGCTGGGTTTAACCACAGCCTACAGTGTCATTCCCACATTACTGACTAGTCATGACTGTGTTGTGTTCTCTGCCTACCTCGGTTTATTTCCATGCTGAGAGAGCTTATGGGTTGTTGAGTAGAAAAGGAATGTTCCGAGAGGTTTTCCACCTAGTCTCTTCCACTTAGTCCGTATGGTGCGGTCACACTGGCTCAAAACATATCGGATAATATACTCTGAAGCCAGTGATATATCAAGCACCCACTGTCCAAACACACTCCATCTCAAGATGTCCTGTACAGGGAAAGATGCTGACATCACTCTCATTAGTAATGCACCGTCAAAATTAGATTTGGCCGACGGAAACATGGTTGATTGTTCTTTTCACTCGTTAAATTAGTTAATTGTGGTTTGGTTTTGTTTTGAAGGACTCATGGACCACATCGGTCACATGTGTGTCAACATAGAAGTTCCTGGAAACATTTTCTCTGTGAATTAGAGTCCAGACTCGACTCCTCTCGCCCAAGGGTTGCTGGTTCACTTCGTCCTTATGTCTTGCACTTCTACACGATCACTGATTAGAATGGAAAATACTGTGGTGGACATTGTTTGACCATGTTCTCTCTTGTAATCCTCTACACTACGGCACGCTCCACTTAATGCACTGTTTCACTTGTAATTTATAAAACTCTTTCTTGCACAACCAACCAGGGGTCTGAAAGGAGCCCATCTGCTCTTTATAAGGACAGAATATCGCTGGAAAGCAGCCTCTGACACATGAATGTTGGAATTGTAATTAAGTCCAGGATGCTTTAAAACGCGGATTCAGCTTTTTTTTTTTTTCTGCTTAATTGAATCTGTAAGATGTGAACAAAGTCATTACAATCATGTGTCACAAATATATCCATATTATTTACGCTTCCAGCCCACCACTGAAACCTACTTGTGTCTTCTGAGTGTTTACCTGTAATGTTGAAGGAAATCTTAACAAAATAAGTTTTCTTCTTGGACTATTTTGCCTCGTGACCCTCCTTCACGTACTGCTCCACCAATAATGTGTGTCTGAAAAATATTTTAGGCCAAAACCTTCCCAAAGCGAGTTTTCGTAGCTATTTCACTGTAATTAAACACTTCAGGCATCTCGTTCCACTCACCTCCACTGTGACCAGTTCTGATTCTGTGAACGACTTTGTTTAAAATGTAATGATTTAATTACGCAGAAAAAAGGTAAAACCCCCTATTTAATATGTAGTGTGTTTTGTTGATGAAGACAGATGGAAATTACAAAAGCATGCTGTTACAGTTTAGTTCCATGATACGGATAATAACCTGCTGGCTAATACACATGTTAAAATCACCAAAGTGCAACAAAATTAGCCGTATTTCCATAGAACGTCTTTCTTACCAGTGCCATTTTCTTGGAATACATCGGTGTTAGCTGGATGCTACTTTCCTCATATGCTGGATTATATTGCACAGACACTGACCTGCCGATTGTGAATCTGGAGACACTCTGTGTGTCATTTCATCTTCAGTACAGTAATAAGATTATATTTATATATATACACTTACACATACCAGTTTGGACACACCTTGTCATTCAATGTTTTTTTATTATTTTCTACACTTTAGTTTAATATTGAAAACAAGCAAAATGTTGAAGGAACACATGGATTTATTCAGTAAACAAAGAGTTAAACAAACCAGAATCTGTTCTGTAATAAGGTAGTTACTGTTGTTGTTTACTTAGTTAAGTGGTTTTAACGTGCAGTAGAACCGTAGTGGAACCGGATCACTAACTGTGTACCGACCCGACCCTCACACCTGATGATCCAAACACAGTAAGAAGGAAGAAACTCCACTAATGAACTCCGGTTAATTAAACTCCAGTCCAGGATTCCTCATGAATCTGAGGGGAAAAACACCAAGAGTGTAAAGCTCCATCAGAGCAGTAGGAGATGTTTTCAATGTTTACAATGTAGCCCATAATAAACACAGGAAATGGTTGAATGAGAAGGTGAGTCCAAACTTTTGACTGGTAGTTTATAGTGATGAAGTGCACGACTGTCGGGTGAGTCCAGATTATGCTGTAATTGTCATGTCAGTATTTCATGACTCTGTTTCAAAATGCCAGCAGCCCTTTAAACTGTGTTTATTATGGATGGACCAATAGAAATGGCCCAGAACGACTTAAAAGTAAAAGTTCTAATGACATGAATGTAAGTACTAGAAGTGATGGAATGGATGTAAACTACAGAAACACACGAGGCCAGATTTAAAAAATACTATAGTGATATACTGCTCTTTCAAAATTGTTTTACAAGAAAGCATAAGGACTTAAATATGGCTAACGGGTTTAGAAGTGTAACATTATACACTGTAGGTGCGATAGAAATGGTGTTTCTGTAAAGCAGAAGGAATAAGGTGAAGAATGTTAAACGTTGGAGTGATACTTTCTCATGATACACAGTGTAAACGTCGGTGTAGGGAAGTCAGACTTTCCAAATCACTAGTTTGCGCCTTTTACAACTGAATAACGTGTTTCTACAGACTGTGGTGTTGAAAAGGTCTTTCTAATGTTTTCACGTAATGCAGTTTATGAACGGAAGCACAGTATGTTTGGAAATCCGTGAGAGGACGAGTGATGTTGGACTGATGGGACAAAACCTTGTCTTCATTCAAATTGTTTATTGAAGGAATTTGTACCTTTCATTTAAAAAATGTAATGAATGTATTAATAAAAAAGTAACTTCTCCAACTTCTCAGTTACAAAATATTTTTATTTTATTCATGCTTTTTTGCTTTCCTGCAGTTATTACTGTTTGTGAAACATGAGGTTTTGTTCTGAATGTGAAGAGACAGGGTTTATACTCCCAGCAGTCCCCCAGTTTAGAGTTGTTTGATTATTTGTCTGAAAAGCAGTGAAGTTTATCACTCAACATCCTATGTTCCATGGAAGCCTGACTCTGTGGAGGCTGCTGAGGAGGTTCAGGAGTCAGAAGCCTGAAGTGGAAAGAGTGTGTGTGGCCGGTGTTATCTGACCTTCGAAAGTGTGTTGAAACTTTTTTGGAAAGGTGTGAGAGATTGTGTAAGTGTGTGTGTTTGGGATTTGTGCATGCTTTTAGTCTTTACCATCTTTACCTCATGCAGAGCCTGGTCACTCTTTTCAAATACTGGAGTTTTCAGACACTTGCTGGTGTGGACGACTGTATTGGTGATGTGTACAATAAAAGAACATAAGAGCGGCTGTGAGTTTTTAATTTGTGTATATATATATGTAACCCCTTTTTCCCGACTCTGGAGGAAATTACACTCAGACTTACCTCTGAATAAATTCTAATGGCGCAACAGGAAGACTCTGGTTTTCAGCGATGGTGTTGGACTGCTGAAACCCCCCTGCATAGAAGTGTGTGTGTGCGTGTGTAAACTAGCCCTAACTGGCCTTAAAATAGCGCGGTGCCTCCACCAGAGCCGAACTACACTGTATCTGCAGTGCGTGTGTGCGTCCCCAGAAATAACAAGAACATATATCACATACAGTAACAGACAAATTACTAACTAACACTTATCAGACACACAGTATAATTTTATAGGGACCCAAATGGGGACCCTAAACATTTATTAATAGATTAAATAACACGGTTAAACACCAAACAATAAATCCCCCCCCCTGGAAAAATAAAACCCACAAACCCAGAACGAGCTCTGTTGGGGCCCTGTGGAGCTCTCCTTTCTCCACAC
>JBBKCR010000016.1:1153141-1165283 GCA_037577295.1 Ladigesia roloffi
TGACAGAGCAGAGTAAAAGGTAAAGTGACAGTGCAGTCTAAAGTGACAGTGTAGTGTAAATTGTAAAGTGACAGAGCTGTGTAAAAGGTAATGTCATAGTTCTGTGTAAAGTGTAAAGTGACAGTGCAGTGTAAAGTGTAAAGTGACAGTGGAGTGTAAAGTGACAGTGCAGCATATATGTTATATTTGTGCTTGAGTATTAAACATAGTGTGAAGAACAGATTTATATGTAGATATATGAATCTGTTTTTCAAACTATGTGTAATTCTTGAGCACAAAATAATGTATAATCGTACTTTTACGCAGTTATGTCTGGAGTATTCATGATTCCTACAGTGATGAGCTTTTACACCAAAAGCATCCTACCCTGAGAGATCCTCACAGCTTTCAGTCTAGATAAATTACTGTTCAAATGGCTGTGACATTCTAATTGCCTCTCCACTGTGATTGCAACACCAAAACAGTATTTCAGCAGCAAAATTGCATGTGAAGAGACAGGTCTTACCACTGTGCAGCACAGGGGCCAGAACCACCACAGCAGGGCCAACACCAACAACAGCATCAGGATGAGCAGAGCTATGGCCAGGATTGTCCCATCAGACTGGAAGGACAGACAGAAGACCGTTTTACTAGAAGACTATCAAAGCAATAAACTCTTCCCATGGCAAAAAAACCTTCATTATGGGATTTAAGCGATATGTCATAAAAAGTCATTTCTGACCCTTTGCATCGGTTCGTTCACTTTCAAAAACCGGTTTATAAAATGATACAAGAAAAATATGGGATTACAGTGTAAATAAGGGGAGAGTGATGAATGCTATTTGGGCTGTGATGAAATGTGATGACATCATCATGTCTTCCAGATGCAGAGACTTCCAGCTTAGACATAAAGTTGCGATGTCTTAAGGAGATGATTATGAAAGCATGGACCAGCATTGCAAGTGGTTGTGCCAGGAGCTACAGCGCCATGTTCCTGCGGAAAACACGGGCACCGCTTCAGCTTGGCAGGTACAAACCTATTGTGTTTTTCACAAGATCTGCGACTGGCACAGATTTACAGGCATATTTCTCCATTTTGTTTGTTTCTTTCTCACTTGGGTTGGAAGCTGGCATTTTTTGGACAATATTTCCTGTTACGCAATGAGAGTGTCAACAGACTTTTCCATACTAAGTGAACATTTTGGTGACTTTCAGAACAAAAGGACAACACAGCTGGGGGGGGGGGTACTCACACAGCCCACAGTGGTGATGGTCACAGAGCTGGAGATGAAACTAAGGCCTTCGTTCATGCTCACATAAAGGGAAGCCGCCCTGCAAAACAACACAATACAGTAAAGAATAGTTACCTCTTCTTGGTTCAATCCTACTCCTCCTATGGAAAATTTCCTCTTAAAGTTCCTCTTAACTTGTCTTAGATGGTCCTGCTCCAAAGAACCTGATCTGAAGATATAACTTACGTTCCCTCTTCTCGAAGAACTGGTGCGGGACATAGCAGGTACGTGTCCTCCACTACCAGTGGCTTCATCACTAGACAAACAGAAGAGAGACAAAGGCAAACATTTAGAGCTCCAACTGGAAAAATACCTTTTATGTGATGTAGTGTTCAGCCCGGCCTGACACATTAACTCTCATTTTCTTCCCGAGCTCGATTTAAACCAGACCTTTTTGAGGCCTAGTCCTTTATGATGCATGATCCCAGGCTCGGGCCGGGTTTCAGGGGAAAATTATTTGTATTCGAGTAAAATTCATAAGGCAGCATGCAAACAATGTCCGCCCCCCCGAACCTTCTCCTGAACTTGAGTGCGTGATGCGGTGGAGGGGGAGGGGGAGGCGGAGTATCTATAAGTGAAAGTGATCTGTCTGTCACATGTGAACACACCACTGCACACAGTGTGAACAGCACATTCCTCCTCTGCATTTAAACCCATTCACCAAGTGAAGCAGCGGCAGCCATGAGCCAGTGTGTGGAGAGCAGTGTGTGGGGAGCGTACCGGGGAGCAGTGTGTGTGCACGGTATCTTACTCAGGGTACCTTTCTCATCGCAGAGCGAGTGCCCTAACCAACGGGGGTGGGGGGGGCCCGAATACAAATATTTTTTAAGTATTTGTCTGAATACTCTATTTGTAAAAAACACATCATTGTGCCTTTCCGAAAATCATATTCGGCCCCTCCCCTAATATATACATACATATACATACAAATACATAATAAGACTTGCAGCACGATAAATCTAACATCTCAGCAGCTGCTTGACCCAGAATGGCTGCTGCTGTTGTTGTTGATCTTGAAAAGGACACAGATATTCCACTTAACATCCATGATGGAAAACTGATTCTATCAGTTTCGTAGCCCAAGACGAGACTGTTTGCTCTGGCCAGAGTCTGACATACCGCAGCTCTGAGGAAACTGACGCGTTGCCTGCCTGCATCTCTAAAGCTCAGCCGGGATGAGGAGGTCCAGGGAGGAGAGGAGCGTAGGAGCGATCAGGCCGGGCCAAGACAAACCCAGTGACATATCAGATTCTTGAGCTGATCACATCGCGACCGGGTCAACAGGGAGACAGCGGTGGATCTGGGTGTGAAGAGCGAGTCCCGAAGGACATCCTCGTGAAAACGATAGTCTGGCATTTCCTTTATGCATTGATAGAGGTCACCTCGCTTTTGATGCCATGCCAGAAGCGTTTGAGTGTTGGCCCGATGCCTTGACGCATGTTGCAGTGTTTTATTGGATTGTTTACCCATCGCAGTCGACTGAATGTCCCATTTTTCTCCTAAGCAGAGTCATGTGTTCAGGGTTCGGCCTTCATCAATAGATTACTGAGAAACACTGACGAGGCAAATTTCTTCCCAGAGTGGGTGTCTGAGGTCAGCGAGTGCTGTGTGCATTATGTAAGCTATTGTTATTTAAGGGGTGTAAATCAAGTTTATATGTGTGCTGAAATTGACAATATAATTCAACACTCAAGCAAACTCATGGCCATCAACAGAGCTTTAATGAACGTCACTGTGCCTCCCATAAACACACTCCAATATGGAGCTGCACTGTGAGGAAAACACTGTTCCGACTGTAATCAAGTACTGTTCAAAACGCGGGTTCAGTCTGAATCCACCGTCTATTTTGTGGACTTTGTACTAACGTTTTATTTGTTGTATATTCTGTAGACAATTAGTTTCATTAAGTATGAAGACACTTAGAGAAGCATTTGTTTGAATCTGAAGCTAAAATCAAGCTGACATGTCCTGTCTTACCTGTGGTGTACAACTCTGGATATTAAAACATGTAAACTGACAGAAATATGTGAGGTTTGCTGTTAAATTCTAATGAAAATGACAATACTAACGACACTGCGCATTTGCGCTGGGAATACCACACACACCAGTGTGTACGGGCATGGCACTTACAGTGACGGGAAGTTCGCCTCTTTACAGAGAGACACTCTTCTGGCAGTCTCCCAACCAAGAGCCGTTTCTCTAAGCTCCACAAGGCTCTTAGTTTATTACCATCTCCAGAAGTGCATCTTGTCAGCAGGCAGGGCAGGCAGCTGCTTGAATCCCCCAAGCCACTAGATGGCGAACGAGAGCTGACATTTTAAGCTACGGTAAAAAAACTGGTTGGAGTAGGGGCCCCCAGTGAATTTTTGTTTGGGGCCCAAAAAGACCTTAGAATCGCCTCCGACCATCTTAGCCTAACCTGCTGGATATGAATGCTTTGTGTGTTGATAAACCATTAGATTGTTTACAGTTTACTTTGATGGCAATTTATGGATTTAATATTTTTATTGTTGCCTGTTTTATTTCTTATTCTGATGTTTGTGATTGACAGTTCAGGCCCAAACTGTCCTGTCATGTCAATCTAACAAATCTAAATCTAAAAAATAATTTTCCTCTTTGTCCTACACACCACAATTAATACATTTACAAAAATATTTACTGAATATTTGTATACCTCTGAGTATTATTAGCAGTTTATCAGAATATATAAGTTACTGTTTTTTACAGGGAGAAAATTAATATTGAGCAGAATTAAGTTCAAGTTATAGTTGGAGGTTCAACTCTCCAACAGAGTTCAGTTTTTTCACGTGGCCCCTGTAGATACTAATTGCCTGGCCCTGACCTTAAACAACAATGTGGATGGTTAAGTCAGAAAAAATCATGTCTAAATGGCGAAAGGCTAAAAACAATATTTGTTTTTTGGAGTGAAGTCAGAGTGAGCACTACTCCGATCCCTCCCATTTACAGTAGATTTATTATCGCAGGGAAAATCAATAGTATAGTTTTTTCTAATAAGATTAGACTAATCGACCACCCCATAGACAACTTAGTGCAGTAGGTGTTTAGTTCCAAACACTCACTGATGTGTTTGACAGCTTTGCTTCTCCAGGAGAGCTGGTCTTTTCCATTCAGCTGGTCTCCACATGTAGCAAAACACAGGCTCTTTCGGCTGAGACCCTTTAATTGAAAAAGCCGGGGGTATTAAGATGGGATGGAGGAGAAAGCAAGGACCAAATTTAGAGGTACCGCAGGAGGTAAGCATACCATGAGTCATTCTCCATGATTTACAGAAGACCCCCTTTGGTGTTTACAGCGGTCGAGTGTAAGAAAAGAATGTGGCATAGAGACCTTAAGTAAGTTCTCTGCGGTTCCTAGAGCTGCTTTTGGGGGTGGGAGTGTAGGGGCGGTCTGACTGGAGGGTGCCCAGAGGGAGGCATAGAAAAGCCATTTCCTTGTTTTTCTTTTTTATTCTAAATTGTTTCCATGTCACAGGCCTGTTCTTTCTCATTTCCTGGGGGATTCTGCCCTTTAATTGGACACAAACAATTAACATGGAGTCTCATCTGAAGCGACCTGTTTTTATCCAGACACGGCTGGAAGGAGTGGGAGGCCGGAGACGGCCGGCGCTCAAGCTGGTGCCAGTTAGTGATGCAGTACAGTGAGATTGGACGCAGATGACTGGGCTTTGATCTTGAAAGGTCCAGTTTTATCGGAATTACAATTGTTCAGCACATTTGATACCTGCTCCAAGGCATATTGGTCTCCAAGGCGCGATGCATATGAACTACCCAGTGCAGTCCCATCCCATTAGACTTCAAAGGACAGTGGTGTGAGAGTGTTGGCTCCAGCATCAAGAAACAACACTCGTTATTGTTATTACAAATTGTTTTTCTGAAGATTTAATGACTCTACTAGAGCTACAAAAACCAACTAAATTAGAATAATGATAAGTTGGCTTCGAAATAAAATGACAAAGGTGAGACGTCACTAAACACAAACAGCTGAAATGAAGTTATTTTTCATATTCTATTTATTATATTATGTATTCGTTATTGTTTATTCAAACCACAGCTGTTGGGGGTGTTGGAGCCTGTCCATCACACACCTAGAGGCAAATTAGCTTCTCCAGTTTACAGAATGTGAATGTCTTTGGACTGTGGGAGGAAACCAGAGAGCCTGGCAGAAACCCACATGGATAAAGAGAAAACATTAGAAATCGAATGCAGACTGTGTTGCCATGAGCCACAAGGCATCACTCCTTGGGCATCATCACCATTTAACCAGAGGGGGACGTGTCCTCCTTACATTTCATAATTATTTGTTTGGACCCCGCACATTTAACATAAATAATTCGTTCTCCCAGCGTTGTTGAATATTGCAACTTTGGTGGAAGAATCCCCTCCACTAAACAGATGGAACCCACTGGAAATCCCAGCAGCCTGTCTCTGCACTGACCATTCTCTTCACCTGCATGTGGGGAGTTGGAGGAAAACCCGGAGCGGATTTCCAGAGGTGTGTGTTCTTCCATCCACAAAGTGGAGTGGGTTTTTTCACCAAAGATTCAAGATTCAAGATTCAAATTTCCAAACACCTCTACCCCCTAAAAGGAAGAGACTTTGCATGCACACAGCATCGCCGCCCCCACCCAAACCCCGCCCCCACGCGCCTCCCTTTATACAGTTATTGAGCCAAGAACTTTTTCAACCAAATCTGCCACATCTGTATTGTACAATTGTGGGTTACCACATTTCAACACATTAGCACTTGGCAATTTGCTTGACATGTTAATGTATTGTCACATGTTCCTCTATTTGTCATTTAAACAAACAATTTCCTTCGGGATAAATAAAGTTTTCTGATTCTGATTCTGATTCTGATTAAGCACTAGGAAATGCCTCAGAATGGTCACTAGTTTATAACTGATCGTACCTCACAGAAGTGGAAGAGAGTCTGAAAAATGTTGCATGCACCTTTTCCTGGCATTTACTTTGGTGAAACGTGCATTTCTCTCAAAGGACAGATCCCTCACTGTGATTTGAGCTGCACGAAGCTTTAGGTACAAGGCTTCCAGATAAAATTGTGCAGAGCTCGGCTCGGTCTGAAGGACACTGCTAGCTTTACCCAGCCTCTTGTGTGGCAAGACTTATCCCCCACATTTTTCACAACTGGCACAGGTCCACGCTATAAAATCTCAAACTTGCCATTAAAAATCTCAAACCCATTAGAAGAGGAAGAACGGAGCTGGCACTTTGGCCAGGCTGAATATCTTCTATACTCTGAACACAGCGGGGGGCTTGGAAAGTCAACAATAGCCAATCATACAGTTATAGGACCTGATTTAAAACATGCATGCCACATGTTAACTGCAAAATAGAATCTGAAAAAATTTACTATGTAAGCTCTGTCGATTTGAGCTTATTTAGAGTTTTTACGGCTCCTTGTGATAAAATATCAGATAATGCTGCTTCCTGTATCAAATGGCTGATTCCCTTTCCTTTTTATGTGTTTTTATTTGCACTGTTTTAGTTATAATTTTAATAAAACATTGTCAGTCATGGCAAAATTACTTACTGCAGGTTTTAACAGTACAGGCCTGAGGCTACTGAACATTTTATCTGAACATGGCTACTCAGGTACATTTACAACAGCATCTAGGTAGTTTTAATATCGCCCCTAATGGGTTACTAGCATGTGGCCGGTATTTTATTGCAGAAACACACTGTTCATGTAGCAGAGCTTACTTACTCCTGGTGAGGGTGTCATTAATTCTGAAGCTGCACAGGACCTTATCCACATTCCTGGCATGAAGGAACCCATTCCCTCGCACGACAACTTGGAAGGATTCTGTGGGAGAAAAAGCAGGATCAGAAGAAGGTGGGCTTAGCTGATATACGGCAGGTCAGAAGGTGTGGTAGCAGTGAATGAAAACAAAGGTGAAGGTCAAGAAATGACTGATAAGGATTCTGTTAGGGCTGTATTTTTGTATGGAGACTTTTATTTTGAAATTGGACCATGTTTGCATCAGCAGACACGTTGTCACCTGCCCTGTGTTTTAGCTTAAGTGATTAAGCCTTATGATTGGTTCTTGTCAGAGTGTGTTTTGTATTTAAATTCCTTGTGGTTGCATATCAACCCTCACAATATCCTGTTTGTTTCCAGCATGGGACCCCTTCTTTACTCTTTGGTGTTTTTCTGTTAGGCCCTTGAGTATTTTTGCTTTGATTCTGTAGAGTCTGTGTCTTTTTGTATTAAACATCAAGAAGACACTGCAATTGTGCCTCGACTCACACTCCCCGTACACGGCTCACCAACAGTATTTTTTCTTGATGAACTGATGTAGTAATTACTTTGCGATGTGAAAGATAAACAGGGGATTGACAGGACAATGACGACATTTAGATTCTCCACAATGGGGCGAATCATTTAGCCTTTGTGTGGATCAGAAAAGGAGGAAATAGAGGAAACCCACACCAGCAGGAGCTCCTGCATGTGTGCCTGATTCCAGTAACAAATGTACGGTATATAGTGAAATTTAGTGATAGTATATAACAAATTATAATCAATTATTCATCCAAACAATGGCAAGAGTACCCAATCATGATATCTATTCCAAGGCATTTGTATGGTATATAGGCGAGAGAGAGAATGGTTGGACAGATTTGTAATTCTAACACTATGACTCTCCTTTCTCCGTTCTCTGAATATTGAATACAATAGGTTTAAGCAGTCCTTGGGTGTTTTTCTACCACTAAATACTTAGAAAAGTATTTACAGACGACTCATCCATTATCCTGGGTGAAAAAATAGTTCCACACAGATAACATTTCATATTTTGATCTGATGGGGTTGATCTACAAATGTTTAGGGATGTTTATTCCAAGCAGATTTATATTCACTCATTTGCATTACAATGAATACCATCATTTATTTGGTGTAGGCCAATTACTTTTTCATTTCAGGTGATAACCACAGGTGCTATTTTTGAACATTTTTGGATTAAACGTTTTGTACATGTCTAGTCATGATGCAGAACATTGCTGTGTTTGGGTTTTCTCAAAATCTGTGGGAATTTAATTCAAACCTCTAACATTGTTATACAAGGTCAGAATCCAATGAACAAGGCCTCCTGGGATACCTCAAGTGTATTTTTCCCCAACACAGACTGAGAGCCACACTATGGTGAACATGGTTTGTAGCTTCACACATAATTATGTGATCTAAGCAGCCAAAGCCAGACAGCACAGAATCCATAGCAGCATCTCCTGTCTGACATTGCGCTGACTAAGCAGATCTATTGGCAGAGATAGTTTGAAATGGTCCGGTTGTTTTTGGATGGAGATTTTGTTTCACCAAAAGTTTCAAAGCCAAGTACTTTGTTGTTGACATGAAGGCTCTCAATAAAATCCTTGGTTTAAAATCCTTGGTTTAAAATCCTTGGTTTAAAACCCTTGGTTTAAAATCCTTGGTTTAAAACCCTTGGTTTAAAATCCTTGGTTTAAAACCCTTGGTTTAAAGGTCATCCCAGTTCCTTTAAAGTCTCGTCCTTTATCCAAAGATCTAAACCTGACCCACAACCCACATAACTCTCTCAAGTTCAAACAATCTGGTCTTTCAGGGTTGTTTTGGCCATTGACTGGTCTTTCTGACAAGAGAAAACCTTCTTCTTTGAAACGGTGACCAGCACTTCATGAGGGTCACTCTTTACTACACGGCCTTTTAAGAGCCGGTCCCATAAACCCACTCAGCACATTCCTGAACAATCAGCTCACTTCTGTTGATGCGTTCATCCACTTCACCAGCCTGGAGAATGGGAGGTTTTATTGATTTTTTGAAAATACAATAGTGTGGCATGAGTTTGAGCTTGAGGTTGATTTTGAATGAGATGAGTGTGTGTTGGAGACTGAGATGGCTAAAATACTCACCTCCGGCACAGATACTGGAGGGTTCCGCCGCAAGGATCTCTATGCAGGATCTCTTTAGTATCTGAGGGGAGCAGAGAATACACCGTAAGCTCATTTCTGAGTCTATGTTTAGTGGAGCGTGATTCTGAGAGAGTTGAATAAGTTCTAAGAGTATTTTAGTTCCACAGCAGGCATATTTAGTTCAAAAGTCCTCTCCAATTCTGAAACCCCCTTTTTAGCATATTCAAGCAGCGACCGCAAAGAACTTGAAACTAGCTTTTCATGGTTACCAATATAGCCTTTGCAGTGACCCTCTCTCGGTGCATAGTTCATGTGAAGTACATCTCCTTGGTGACTGACCCTTCACCACGGTGTCCACGGTTTCCGGCCTGCATGATACAACCCATTCTGGGGTGTTTTCGACCAATAGGTCTTCTTCGGTTGCCTTCTCCACCCTGCCCAGCGAAGTGTGCGCTCAGGGCCTGAAGACCCTGCTGATTTACAGTCTTCCGTCTCGTTCTCCTGGGTTCCAGCCAGGAGCTTTCAGCGAGCGCTTAATTGGCAACAGATGCCGTACTGCTGCCGCGACCTCAGCCCTCCGCTTGAGTATTCAACTACTGACCTGAACCCGACAAGTCTTCGCTCAAAGAATGCCTCTTTCATTTCTGCCTCAGCGCTCCTTATTCCTTAAATATAAATGAATACCTTTGAATGCAAAACCCAGGACAGAGCAAACACACTTTGATACAGGTTGGGCCGACTCCAGCACAGTGTGGGATCAAAAGCAGCCACGGCGAGGCCACAGCAGGTCTCTTCCAGAAAGAAAGCATCCTTGACCACGACTACCTTAATATCCCTGTGTGTTATTCTTTATTCCTGTCTCCTTCTGGGCTTCCTCTTTCATTTTTCATTAAGAAGCCGCTTCTGGAATCTGACCGCTAGCCAAAACGTAGCCCGAAAATCTGTTTATTCTTTTCAGGTAAGAAGAGGACACTCAAAACTGCGCTGCAATAGGAAATGGATGTGCAATTTGTCCTATCTTGCACTACCAAATGCAAACCACAACTCTTCATCATGAAATTCTTGGCTCATTTCATTTTGATGCTGATGATCCCTGATGGTGCTAAAAATGAATTTCATGTCAAAATACATTGTGCGATATTACATTTACAGTATTTAGCGGTTTCGTTTTATCCAAAGCGACTTCCATTCCCTACCTACAGGGGGCAGTCTCTCTGGAGCAAGTTGGGGTTAAGGGTCTTGTTCAGGAACCCAGTGGTGCTGAGGGTAGGATTCGAACCCATGAACTCTTGTTCCAGAAGCAGGGATCCTATCCCCTAGGCCTCTATATACTGTACATATTATAGTTGTACACTTGATAATGTGTTGTGATACTTTCTATTAGATAATATAAGAAGTAGATTATTTACTTGCATGTGATACTAATCAGGCACTCCTCATTTGAAAGACATTGTAGAAAAACAAATGCATAGAAGCTCTTACCGAATCGATAACACTCTGCAAAGCCTCAAACCCGTCATTCACTGGGAAGACGTGATCTTTGCTGTCCGCAATTTTGGCAAGCTGTTATGAAATTGTGAATGTTGTTAAAGACATAAATAATAATTTGGACCACCTCTGAATTCCAGTGTCTTATTCATGTCAAAAACGATGCACTCATACCTGGGTCTCATTGAAGTCCTTCACTCCTACACAGTACACGGAGGCCCCCAGGCTGCGGGAGCGATTGGCCTGACAAAAAAAAGACATAAATGAGACCGAATGCAGGTCAGACCTGGGTCCTAAAGACATTCGCACTTTACACAACTGCTTCATCATGCTGTCTGCACGTATATAACCTCTGCACCTTTAATGGGAAGCTAAACGAGGACATTTAAACTGTGAGAGGTTCAGCCCCTCCTTCCTAGTCTCCAAAATTACCCATCATAGGTTTTAGGGCCACCAGTGTAACGGTATTACCATTCTGGGGGGAGCAAAGGATGCATACACAACATATCTAGTGTGTACAGAAATGAAAAATATAAACTTTTGGATCGTTTGTAACACTCTTGGGTCAAGAATGCAATGGAAAACTAAATCAATTTTACTAGCTAATTACACATAAAGCTTTTAGGTTCTATTTTTGGTCTCCCGTGACCGTTTCCTGTTTTCACTGAGAACCAGGCAGATGGGAACTCCTGACCCACTTTTTGTCTCACGTAAAAAAAAAAGAGATCAAAGAGCCGGATGATGGACGAGGTGTCTGATGGCATTTCAGTCCATGCCGAAGTGAGCCGCACTAATTTATCCCGTGTTCTCAGCCTACTTTCCTCTTCTCCATGCGCGCCTCTTTACGGGCTGACCTTGAGTTTCGGCTTCCCTTTAAGTCTCTGGCTGGACCAGATGCTTCGGCACACACTGAAAACATTACGTGAAGTATGTTATAGGTTTAAAGGAACATATGGCCCTCCATGCCAGCATGAAGTGACCTCACGTGGAACCAGCTGCATGACTGGGATCTCATGGGGCCCAGCACAAAGAAGACTTACACCTTCAGCGAATAAAACCAAATTACCTCGAGTTTCTGGCCTTGGATTCTGTTGTGGTTCAGCCGAGCCGAATGTAGGCAGAAATCTGTGATTAAGGCTTCATGAGCGGGTACCCAACCTTTTTATCACAGCAGACCGGTCAACGCTTGACAATTTAACTGCGGACTGGGTTGGGGGAGGTTGTGTGTGTATGGGGGGGGTGATGGGGTACGTATATTGTTTATATTGCGAATATAATAACAAACGTGAATCCACTGTGTACTCGTATGCAAATGTATTAGCAGCTTCCACGTAACATCGCGCCATTATACAAAGATGGTATACAAAGTCTCTGTTAAAAGGACAGTTCACCCCAAAATGAAAATCTGATGTTTATTTGCTTACCCCCAGGGCATCCAAGTCGAAGGTGACTTTGTTTCCT
>JBBKCR010000016.1:1175366-1186088 GCA_037577295.1 Ladigesia roloffi
ACTGGACTGGAGTTTAACACACACTGGACTGGAGTTTAACACACACTGGACTGGAGTTTAGCACACACTGGACTGGAACTGGTTACTTTTCTCCGGAGCTGTATGTAACACTAACTCTCTATCTAGGTCAAACCAACTGTGTTGATCAAACCGACGGGTCCAGTCAGGAAATGGGTTCGACCTGGACAAACTCACAGTGTTACAGATGTCACTGTTCCTCCACTGGCATGACCTGCTGTGACCTGTAAGAGCGCCAGTTCTCCTTTCTTCTCATGACTAACGCGGCGTCACACTGTTTATTCTTATCTGTGCTGCTGCAGGCGATGCTGAAACAGGAACATGTCTTATCAGCAAAGAGACAATATGAAGTGTAAATTGTTGCAATCTGTAAATCTACATCACAGTTAATGTCACAATAATGTAAAGTTGGTTAAAAGTCAATGGTTCAACTGCAGTCCGGTGTCAGTTCAGTTTCTCCTCATATTTGACCATTGTTACCTTCTTTTGGGGGGTTTATGTTTATACATTCTGATATTAAAACTCGATTTTTTTCAGGATTGTACCTCCAAACAACCCGAATCCTGCAGCCTGCATTGTGGAGCACGACTACCAGACATGCCAGGCCAACCTCGTCAGCAGAGACGACCCTTCACTGCCCTGCTAAACCCGTCATACTGATCATAGACACTGCACCGCTGTCCAGCATTAACTCTACAGGACAATGCAAACATTTTCTTTACTTCTGTAGGAAGTCCGTGTAAAATATTGTGCCTAAGGTCATTTAAGTCCATCTCTATTGGCCTGTTCATCATACGGCACAGTAGATATGTGCAACAGACATAAAATTAAATCAAATAAAAAAAGAAGACACATGATTTTCATTTGAGATCGATTGTATTTCATAAAATAGAACCCCTGAAAAGAACACAAATACTCAATACCCCTCACAGAAAAAAATACATGTGATTAATGTGTATTAACAACAAAAAAACAGGTTGCCTAATGCTCTGAAGTGTTTTGAATATCTTGCAGAATGAAACAATCGATTTGGAATATATCTTACATATAATATGTATATATATATATATATATATATGTAATCAATAACTGAGGCTAAGCAATGTAAGCCAACACCCCAGTGACATTTTTATGATTGTGGAATATGTAATATATCCTAAATCAAACAGTGAATTTAATAAACTTACCGTGGTCAGTATAAGAAGAGTGTCTCATTAAGTCCACTCATGCAGTGTCAGCAAGACAAAAAAAATCAGCATAACAAGTTTATGCCAAGCTTTAAATGTTTATTTGAGTTTCCCCATTAACATGGGGTTTGAAATGTGTTAAAGTGAATAGGGTAAGTTGTTATTTAGCATGTTATTCAGTTAACACGTTTTCTCTGCGACCCCTTAATGCTGAATGTCATATGCACTGAATTCTGGTGAAAAATAAACAAGTTGTAACTTGAAAATAAATCAATATATGTTATCTGCACTGTGTCAGAAAATTCAGTGATTAGCTTACACAGAATTAATCAAGTTAGCTTTTTAAGAAAATTTGATTTTTGCACTGAAGCACCATCATAAAATTAATCATACGCCACAGCACGCTGTGTGAACAGTGCAAAATTCTTCCTCTGTATTTAACCCATTTTACTCATTTAAACCATTGAACCCATTCATCAAGTGAATCATTGGGCAGCCATGAGCACAGCACCTGGGGAGCAGGGTATGGGGATGGTGTCCTGCTCAAGGGAACCTCAGTGGTGCCACCTGAAGTCTTGTTAGTCGAACTCATGACTTCCTGAGTGCAGGGCGAATGGCCGAAACCCCAGGCCACCAGCTGCCCCATAAAGTGTGATACACATCACAATATTCAATGTAGAAGAGCATTAATTTGATTAATTTTCTTGTGTTTAGTCCATGATGTGGTAGTGCTTGTTCTTGTTGTGGTGATGGCATCAAACTAGTACAGTGTTGGTGCTATATTGAAATTTGATAACATAATCCTTACTCTGTAATTTTAAAGTTTGACAGTAACTCCCTGAACATGAGTTCAGGAGCGCAGATGGTAGCACTGTGCCTCACTCCTCCATGGTTGGTGGTACAAGTTAATCAATTTAATACAGTATAATCTCATGAAATGGGGGGAAAGAATTGCCCCTGTGTCACATATTTCAATTATAGTCCTGAAAAACGTATTATTGTATTTTATTTTCCTTTATTTTATTTATTTTAAACTCTCAGGGCACTTTAATGTGCAGTTCAATGGACTACAGGAACAAAATTGGGAATTCAAGTGAAGAACGCCAGTCCGTGTTTTGTGCCCTGCCTCCTTTCTCATTTGGAGTATTGTATGAAGATCCACTCCGGGTTTTTCAGCGGAGCTCCCATGGCGCCAATAATGATCCGTTCCGGGTTTTAGAACATACCAACGTTTTCCCACGAATTTGTGTAGAATCCAATCCGTGTTCTCAGATCACATTCAGCTTAATCCAGTCCGTATTTTCCTCGATCTGGCAGAGGCGAAGCGGAGGCAAAACAAAAGAAGGCGGCCATGATCAGACAGAGGGAATGTCGCTGAGTTTATTCACATTTAATCTCTTAAAATAAAATTTACACCTTCGAATGGCCTGAGTATGAACACAATGACGTGAAGTTACTCGGGTTTACCACAGCAACCTAAGAGAGTAAGTAAATTAACTCGAAATGTAGGAAAGTAGCCAGACGAGCTAACGTGCTAGCTGGACTGTTATCGTGTGGAGAGGGTGGACGTAGCTTAACCAGCCAGACAGGCTAATAAGACAATTAGTCGCAATTTTTAACAGTTGTCTGCTGGTTCCGTGTATAATGTGGAATATACTCCGAAAAACAAACATTTCCTCGTCTGAGCCTGCTGTGGGAGCTGCCTGGGAAATTGAGTGTCAGGCCAATTAGAGTTGCCGTTGGGTGACCAGTTTTGCAGCTTATGCAAGAGGTTCCAGTTCTGGTTCCTGGGCTTTGAACTGGCATAAACACTTACCCGTGTTATTTGGTTAGGTTCAGGGCGTGAAAAAAAATCTGTAATTCAACACTGTGTTCATTGCATACGCAGGTTGTTTGTGTAAGTTGTAAAGTAACCCTTTGTCACAAGTGAATACATCACAGCACAGTGTATACACTGTGAAACATTTCCGCTGTAGTTTATCAAATCAACCTATTCACGAAGTGAAGCAGGGGGCATCCAGGTTAGGGAGTTGTCCCTGTGATCAGAAGGTTGGGGGTTTGAATCTCAGGCACCACTGAGCTACCCCTGAGCAAGGTGCTGTCCCCACATACTGCCTCCAAGGCAGTCCCACTGATTTCTTTGGATAAATTCAGAGAAGGATTTCCAATTGTTCACTCTGTGTGCTGTGTTGTGTTCCTGTGACCATTAGGGCCCAATTTAATAAGCAATTGTAGTTTTAAATTGTTTAATAAAATGTAGAACAATCTCAATCCCTGTTCTCTGAACCCCAGGATTAGAGTGGGAAGGTGATCTGCTAAGCTAAGAATTTAATTACAGTTATATGTAGGTTCATTAATGGTCTTGATTGTTAAATGTTTGACACCCCCCTTGACTCCATCTTCTCAGGTCTACAGATCCCATGCTTGTGCTGCATGCACTTCATCCTCTTGGGATCTTTGAGGCTCCCACGAGGAGCTAGTGAACCATGTACCGCGGCAGTGGGGAAAGGGATTTCCAGACGTCAGCCCGTAGGATGGGAACGTCGCTGCTTTTCCAGCTCTCTGTTCATGAGAGAGAGCTTGACCTGGTCTTCCTGGACCACAGCTATGCCAAGCCATGGAACGCGCACCCAGATGCCAGCAGTGCCCGGCCCACCCGCATGCTATTCGTCACTCCGCGGCGGCAGCCAGATTCCTCTGTGTGAGTGTTTCCTGAGCTCATTTGTTGTTTGAAAATATTTAAAGGCTGACACAAGTCAGTTAGTTATTTTTATGACATATCTAGATTTTCCTGCAGCTCTCACTCTTCATGAAGCTTCTCAGAATAGTAGCATATGGGGAGCTTTAGTGTTAGCGACATCCTTAGGCTGAATTAATGCATTACATGATGAATTGGTGAGGAAACCCATGTTTTGTTTTGTTTTTTCATTAAGTGAAATAACTATTCAATATTTGAACATATAGTGAATATTCGAGTATTCGAAAATCATGTCTCATTAAAGTGATATGTTCAATAACATTCAGTTTTATTGGTAGGGACTAGTAATACTGAATGTTATTGAACATATCACTTTAAATAGTGAGGTTTCACGTGGTAGGTTTATTTTGCATGTAATGCAGTGGTTTTGCACCTAATAAGAAAACTGCACAGGGAATTTCACATGGAAACAATCTTGCACATAATAATTTAATAATGCATCTTAATGATTAGGATTCAGATCTTAGACCAGCTAATACTCTAAGGAGCTTCATGAATATACAGTGAGAACAGCATAAGGGCTACTCTGCCACTGCCTGTCAGTAAGTAAAATTTATAAAATATAAGTAAAATACAGGTGTTTATGCTTACCTTTTCCAGTGACGTGGACTTGTCCCTCGATGTGGAGACAGTCACACCCACACCCCTGCCTCTCTACGACAACCAGAAGGCACGCAGTGTTATGAATGAGTGTGAGCGTCATGTTCTGTTTGCCCGAACTGTCGCCGACGGACCTCCACCTCCAGACGACTGGGAAGAACATATTAACAAGTAAGAAAGAGTTTAAGCACTTATTAAATTCAGGATTCATTTATGTGTTTGTGTGCGCGTGTTTGTGTGTGATGTACATGTATAGTACAGTTATAAAGGAAGACAATATACCCAGAGTGAAACCGTGGGTTACTGAGGCTGTTTAATCATTTTTGTTTCTTTAGGACTGGCTGGACCATGGCTCAAAACAAGCTGTTTAATAAAGTCCTGAAGGCTCTGCAGGCTGAGAGGCTGGCAAGGCTGGCCAATGAAAGTGTGAGTTTCTGAGAAATCCGCTCTAGTGGACATGTTCGTAACACAGTTAGGAAAACGCATTAAATTGTATTAGCCAGACATTTGTCTTATTTTTAAGACACCCAGTGGTAGATTTTACTAATTTTGATCAATGTCCACATTCCTAACCTCTCAGGCTGGTAACGAGCCGGTCCTGCGCAGGATTGCGGTGGATAAATGTGCCCGTAAAGTTCGGCACGCTCTAGCCAGCGTGAACTGGGACACCAAGCTGACCCAGTGGCTGCACTGCACCCTGGTGGAGTCTCTGAGTCTGGCCATGCTGGCGGCTTACCTGGACGTGCTGCAAACTCTCAAAAGCAAGGTGAGACTCCTAGCACTGTTAAATCCCTTCATTCCAATTATTTCTTCATCTGATATGGGAGCAGCCTATTATTTATGTGGTCTGATGCTTCTCTTTAGGTTTACTCTTGCGTGCCCCTGTTAGTCATCTTTTAATATGTTGTGCTTTGTTTGGTTCCGTTGTTTCCTGTAGAAACTTTAGTTAGAGAGATGTGTAAAATAAGCAGTAGTCATTTTTTATGAAGTAAAAATGTAATAAAATTTTTTGTTCTACTGACAACAGTAGTTATTAACAGAGGTCGACCGATATATCGGGCCCATATTTTACATTTTTTAATGTATTGGCATCGATATCCAAGTGCGCTACGCCGATTTACAGACTGGCACCTCTGCGGGCAGCCCAGTATTATTGTTGCTGTGGAACACGGGGCCATGCTGCTTGTGCTGGACCCCAGCCTCTGTTCCCAGTGAGAGTGTTTAGTGAGACTGGAATGATCTATGATGAGAAGAGGAGTCGCTCACAGGAGAACATGCAGAATGTTTGTGTTTCTGCACGACGACCAGCAGCTCTTAGACTGGGAGGACTAACCACTTTCAGTGAGGGGGGGAGGGAGGAGACCGACTCCGGGACTGGAAGTGGGAGTAAAACTGAACATACTATAAAAAGGAATGTGCATGTTTAAATATTTACCTCAAGAATTTCACGAAAAGATTTTGATGCTGCTGTGTTTATTGTTTACAAGTTTAAGTTATTGTTTAATGGTTTTGTTATTTTTAAGTTTGTTTATGTTTTTTATATTTATATTTATAATAAATGGCAAGTTGAGAAATTTTGTGTAACTATCTTTGTGTTATTAGTGTGATATTTTACATCTAATAGGGGGGAAACATTCAATTATTGGGCAAAAAATATTGGCAGCATTTATCGGCCATCGGCTGGTCCTGACTCCAAACTTTCGGCATCGGCTACTGAAAAACCCACATCGATCGACCTCTGGTTATAAATATTTACCGTAAAGCCACATGCTCTAATTTTAGAAAGAAAATCTATTTTGTACTTGTACAAGCCGCCCTGGATTTTATCCGCATGTGTTTTAGGTCAATTTTTTCTCTCTCTCTGTGATCCATTAGGTTCCGTCTCTGATTGATCGCATGCTTCAGTCGTCATCTTCCAAAACGGGCGCTGCGGGTTCCGAGGCGCTCTCCCTTCTGCTGAAACGGCCGTGGGACCCAGCAGTGGGCGTGTTGTCCCAGAACAAACCGGTACACACTCATTCCTCTACAGTTACTCCAGACTTGTCTACCGTTATTTGTGTCATAGCGCCAAGCTGTTCATGTCCGTTGATTGCTCCTTTTCATTCTTGGCACCATTGTTCTTCTGGTTCAGTGATTCTTAATAAAGAAAACTGCCTGAACTATTTTTTTTCTCACAGATGGCGACTGTCTAGACAGTTTTCCCATTTTTTTATGAACACATCTAGGCAATTACTGTAAATATTACATGATTTTACCATGTAATCACTTGTTGGTCTCTGTTTTCTCGGACACTTTCAGAGTAAACTTCCTGGCTCCCCCCTCATCCTGCTTTGTCCATCCACTCCCAGTGTCCCCAGCCTCTCCGCATCTCGACGAATGAGGTTCTGGCAATCACAGCTCTCCTGCTTGGGGAAGGTAAATCATAATATCTTTCCCTTCTTCTTGCACTGAGACATTTAAAGGTCATGACAACTCTTATCCCCTCATTTTACCTAAAAAATTGTATGTATTTTATGTGTTTAAAAGATTTAGGCATTCTTTTTTTAAGAAAAGGCTAAAATCCGTTTCAGGTCATCCCCATAACTACTCATGTGGGCAGCGGATCTAACTTGGGCATCACTCAGTGCCTGGAGCACATGGTGGGCACGGTCCGGGGGAAGGTGATGGAGGTGAGTCCTCACTTGTTTACAGGACTACATGATTCCTGTAGTACGTGTGGCTTATCTTCCATCCATCAGCCCAGTAGTTCAGTGGTCTTAAATGTTTTCCAGTTAAGCATAGTTTTTCATCTGTATCCATTAATTGCCATGAATTATTTAATGTGAAATTGAATTGTCTTTATGTTTCCAGGTTCACAGTCACTTTCCCCACAAACCCATCATCCTGGTGGGCTGGAATGTTGGTGCACTGATCGCCTGCCATGTAAGTCCCATGGCTTTTGATTTCTGGGAGCCTCTTATTTTCTTTGCTGTGTGAATAATGTAGTGTATGCTGTGTGTGCAGGTGTCCCTTATGGAGTATGTGACTGCTGTTGTATGTCTGGGATTCCCTCTGCAGACAGTCAGTGGACCCAGAGGGGTAAGACTGATTTGAGGATGCTCATAGTGGACCAGGGGTGTTTCTGTGTTTAATCCCTAGGGTCCTCATTTATATAGTTCTTGCAGTAATCTGGCATTAAAAATAAAATCTAATGTGTAGATGGATAAGTGAATAAGAAAGAGATATTTCAACTTGTTTAATGGGTCAATAACATATTACCTAAAATTCTGTCCAACTGTTTGTTTTTTTTATTTAAAAAGGTTTAAATGTACAGAAACATACTTTCTATAAGTAGTATCTCTCCCTTTATATGTACTCACTTAAATTTTTTAAAAATCAGGAGTTATTTGTAATTTTTCTGTAATTTAATATCAAAATGTCATGTGGTGCGACCAATAATAACAATAACTATATTAACTATATATCAGTATGTATAAGTTAATGGTATTTGTAAAACATTTCTATCACTTTTATGTATTTTACAGGAAAAATGAGTCAGTAAACTACATTTAATTTGGCGACCGTGATATTATAGAGCTAAAATTAGAAATCATAATTTACAAAATTCAAAAGAAATGCAAACACTTGTTTCTAAACCTGTAATTTTTTACACTTTTTTTACAGTAATGTTAAGAATGTTAAAATATGTATTCGGTTTGAGATAAATTGGGGTTGCACCACATGACATTTTGTATTTTTGCGGCTATATCAATGACCCTAATCTGTAGTTTGAGTGGTATCTGTTAATGTAGTAATTTATGTTTTATAGGCATTTGTGAATGAACAGAATCTGGGGCCTTCACATTCTCTGTGGTTTTGTATATTTGATAAATGGAGAGAACTGAGCGCTTTATTTTGCTGGTCAGGATGTGGACGACCCCTTGCTGGACATGAAAACCCCTGTGCTGTTCGTGGTCGGCCAGAGTGCCCTGCAGTGCGGCTTGGAGAACATGGAGGAGTTCAGGGAGAAGATCCGAGCAGACAACAGCATGGTGGTTGTAGGAGGGGCTGATGACAACCTCAGGTGTGTGTTTGGGGGGGTGGGGGGTGTTTGATAATGATTTACTACATGTATATTCTCACAATATTAGCTGAAGAATACGGAGAGTTTTGTTCGTGTAAACACCACAGTTTGGATGTCCTGCTCGGACAGATCAGTATCAAGATCTACTGTCTCTTGTTTTTTGTGGTGTTGTTCTTAAAGCCCTGTATTTTTATTACTGTAAATTAAATAAGTCTTTATGTGCTTATACTAAAGAAAGTGCATGTATATGAATTACAGTACAGTCTATTCAGGGGTAACATCGATATTTTCATTCTAGCACTGCAGGAGTTCAGCACACTACATTTTCTTTAGGGGAATTTATTAAGCTGATTAGCTGATTAGCATATTTGTTGGTAAATATACATATGGATATAGAGTTTACACTATAAAAATAGGCATTTTTAGACATTTTTAAATACCAGTGCTGTGTGTGTGTGTGTGTATGAATATACTGAATATATGTGCGTATGCTCAATGTATTTGTGCAAAATGCGGTTCAAAACAAACAGTGCTAATATCAGTAGCACAGTAAAAATCTGTTCTTGTTTATTTTAATTTTTTTAAATGTACAAATGAAATACCACTCGGTTAAGCAGCTTTAATTTATTCACAAATCCATCCTTTATGCAGGATCAGCTCTTCCAAGATGAAGACAGAGGGCCTGACCCAGACCATGGTGGATCGCTGTATTCAGGTACACACCTATATCTGAAGTCAATTATAGGGATCTTGTGGATCTTTGACATCACAATGATTCAGACAATAATCACTTTATTTGGTTTTCGGGTCTCTATATATGGAGCCGTAAGATTTTCAGCCTAAAGAACTCCAGAAAAGAGCATTTTAAGAGAACAGTGAGTTTTATTGCACAGCAAAATGCAGAAACAAACAAACAAACAAATAAATCAATAATAGCTGGATTAGTTTAGCAGCCACATCAACAAGCTCAGAATTTGGGACTCAGTGTGAAACACAAAATACCATCAAGTGTGTAGTAGCGTTATTGATGTGCAACTATATAGTATGTCTGCATTGTATGAGAAACAGGTGACTAAAAATGTATCCTGTTAAACCACAACCGCCCTCTGCACTGTGAATTCCAGGTCTCGTCCTCTGGCTCTCGTTTCAAATATCCATTAGTTAGAACCAACAGATCTAAACACTCCTTTATACCATCTACTAGCCAGTTACTGAACTCCACTAAGAAAACACAGATAGCTTCTATAGCCCCACCTCCCCCATCAGCATGTTTCTATTAATCTATTTTATTTCTCTCTGTCAGTGAAATGTTTGTGGGAATGTGTGTATATGCTCTACCCGTGCATAATAATTGCCAATCTTCATTTTTAATCCTATTGAAATGAATGCAGTTTCAGAAGAGGAAACTTTCAGGCTTCGTACAGTGACCGAACCATATGAAACCTCATTTGAGACCTCAGGCCACGCTCCCAAAGATATGCCTGTTTAAACTAAACTATTGGGCCAGAAGTAATGGGACACAGACATTGTAAAGTATTGGGAGACACCTGTTTAAATGGTGCAATATGGCCAGGTGTATTGGGACAGAGCTCTTTCGGGGTGGTTGCTAATGCATGAAAGGCAGTTGCTATGGAGTTTCTGGAGTGTTTCTTGGCGGCAGGCCCATTTCAAAATTTCTTCAGGCCACAGTTACAAGACTCGTTTGTCAATCTCTAGCCTCGTCAAGAAGAAGGGGCACAAGAAGGGTCAGACGACTGCCCGCATTTGTGCAAGCACACCTTGCATTTCCTCTGCAGTCTAGTTTTAATTAAAATTCCATAAAACAGTAATGTAGGATGTAATGTATGTAGCGTGGACATATCCATGCATTGTGGATGTGAATGTAGGCTATTAGAATGTAGGCTATGAATATTGACATGAATCCAGGATATACATTCAGTCCACTACTTTGTATTGATTTGGTCCCAACAACTTCTATGCCTTTCTTTTATTGCATTTGCATCTAAAATTGTTTATTGATGTAACGGTCTGCGGCCTGAGCCGTAGCCCGAAAGCTGCCTCGGGTGAGGGGAAGGGACGCAGGTCCAAACAGAGGT
>JBBKCR010000016.1:1271132-1287966 GCA_037577295.1 Ladigesia roloffi
ATACCCCCACACACACTACACACACACACTACACACACACACACACACACACACACACACACCATACACTCACACACACACACAGCACTCACACACACACACACACACACACACACACACGGCAGAGCAGAGGCGTTTGTAAGGAGTGTCTGTGCTTCCACTCCTCTTCCTGCCGCTCGTTTAAGGCCTGCTTCCTGTTCCGGCCCCTCCCACGGGGGGATGGACGGAGAGATGGAATACTGCTCACGGGGGCGAGAGAGGAGTGGAGGGGCGGACAGCCAAATAAACTTTCCTCCAGATCCTCCCTTTCATTCACTCACTCCAGCCCATCACGCAGACTGGGTCACCCGACTTCCACACACACCTGCACACTCTTACAGAAACTTTTTTTACAGTTTCCTTCAGGCAGGCCAGTCCGCACAAAACCATCAATCATTAACCGTGTCTGTGAGAGGAGGAGATCATTTATCCCCCTCTGCTGTGGTGTGGAGAGAAAATATACGGTTTGGAATAAAATATATGATGTAATATAGCGATTAGGTCCTACAGAATGTAGCACAGAGAGTAAAACAGAGAGGAATACAGGGATTAGTATAGAGTGATATAAAGAGGTAACATAGAATGTACCAGAAATGAATGCAGATGGTAAAATAGAGATTAATACAGAATGTAACAGAATTAATACAGATAATATTGGGGTTATAGAGAACACAATAAAATACTTTAATCTAGAACGTGATTGAGAGGAATACAGCATGTAAACAAGATCAATGTAGAATGTATGTATAGAATTTATATTATTTCAATAGAAATACTATAAAGTGTAATAGAGGTAAAACCGAATGTAACAGAGATTAATAATGAATGTAATATAAAGATAAAAACAGAATATAGAGTCTATAGAAACTATTATATATATATATATATATTAATGTAATATTGTAATATATCTAGAATGAGAGTGTAAATTATTCACTATGTAACAATTTAAATAAGTGTATAATACTATTTTAATGTAAAAAAAATGGCAATAAAAATTATTACACATTATTACACATCAGTTCAAGATGAGGTGAACTTGGGTGAATAAAACTGGGCATCACCTATTGATTATGTAAAGAGAAACTGATTTCTGTAATATCCCATTTGTTCAAAATAAACCTTACAGCAGTTACGCAAACACCTGAAAACCAGACAAGCTAATAAAGCGAACTTTCTGGTTTGAGACTAAAATACAAAGGGAAAAATGAATTACTCTGGCATGACACTTTTTGCTAATGGGAGTTCCATCACATTGTATTTTTCCTGCCACTCGCTAACTCAACCAGCAGCAAGGTCAGCCAATACGATATAGGCACCGGCATTAGTAAAATTAGATCATATTGTTGAAACTCATGAGTGCCAATCATTTGTGTTCTGCTTAAAGGTCTACACTTGCTCAGAAGGTTCCACGATGGTGCTAGTGACTGTTTTTTCTCCAGCCTCTTGAAAGCAGTTGCAGGGTATCTGCAGGCTTAAGGAAGCCACATTTAAGACTTTTTAAGACTTTTTTAAGGCCACTTGGATCAAATTTAAGACCCTACATTCTCAAAACGGCAAAACATTTTAGACTATTAAGTTCCATGAAGTGAATACAGGGAATAAAATAAGAACATTCCAATCACATTGAGACGAAAAGGCAAAACACCATTTTGAAATTCGCTGAATTCTTTAGATATTATCAGAAAAAAATGTGTTTATTGAGTCTGTGGTATTTTAAGAACTGTGAACTCTGGATTTAAGGATTACTCGTCATTTTAAAATATATTTAAGGCCTTAATTTTGTAAAATATAATTTAATCATTTTTAAGGATCCCCGGATACGCGGAGTTGACAAAAATACCAAGGTGTGAATTAATCCGGACTCTCTTTTCACATTCTAATAGCGTCTGCTCCATACACATTATCATTTACATTTACATTTACGGCATTTAGCTGACGCCCTTATCCAGAGCAGTAGCAAGGACCTGTAAAGCAAGATTTAAGTCAACATCCACCAATCACCTATAGTACTGTAGCTCAGTACACCTGATCAACACCATCACTGATACCTAACTACAACAACAATCTTGACACAAGACAATACCTGTAAAGGAAGGTAAAAACATGGTTAGGAAGGTAGGGTTTTTTTTTTTTTTTTTTAATTATGTACGAAGGAGAAATAGGGGATGGTTAGTCGCCAAGGTGCTCCTTGAAGAGGTTGGTCTTTAGCCGACGTTTGAAAACAGCAAGAGACTCTGCCAATCTAATGGGGAGGGGGAGTTCGTTCCACCATTGGGGGGCCAAGACTGAGAAGAGTCTTGAGGCATGTTTATCATGTTATCAGGAACATCACAGCAGTCATAATGACTATAATAACTATCCAGGCCTAGCAGTTCTAACCCAGAGATAAATGGTATTAGCATAGTCAGGGTTACTTTAGTGTGACAACATCACGCTGGTTTAAGGAGTAAAAGTTGGTTTTATGAGTTAGTTCTAGGCTCTAGACAATTTTAGGCCCAAAAAACAAAAAAACAACCAAAAAAAGTGAATAGCCAGTTTATAAAAAGTTTAGCCAAAGACTCCGCCCACTCGAAAGCCTTTTCATGAGTATGACGTGGATAAAGAAGCGGTCACTCACTTTTTCAGAGGATCGATCACGGTCTTCTGAATCTGGTTGACCTGAGAGACAATAGTAAAAAAAAAAGAAATTAATTAAACAAATGAAAGCTGCAAACAGATAAAGTACAGAGTGGCAACCTTCATAACGAATTACATTGATCATTAAACTGAAGGAAAACAAGCACCACAGGAAAACAAACCAAACAAACAAAACCAAACAAAAACACAATAGACTTCAGTGGAGCTAATTGGTGGCAGGATACAGCGGAGCCTCCACAGCCGGAGCAGCGTGGAGATCAAGCTCCAGCTCTTCCTCCGAAAGAGGGACAAGAAAGGTGGGAGAGCTACTTTGGTGACGTCACCTCTTTATTGTGCACGAGCCCCGAGGAGACAGACGAGAGGAACGTGAATATTCATCAAGCGCGGAAAACAAAAGGACGGAACCGTCGGGGGACGAGACATGAAAGCGAAGCCCGGCCGGGTTTGAGAACGCGAGGAGAGGGTGGGACGCCCCTGCCAGATGAAAGTTCTTTGCAAACAAACATTTTTAACAATAACAGTTTATATTCCCCCTGTTCTCCCGAGTCGTGTGCCGGGGCTGAAGGGAGAGAGGACGGAGGGAAAGGAGGAGAGCGCAGAAGAAGAAGAAGGAGAAGAGGAGGAGGAGGGTTTGCATTGGGGGGGTTTGAGTGAGCCTCAGGCCTCGACCCACCAAAGTCTCAAACTGAAGTTGGCTGACAATTAAAATCCTAACATTTTGGAGCGGAATTTACATTGCAGATTGGATCTGTCAGGACGCGCCATAGGAAGCGAAATGGTTGACAGAACGCTAACTTAGGCTGGCAAAAAAGAGAACACAGGCAAAGAGCACGAGGAGAACTTTAAAACCCACGGCCGGCGGAGGGAGGCGGACGCGGGCTGACAGGCCCCGTCAGAAGATCATAAGCTTCACGAGATAATGAACAACTCACTCGCTATTGAGCACAGAGTCAGTCAGGTCCGCCAAACGGAGCGCGACAAAAGCAGACAGAACATCAGAGCTCATTAACTGTGTACAGTAAACCCCGACATTCGCTGGGGTTACGTTCCAAGAGCAACCGTGAATAGTGGAACAAAAAAAAAAAGAGAATATAAATGGCTATTTTTTTGGTGTAATCCCTAAATAAGGGATGTAAAGGTAAACAGATATATGTACTGCGCAGTTAACACTGAACTCCTGCAGTGCTATAATGTAAATACCGATGTTACCCCTGTACAGACTGCACTGTGCGTGAAGAGCCTTTTCTTAAGAATACACAGGTAAATGTTGTAATAAATTAATTTACAGTAATACAAGTACAGGGCTTTATAAAGACCAAAATGAAAAAAAAAAACAAGAAACGCAGGGCACCAGACAATCAGCAGCTAGCAGAAATAAATATAATTCTCAGAATGGCTACTTTTAAACCTCCCGTACAGCCGTACCATTCCAATTGTGTTCTTTCAACAGTACTAGAAAATGTTTACAGCTATATTTGACACAGAAATGCAGCAATTACATTAGTATGTTTCAAAATTAGTAAAAAATTAGTAAATGTTTAATAATTTAGCACTAAAATGCATGAATAATCATAAATAAAAAAATGCGTAGGATATCTGCAATTTCGAGCGAATTTCCGCAAACAATTTCGGGTGCAAGAAATTTTTTTGTGAATGACTGAATCCAGGAAGATGGAATGAGCGGAGTTTTAGTCTAATTTAATTTCTTTTAGTCATAAGTACCTTTTCTCTCCATTAAAATCTATAGCTGGGCCAACACCTTGATTAATCGCTGAACCAAGATACTGTCTTAAGAATTTGTGCATCTTTCTTTAAGCTTGTGCATCTGTATTTAACAGTGTATTTCAATCAACATGGCTTTAACACCTTAGAACCTACTAGTGATGAAGGTCAAGGTTTTTATGAGCCATTCTGAGAGCATGTCCGCAAAATATTACTTAAACAACCCAAACCATTCCAGCCATGTTTCTGTAGGTCATTTATAACTGGGCTGAGAGTTCCTCCTGCACTTTTTGCCCTGTCCAAACCTGCAAAATCTCTAATAAACTGAACACCATTGATTCAAATGTATGCAGATTTGGCATTTCAGAACTTTATAAGTCTTTTTGTTTACTGCAACTTCTGGAGATAAATGTCAAACTGTGACTCATCATAATTAGCATCATTTCAAAAGTTATTTGTTGGATTCTAATGCATTTGCATGATGCACAGTTCAGATTTTGGAGGGTAGCATGCTTTGTAAATACAGCCTGTTTCTTTTGCTGGTTTTACGATTGTATTGTTTGTTTTTAAGATTTTAAATGTGTTGGCGTCCGTATATTTATCAGAGCTTTTACTTATTGGGACTCCCGTTAGAGAACTGAGGTCATCTAATCAGTCGCTCCTGGAGGTTCCGAGAGCCAGATTATAATTCAAAGGTGAGCGAGCTTCTTCAGGGGTGGGACCGATAGTGGAACAATTTACCTGCTCACAAAGTCTGCTCAGAGTGTTGATGTTTTTAAGTCTTTACTTAAGACACATTTATATTCTTCGGCTTTTATTTTTTGAGTTGATTTTTTGAGACATTTTGTCAACTTTTTAATGTATTGATTGGTTGTGTCTGATCATCTTTTTAGTGATTGTGAAGCACATTTGTCAACCATGCTTGTCTTTTAAATGTGCTATATAAATAAAATAAACTAAACTAAACTACTGTAGAGTCCTGGCACTGGACGTGGACAGAACTCGATGGAAGCTCTTGATTTGAGAACCTTAGAGGAGCTTTAACTGGGCCAGAAATTTTGGTGGGACCCTCAAAATTGCCAAACCAACACACACCGTTGCATCTGGAGTCCAAATCATACCAGAGCTGGACAAAATTTTAAATGTGAGTTCAAGAACTTTCTGCCGGATCCTGACCCGAATATCCCCATAAAACTGAACTTGACAGTGCCGGTTAAAGAGCAATAATAATAAAAGCCATCATTAGATTACAGGAAAGTTAATTGCAAAACAACACAACCCTGAAAAATTTACTAAATCAGGTGTTCATAATTAAGTCCAAATCCCAAAGGTATTTATTCATCAAGCCGTGCTTTTAAACAACAACCCAAACATTATTTTTCTGAATAAACTCCCCATACTCAGCATCGCCTACAGCCTTACTCGCTTAATCCACTTCTTTACAGGGAAATCTGCATACAAAACTTATATCTGTGACCTATCAGCGTAAACATAAACATGCATTAACCGCCATCTCCTGATTCTAGGTTCCATATTCTGCATGAGCATGGACACGGACCCTACATTATCTCAACAATGTGAGTGTGAGACTGTGTGTGTCAGATTAAAAATAGTTCTGACGCGATGAAAGTATTGAGGAGGGAAAATTTTATGAAATAACAACTAAAGTGGGGATAATGTGAGGTCAGGCTAAAAACTGGGAAACCGAACCAAGTATTCCAAAATGTAAATTTATCAGAAGAATACAAATAAATTACCAAACTGCACCAGTAAATAAATACAATACAGAATACGCACTGCACTGGATGGTTACAGGATGGTTATGTTGAGGTTCCCACTTTAAGCTCAGGCCCAATTAAAGCTCTACTTCGTGCCATCCACTCTCAGTAAGGAGGGAAGGGCCAGTACAGTGTGTGGAGACTGAGGATTGATGGCAGAGAGAGAGAGAGAGAGAGAGAGAGAGAGGAGAGAGAGAGGGAGTGAAAGCGATAGATGTGGAAAGCTGGTAGAGGGGTGTAGCGAGTATTCCATAAGGTAAGAGCGATGCCTGAGGGCGTCGCTGAAGCACCACCATCCGTGTGAATCAGAGGGCAGAGATCAGCCAGACTCTCTCTCTATCCCCGACACACACATTCCAAAAACACACACACACACACAAACACACACACCCTGAAAAATCAATACCCCCCTCCCCTGCCGTCATGGCCGCCAGTCGTTAACCGCTAACCGCTCGGCTTTGCGGGCCTTAAAGCCTTTTAAACACTGACTTTAAAATATACACAATGTAGGCCTGGGTTGAAGCTGCCTTCATTACCATAACACATTTTTCTTCTCTCTCACCCAGTCCTCTCTCTCCCTCTCTCTCTCTCTCACTCAATCTGCCCTTGAGCAATTCATCTTTTAGTGAGAAAACACACACAGCAGAGGGAAGGGATTTCATTGTCTTTTTTTAACGCTAGCCTGATTTGGTTAGCTACCACGGTAGGACTAGATCGTGAAGAGAAAAGCTGTGTGTGTGTGTGTGTGTGTGTATGTGTGTGTGTGTGTGTGTGTGTGTTGGTGCAGGTTTGGCGTCTGATTCAAGGAAGTCTCATTAACCATTCAGGCATCCCGGGGTGGTGTTTCACACGGGCACACCGAGGAACGCCGAGCCGGAAAAATCAGCTGTGCTAACATCTCTTCTCGCCCACGGCTGGCGCAGCGCTCGCCTGCCAAGTGCCCATACACCGGAATAGCAGGCCACGAAGCTCAGCTAGAGAGAGGAGAGCTGTAGAAAGCGTTCGCTTTAGTGAAACTGACAGAGGGGTCAGTGGAGAGGGAGCGCATTTGCATCAAATCTGTTGTCTGAGAGATCCGCTATGGCGCCGTTACATCCAGCGGCACTTATAGAGCAATTTATGGAGGAAGGTATGCGTGCAGATATTTTTGATACAGTTCATTCAGCCACGAAAAACGAGGAAAAAAACACGGCTGAGACAAACAGGTGGCTTCGTCCTCACTGGAATTGACGGAACTCCTTTGATGCACGAAGTTGAGGAAAAAGTTGTGGCGGTATGTGGGTGTGCGCTGGGTCCTCTAACGAGGAGCATTTGCGTGTGGGGACCAGTAATCAGGAATAATGGGTCGTGAGGCGTGAGGCATCTGTCATTTTACGTGGATAAAACCAATTTATGGCTCATAACTATACTGCAGCATGTAACCATAAATTGCATGACTAAAAAGTTTTCTATTTTCTCCTAAACTTCTGCTCCAAAGAGACGGCCCGCGCTGGTCGGATGATCAGACTGATCGACTGGCTGGAAGACGTGAGGCTTCCTGTCTGCGCCGCCTCCAGAAGAGTCCGGATCTGGAAGAACCGGCAGCAGAATCGAAAACAACCCTCCACACCCACACACGTCTGAGCGAGAACCTCGCACCTTCAGCTGTTGACCTGTGGAAGGAGAAGGAAACCAGGAGGGCCTTCACCAGGTGTCCGACCCCACGCTTGGGTTTTTCGGTCATTAAAATTGATGCAAAACGCTGCAAACACTGTTGACTGGTTGAGAGTTCAGAGAGAATGATGCTAAGGTTCTCTGCAGCATGGGGAGGCGGGGGGGGGTTGGGGATAGGGGGATGGCCTCCTACCCCCTCTCCCTTCTCCTCGCCGAATGGGCAGGGACGCTGGGGTGAAAGGGGTTACAAGGTTGTAGGCAACTGTGGAGAAGAAAGAACCATCTCACTCCGCCGAGGCCTTTTCAGCGCTCCACCAATCGCTTCAGGGCTCTGACCAAGTTTAAGACTCGAACGATAGAAAATGAGCATTAAAAGATATAGGATCTGTTCTAATCAGCAGCAGTGGGGAGGAGACGGATGACGGAAGCGCCGAGGCAGGATTCATCTGAAAACGAAGAGCCTAGACTTTTTTGGTGAAGACGCCTGAGGAGCGTTGAAGGGTGGGGGTGTCGAGGGGTGGGGGGGCTGTTGTGAGAAAACCTTACTCATACCCAATCTGCTAGAGGGTAACAGAGTTTATTCCAGCCAAAGTGAGAAACAAAATTCGTATAAACTCTTTTCCCCTGCCAAAAAACTCAAACGGAGCACATCACGGGTTAGAGAATGTTGCGAGGCAGAAGATTCGTTGGTCTTTAGAACATATAAACAGGTGAGGGGAACCGAACGCCATGTCACCCCCCCCCCCCCCCCCCGATTTAGCAACAGTTCTAAGGGAAACGGAGAGCATTTTTTTGCTTCAAACCCAAAGAAACTCAAACTCTTTGTAAATAAAAGTGCTAAGTTTACACTGTTTGCCTTCTTTGTCAAACAAGCAGCCATTTTACAAGCAAACGGAAAGTCAGTTAGATATTCCTGCATTTTTGCATATTTTATCAAATTTGAAAAATGTAGCTTTTAGGTGGTGACACCTGTATGTAATGTAGCAGTTTAGAAACTTTTTGTTTATCAAAAATGATCTTTCTTGGCCATTTACATCTAAAAATCCCAGGCCTGTTAGGGTTTAGTAAATACTTGGACTACAGTGTAAACCTGTCCTTATAAGAGTGAGTAAAACTGTGGACTGCCTAGCAGGTCCTGGCCATTAAAAGGGTTTTAACTAACTAACTAACTAACTAACTAACTGTCTGATGAACTGCCTGATGAACTGCCTGATGAACTGCCTGATGAACTGCCTGATGAACTGCCTAACGAACAAACTAATTCACTTAATAGATAAACCCCTGTCCACACCATGTTAAGTCACTAATATTGCATAACTAACTAACATCTTTATTTTGATGCCCTTGTTAGGCAGGTACTGTTTTAGAAAAAAATGAGAAAGTATTTAGATTTAGGAATGCATTCAATGTCCTACTGAAACTGGAAAAAGAGTCCCAATGTCTAATTATAAAAGCTGAAATATCGATAAGCTCTGACGTTAACGGTTCTGTTGTCGGTACTAGAGAAATAAAACAAAAACTCAACAGGAGAGAGCTTGCACTTCCAGAGTGACAAGGGCAGAATGAGGGCAGAACAAACTATCCAAAGTATTGTTACACTTAATTTGTAGTGACTCCAACTTTGTTTAGAGATAAAATTATATTAAGTATAAGTATATAAAGTAAACATTTTGTTCTAAACTTTTTTAGTTTTTTTTAAGTAAAAAATTCCATAAAAAGTACCGATAAGAGTACAGTTAAAATACTGAATCGATAAGTGGTGTCGATAGAAGTAATACCGTTAAAACCTTAAAGATACCCATCTCTTGTGAAGACATTAAATGTCCTATTGAAACTGTTAATACAATTAAAAATAATCATTATTATCTTCAGACAGATGTCGAGTCCTACAGAAATAAAAAATGTGTTTCTCTATAATGTTAAACCAGATTGAGGTAGTGCAAAATTTTGTTTATATGTCAGCAAAACTGTACATGAATGACATCTGCATTAACCCAGAATCCCTGTATTATCCCATGGGAGCTTATTTTAATCACAAACGCAAGCAAAGCTGTTACATTTGACAGGTCCAATCAGAGACGCTTCAACTTTAACTGCTTTACAGTTTACTTTATGCACACATTCCTTTGGAACAAAAATAGTATACATCAACCGAACACTCAAAGACAATATAAGTGAGACAATATAAGTGAAGAGACTCCCGGAGAAGGCAAAACATAAAAAAAATAAATCCCAGAGCAGCCGCATTGTTCCAGAGAGCAGAACACGATGCCCTGCAGATACTCTCAAAACTCAGCGCTAATACAACCGTTCCCACAGCAATTACCTTTAGTCACAATTTTAATCAAATACACAAAAGAAACACAGAAAACAATATCAAGCGCGGTGGAAGAAAGAAAAATAAAAACATTTCCACAACTTCTCTTGAAACAATACCACAAAAAAATTTGAGGAAAACATGATTACACAAAATAATCTTTTTTAATGTAACTGTATAATGTAAAGTGGGCCTTTCTACTCACCTGTGAACTCACCACAACACACGGTATGAAAAATGTGAAATTATTTCTCTGCATTTCACCCATTAACTTATTGAAGCAGAGGGCTGCCACCAACTAGAGCGCAGTGTGTTGGAACGGTTCCTTGCTCAAGTGAAGCTCAGTGAAGACTAGGTACCGAAAATACTTTATCGGTCCTGGTGTCTAATTATAAAAGCTGAAGTATCGATAAGATCTGACGTTAGCGGTTCTGTTGTCGGTACTAGAGAAATAAATAAAAAAAACACCAGAATAGAGCTTGCGCTTACGGAGTGAAAGAGCCAAACGATCCAAAGTATTGTTACAATTAATTTGAAGTGAGTCCAAATTTTTTATGGATAAACTTATGTTAGGTATAAGTATATAAAGTAAATATTTTGTTCGCAATTTTTTTTTGTTTTTTTAAATAAAAAATTCCATTAAAAGTACAGTTAAAGTACTGAATCGATAATTGGTGTCGATAGAAGTAATACCGTTAAACCCTCTAGTGAAGACACTAGCAATGATTCAAACCCACAACCTTCTGGTTGCTACCCTAGTGGCCATAATGTTTGTCTTGTGAGTAAAATGAAGGGAAATTACTTGAAGGTAAAGGTAAAATTAACGAAATAAGTGTTTCGTCATGATCTGTTTCAGGGATGCTGAAATAATATGAGGGTATTTAGTCACATTCAACTGGTCCTCACCTTCTCCTGGTTGAACGCATCCATCCTCTTCATGGCCGTCTCCAGAGCATTCATGGACTCCAGGAAGGCTTGATCCTGCTCACACAGTGGGTTACTCAACAAGTCCCCCGAGATCTTCACTGCTGCTTTAGACATGGCTGCAACACCGAGAAGACCGAGTCCGAAAGTTAGACCAAAGCAAACAGTCAGCAGACAGAGGTAAAGCATTTAGGTCTTTCATTAAAACCACACAGTAAAATGGAAATAATTGAATAACTAACCAGCTTTTTTGTTGTTTTAAAGTGAACAAAAAAACTAAGATGATCTTTAGAAAAGGTCGATACATTTGGCAAAAAAATTTTAATTGTTAGTGTTCCTGAGTATGTGGGGGGCACAAAATGACAGATAATTGACAGATGCATTCAATATCTTGTATATTCAATCAAGTGTTGTGGGACAGTAACAGACCCAAAAGTAAAAGGAGAGACTAATACAGAAACAACATATTTAAGAGGCCACAGTTTCATGCGCTCACTATCAAAAAAGACAAAGCGCCTCCTCCCGCGGGGCGCCAAAAACGAGTGACTTTTTCATCTTTCCCAAGTCTGCTACCATTTGCATAAAGCAACAGAATAATAAAACGGGTCTTTACCCCATTCGGGGGTGGTGGGTGAGACTGGGCCTCTGATGAGGGTGGATGTTTCATCTGGCTTCCTGCCTCCCCTGAATCTGATTTGGGCTGACGCTGACACTCGCATCTGATCAGCAGCCTGAGTTAAAGCAGCCATGGCAGCAAAGTCCATGAACCATAATTGGCGATGGCACTATAGAGGCATCGGCGCGCAATCGGAGCGCTTTGCTGAATATTCATCATCTCCATCAGCACTGCTGCTCATGCCGTTCGACAGACGCAGCAACTTGTGGAGCCGCCTTCTGGCAAATCCTCTTACGCGAGGTTGCCAAACGAGCCCAGACGCGGTAGAACGTACCTCAACTGCCTTGTTAAAACTTCAAACTTTCATAGGAGTTGAACGCCCTCATCCTCCGAGGCTGATTGTTCAAATGCGGCAAGTGTCGAGTAGGAATGTCACGATTAATCGGTTTCACAATTAACCACGATTTAAAATGGCACGATTAATCGGTTTCGCAATTAACCGTGATTTAAAGCGGCACGATTAATCGTTTTCGCAATTAACCACGATTTAAAATGGCACGATTAATCGCAAAGACTCCTGAACTCCACGTTTCTGTTGGTGCTCTTAAAAACATTGATAATGACAGAGCCATCAGCAGATTGGACAGTACATTCAGACAATGATGGCTCTCTTGACCGTATTAAACAATGGCAGAGGAAAAAAATGTAACAGGCTTTATTTACATCAATGAAGCGACTGAAATCTTTTTGGATACCCCAACAATACAGGGGTACATATTCAAGGCCATGGGTCTTCTGGTTTTTATTTTGCTTTGTTTCTTTAAGACAGTAGTAAATAAAAGACAAACATTTCTAAAGAATGTGATTGTCTAGTTACATTGTGTGAAATTAATACATGCGGAATAATCATGATGATTGTGATTATTTTCCATCAAAATCTATAATCGTGACACCCCCTGTATCGAGACATCGGCCTTCACACTCACCACATATTGGCTTATGCCTCTCAGAGCTCTGAGTAACGCAAGTGCTCCCTGCTTTGAGCAACATAACCGGTGTGACTTAATCGAGTAGTGCACATAAACCCCGGGAGCAGGAAGAGGAACCTGCTCGGCAGATGGACTCCATTCATTATCATGACAAGTGACGGCACTCTCCCTTTAAGGGGCTTCGCTTTACAGCCGAGCGGGAAGACAGGACGGATATTGAAAGATGGTAACGGCGACTCTGCCCTCACGCCCTTTCGTCTTTATCAACCCAGCCTCGTCTCTTTCATCCTCCACTCCTCCTTTCCATCAATAGAGTCATGCACAAAGTGAGGTCATGACCCTGAGCAGACTCAACAGACTCAAGTAGGAATATAAAGCAATAAATAATTAATTAATAAACTTAATAATTTAATGAAATTTGCCTGATTTTTGTTTAAATTAAAACTTAGAAGGAAAGGTATCAGATATTACACACCAATATCAGCCTCTGTGCTTTTCTTCATGTCTTTGTGGAGCTTCTTGGTTTGGTCCTCCAACCTGGTCGAAGAAAAGAACAGCCAGAGGTCAGTGTCTTATACTGAGACTTTATTTTAAGAGGAAATAAAGAAGTCACAGTGATATTACAGCACAAAGGGACTTCACACAGAGTTAAATAGTGGCTCAGTAGGTTAAGGACAATCTTGTTCGGATCCCTAATGAAGAGTAAGAGCAAGAAATCAGACCTCATTTCACATACTGAACAGAAGGCACTGAACTAGAATAGCACTGTGTACAGCAGTGAACCTGTCATGAAGTCTCGTAATGCACTGAAACCTTAACGCTGATTTTAATCGTTCCAGTGGGTGCGGAGGATTTCATTCAGGGAGCAGCAGGGAGATTTTCTCACAGAGGGAAAGACAGAAGGGAGCATTTCATGGGGTTGTTCACTACAGTGACCCATTCACACACAAGTGGGGTGTTAACATCTGCAATTATGACACTGTCACGTCTGTCTGGTGTGTGTGAGTGTGTATGTGTAGCAGAGCGAGTGTGAGTGTGTGTGTGTGTGTGTGTGTGTGATGGGGGAGTTGTTCATTATATCAATTAGGAGGGAAATGAGACACAGGTTGGGGAAACTCCCTCGAGGCACCAATCATGGCAAGTGTGAGAGCTCTGATTAGGCGGAGTGAGGAGACGAGGGGGTTTTACCTTTTATTGTGTTGTGTGAATGATGGAAAGAACTAACAGAGTAAATTCATGGCATTATGAAACACAGGCACCACTCTGCTGTACTGGTCTCTCAAAATGTATAATTTATCATTATTCTGCTGATTAAATACCTTTTTATTCATATCACCTTATTGATATGATTCATGATGTTTTCACGGCTGGGTCATTTTACTGCCTCATTACTGCAAAATCTGCCACATTTTAACAATCCCTACCTAACTCCTCTGTCTGATACTGATTATGTACTTGCTTATTGTTTAGAATATGCATGGGAATGATACTCCAGGGATGAGTGGGGATTGTGTTCCCCACAGAAACAAAGAATCTCGAAATTGAAATTGAAAAGAATTGCTTTCATTTTGAGACAATACTTAAAAGCCATCATATGACTAGATCTACTAGTGTTAAATGTGCTCCAGCTCGGGATTCCAATTGAGGTTAAACGTGCTGAAGTTGCAAGATTCCACGTGAGGTTGATGTTGCGTTATTCCGATTGAAGTTAAATGCGTTTAAGTCACAGTATTCCGATCAAGGTAAGGAGTGCTCAAAGTTAAACGCTGTTAAGTCGCAGGGTTCTGATTAAATGTGCTTAAATATAGTATTCCAATCTAGGTTAAACAAGCTTAAGTCATGATATACCGATCAACGATAAATACACTTAAGTTGCTGTATTCAGATAATTAAATTTTGTTTACATGGTGGCATTCTAAGTGAGGTTATATGTAGTTAACTTGTTTGAGGTAAAATGTGCTTAAGTCATGGTATTTTCCTGAAGATTATATGTGGCTAAGATGTGGTTTACTGTTGGAGATTAAACGTGCTTATTTCGTATTCTGAATATAATATTGAAATATTTATATATTTTTGCCCATTTTGCAAGAGAAATTCTGAAGATAACAATAGCAATACTATTTTTTGCACATATTGCATTTACATAAATCAATAAAATGTTGTTCCAAGCTAATTAATGACAATAAAACGAACCGTGGCTCAGAAAGCAAGGGTCTCCAGCTACACCTGTAGTGATAATTTATGCACGTTTCATTACGCATAATTAACTCCAGCACATTCCGAATTCCATTCTATATTGGCAGGTTCATGTTGACATTAAAAACACAACAATAATGTTTACCTTTAGTTTATCTTTATCTTTAATCTTAAATTTATCTTCAATCAAACTCACCCCATATCTGCTCTTATACTGGCAAGATGGTTTTAGTTAAAATTCGAGAACAGAAACCTTTGAATTTCTCGGCTTGGGTCAATAAGCTACAAAATAAAAATATAATTCCACCAGGCTTTTGTACCACTATGCAGTCATTTTTAAAGAGAAGGACATAAACGATATGGTGGACAAAAAAGATGTGGATACAGAACTGAGGAAAAAAAAAAAAGGAAACGTTTAACTGATGTGCAACGTGGAGGAAAAGAGCCAGATGAGAAAGAAAGCCCCTCAGTCTAGGTGCGAATCGAGCTCCTATGTGCCAGCTGCTCCAGTCTGTGCACCAGCATGCCAACACCAGGCCTAATTCCAACATGTGAATGGCATGGAGTGTTACCACAGGTCACAGACATATTAGCTTCGGATCCTCATATCCTGGGTTTGAGCAGAATTCCATCATGCTGCTATGATGCGAATCAACCACGGATCACACAGATTAAACCTCGTCCTTTAAAAGAACAATCAGGAAACCCCTAAAAAGCACCACAGGTTTCTGTCTACTTACCGAGAGATGAAGAATTCTGTGCATTTCTGTACATTTCAGCCCTGCTGTTATCCAAGGTTCAGACCCATCTCCATAATTTATATCTCTAGGCTGTATAGTGTATATTTTATACTGAACTGTTGGTGTAGTTTATTATTTTATATTTCTTTTTTAATTCTGCTGCTTTTACCCTTTTTCTAGTCCACGTTCTGCCTATGGAACTAATAAAAGTTTATCTTATATCAAAAAGCCTGACTGGTTCAAAATATGTTTCTGAGCCACATAGCTTGAAACAAATTTAAACTTGTGTTTTATTGTGTGTTGTGGATAATAACTATTTTTAGAACTATTTATGCAAAATTTACAAATGTACAAATATTGTACTGCCATCTGCTTGGAATTGTATAGCATTAATCAAACATTCAACTTCAATCTAAATACTGAAGCACACTTAGAGATCAGAATCTTTTAACTTGGGCACATTTAACATAATTAAAATAGCAGGACTTAAGCACATTTAACCTTCTTTGGAATACCACGACATAAGCAGATCTATCCAAGTACAACACAATCTAAGCAGATGTTTGATTGGGATCCTGCAACATCAGTGCATTTAAAATTGTATTGGAATACCACAATTTATGCACACCTACCTTCGATCAGAATGCTGTGACTTAAGCCCAGTTTACCTCAACGGGAACACCACTTAAGTACCACAACTTCAGGATTACCGTCTTCACATGAATTTTCATGTGTAATGAAAACAAGTCCACTGATAAATGGCTGTTACTCTTAAAAATAATTCCCCAAAAAGTTTCTTTCCATGTCATAGGAGAACCATTTCCCTAAATATTAGGGATAAGTGAGTACAGCATTATCTGTATCTGTATCTGTAAACCAGATGATCTGTATCTGTTTCTGTACTCGGACTGGGCGGGGCCTACCCCGGAAATGGGCGGGTTTTAAAACGGAAGTTGGTCAGATTGCCTTGAAATGGGCGGGTCTTTAACCGGTATGTTATTTTAAGCATGCAGTTGATATGTGTTGATCAGAAATTGTTATTCTTATTGCTGATTAGAAAACGAACTACATGACAGCATCAGCATTGAGCTTCAGAGAGAGCTCCCCTAGAATTGCTCCTGTCCCCCTTTATGGCCCCCCTGATCTGAACAGCCAAATATTTAAATGTATATATATTTTTAATCTCGACATGCGCTGGCTTGAAAAACGAAACTACACGG
>JBBKCR010000016.1:1288010-1298723 GCA_037577295.1 Ladigesia roloffi
CTGCATGCAGACACAGTCAGCTACCCAATCCGAATTACCCAATTGTTCAATCCGAGCACAGATATTGACATGTGTTAATCATATGATACTCGTACTCGTCAACAGTGCTTTATCCGTACAGTGCTTTATCGTTTCAGCCGAGTATCTGGCTCATCCCTACTAAATATCACTCTGAAGGACTGTTCTTCAAAGAATGAGACACGGGAGGGTAAAGAATGTCAACAAATTCTCTTGGAACATCCACTTAAAACACCTTGACAGCATGTGGGATATTATACCTCTACAGAGTTCACACTTACAGAAAATGTTCTTCAGGGATTTTTATATAATTTGTTTTTTACAGTGTCAATCAAAGAATCCCTTGTGGTTCAGGCTGTATTTGTACAGCATGAATAAGTGCCACACACCGAATCATACTGACTCTCGGGACTGTCCCTGGGGTCCACAATTATACACAGAAAATACTATACAAACAATTTATAGTCCGATACAGGTTTTATTTTCCCGGCAGGTTCCTGCGACCCAGCACAGTAACCCACGACATTAAGATTAATATCAGACTGCAAAGTGGCCATGTTCGAGTTCTTACATGTCCACGCCCACTCTCTGTCTGAGAATCTGAAATCCCTCTCATGAGGGTTCCCCACTTATCGCTCATCACCTGATACGATCCAGTCAAACCTCCTACTCAAAACAACCTACAGCACTGAGGTGTGGTGCTGTGGCGAAAGAGACCAACGTTTCCCTGGCTGGGTGGTAACTGTAATGTCCTTGTTTACCCATCATTTCCTAAGAAGGATCTTACCTGCTTTTTAATTCCAGTAATTTTCCTTTTTGGATTTTCCCCATTAAACAAATTGGACAAATTTTGAGAGCAAATACCATTCCCTATACTTTCAGGAGAGTAAGTCCAATTCACCCTTAGTGTTAGTTCATATTTTGGCCAATATATAAACTGGGAGTTCTGAATCTGTGGGCCAGATGTCCTAATGAGGACAGACACAAAACATTATACACACATGATGAATTTAACATTTAATTACAGACAATAGAACAGGGCAAATCCCCCACTGACCCGCCCACTATCTGGGTCATGGAGTCTTCCACAAGCTACAGATTAAAGATTCATCTTCATCATTGGATTTTTTAACAATTCCCTCTATTTTCATCCAAAAAGTTTTCTGCCATAGTTCAAAGTTAAGGAATGTTTTTTTACAGGGTAAACCTATTTTTGCTAAGAGTAAAATGAGGTTTTTAGTAAAGGCAACAGCTTTTTGCACACTTTTTACATTGTACAGCGCTTTGTGTCAACACCTGTTGCTTTACAATGTGGTTTATAAATAAATTGACTTGATTTGAGAACATCATAAAGGGTTCTACTGTTGGTACATGTCAAAGAACCTTTGTTACTTTTGTTTAACATTATTACTGAGAGTGTTCCTTGATAAGTTTCATTTAAATACGAGAATGCAACTGATGAAAAAATATGTAGCCTTTTTGCATGAATGCATCAGGCAGTAATTTATTGATCGTATTAATTGACCAAGGTGAAAAATCTGGTTATGCATGTGGGTTGTGGGGTATAAAATCCCTTTAATACAAAGTTGTATTCAGAGAAAAGCATTCAGAAACGACAGCATTATCTAGCAGACGAATTTCTAACAGGTTGATTGAAAAAGTTTGCGTTGAACATGCAATTTGTTTTTTTAGATCCTCTAGCTAGGCATGGACAAATATTTTTCAGAGTTACAGCCACATCCAGGGCAACAGGTTTCTGTTTTGGAGATAAGAGTTTTTTGCATAGCAATGTAATGTGTCAGGGTGCCACATTTCACTGTACCAGCCTCGGACCCTGCCTAGATACAGACCTGTGGAATCAATTAGTGTTTTTCTTTCCATCCAGACTGGTTTCCGATCCCAAACATCGTACCCTTGTTGGAACCAAAAAAGATCTACAACTTTTTGTAGATGAAGACGACACAAATCACACCATGGAACATCTGCCCTAACATTGCAGGACTTTGATCAAATATAACAACAAGATCTGGGACCAGATAAGAGGCCTATTTTGAAGTAGCTGCTCTTCTATAGTTCTGCTTGTTCCCGTCAAGACGAAAGCGGGAACATGCGGCGGGATCCCCGTTAAGGTGAAACCTTCCAGTGCGCAGCTTCGGTGAGCTAATGATACGCAAGCACAATAAATCTGAGGGGAATGGGAAAACACACACAGACTCAAAAGCACGACACTCAGCCACATGTCAACTTACTTCTGGAGCTTCTCATATTCCCGCTCAAAGTCCCTTTCAACCTGCGGAGGAAGAAGAACAGACAGAGAGAGAGAAGAGAGAGAGAGATGTGAGAACGGAGCAAGAGGAACGTTGGGAACAATCAGTTTAAAGAGTTGTGTGGGCAAACTGCTCTAGTTTTGCATGCGCTGCTTTAGGCCCGTATTAAAAGGGAACGGGCCCTACAGGGCAGCAAGATGATGGTAAAACTAACAAGGCTGGATTCTGTCAAGATAAAACAACAACAAAAGCTGAAGTCACAAAGGGTGCGTGTCATGGTATTGACCTTAACATGGCTGGTGGACAAAATCAGTCCAGAACCTCTTGGAGATGCACAAAAGATCCAAACAAACCCAGAGAACAATGAGCATTTTTTCCCTTTGGAAATTAGCAGTCACTGAGATTTTAAGCGCTGCCCCGGCTCTGGTTGTCCGCGCCACCGTGCCAGTGTGAGTGTGTTTGGGTTGTGTGTGTGAAGTGGTGTTTTCGCTGGAACTGCTGCAGCAGGGGTTCCTGTCCTGTGGTTCTGTGGGCAAATCCTTAAAGTAAACAGCTCTGGCCGCGGGACGGGGACTGGTACCTTGCGGTAGCCTGCAGACGGCACCGGTTGCGTGCCCATCCTCTGAACTGCCCACTCAGGGGTATCCAGTGCGCTGGGATATAACAGGAAGGAGACCAAGGGAGGGGAGATGAGAGAGGGAAGTGGTTTTTCCCCCACGAGCGGACGGAGAGAGGAAGGCACCCACTCATGGATGCGGATGCGTCCATACCCGTGGCTTTGGCACGACCAGGGCAGTAAGGCGGAGGTCTCTGCTAGTTTGTTTCAACCAAACACGGACTCCTGGATTAATTCTAGAAACAAATTTTAAACCTAAATGAGCCCACAGCCCTCACTGAACTTCCAAGGTAATGTTCAGCAAATTCTAGGCTCCTTCTGTCCACATTTTCAGTTCTCCGTCCACTTTAGAATTAGAAAGAAGCCCCCGCTGGTTAGAGAAAGCCCTGCATTCACAGCCTCAAACTAATCCTTTCATTCACAGCCATACCAAGCATTTCCCCCATTAAAACCAGTAGCAAAAGCAGATGTTTACCCAGTATTTTTTTTTACATCACTTGTTTAATAAACACAGGTCAATTATTTTAAAAAATGTAAACAAAATATAAAAAAGCTTATTTTGAGGGGCTTTATATTATAAAAATAATGCTACTGTACAATATCTAAAAATAAAAAAAATATAAAAATCTAAATAACAAAATTATTTGGAAACAATGACAATTGGAGTTAATGTTCATAAAGACCAATGCAAATAATATATTACAAATACATGTTTATCATTATTTAGTCATATTTATAGGCTAGTACTATAGCTCGTTAAACTGAAGCACCATTTAAGCAGTCTATTCGTTTAAACAGACATGATAGTATTTTACATTTACAGTATTTAAGAGACTCTTTTATCCAATGCGACTTCCATTTTCTAACTACAGGGGGCAGTCTCCCTGGAGCAACTTGAGGTTCAGGGTCTTGCTCAGGTACCCAGTGGTGGTATTCTGAAGGTAAGATTCGAACCCAATACCTCTTGGTCCAGAGGCAAGTATTCTAGTGGTGGGATTTTAGTCATTTTATTATTTTACATTTCTAGGCGAGCTGTGAGCTAACATGTTTCCTGTTCAAATTGACTGTATTTTTGTGTGTGAAATGTTTACAGCTTGGGGCCCATCATCAGTCCCCGGCTCACACGATGCTGGTCAAGACCCTCCAGGACTGGATTTAGGAACCAGAAATACGTAGCTAGTTCATGTGTGTAACACCGTGATACAACTAAAAGCTGCCAGATATTTCAGAATTAGTTTGGCTCTGGAAAGTCCTGAGCTCTTCAGGTTGAGTTATAATTCACTGAATATTCGTTTCAGGCATAAAACAATTTACAAACAGGACCAGAAATGTCTGGCAACTTATTTTGACCGTTATGTAAAATAAGGGATTGGAGGGCTTAATGCATTTAGAAGTCCGTTACGCTGAAGGTGTGGCAACGTTTATACGGTTTTTGTTTCCTTTGGAACTTTTATGTGGTTTTGATTACTATGGAAATGTTGGTGTTCTCACTGAAAAAGAAAGAGTGTGTGACATAATTATGGATGTTAATAGGACACAGTCCAGAAAGAAACAACATTAACCTGTATTTCCTGTTTCCTTATATGGCGGGCTGTGACGGGAAATGAAGGTGCATGAAAGAAAATAAAATCATATATTTTTATTTAGACGATTGTGTTAACTGAGAACCTTCGGATCCAAAATAAACTTTACTTTTCCATAAATTTCACTTTTCTTCTAGAGCTCTTCTCTGAGTGATTTCCAATACTGTGCAAAAGTCTTAGGCACCTATGTAAACGGTTTGAAGCCATTTATACCAAAGAGTGTTTCTTGCTGCCAGCAAAAATTAATTAATATTAACTTAATATTGGACTGCAACAAATGAACAAGAAAGCAGCGAAAAGTATCAATAATTCTTTTCTAAACAGTAGTTGATATTTTGAGATTTGGTTATGAGAACTTTATCTACTTAATTTTAATTTAATTTACTTAAGTTAAAATAGCTAAAGATAGAACTACAAGTAAATTTTCTGGAAACACTTAAGCAAACAATTTACTCCACATAAAACAACTATTTTCTACTTTATGTTGGTTTTTATTGTAATGTTAGTGTTTAAACACTAACTTAACAATACTCCACAGTTGTAAACAGCTTTAAAGTATAATATTCTTGGACTTTTGCACTGTACTGTGCGTTTGTATTTAAGTTGGAATGGTGCATTTAAGTTTTTGTTCATTTATTTTACAGAGATGCGACAGATAAACATTTCATTTTTGTTCCATTTCTGCACCTCTGATTAACACCACAAAAACAAATTTAATGATATTTTCATTTCCTGTTTATCTCGTTGTAGGTTAAAGAGGTCTGGCTGAAAATGTTTCTCGGTTTAATTGTAAATTAATTATATGGCAAAGTATCAATCAAAATAAAAATAAAAAACAAAACACTGTCCTAACTTCTCTCTATTTAAACGTCTAGTCAATAGTCAATACGGACTATATCCACTATACAGTAAATTAACAGTGACATTATTAAAAAACTGTTGTCAATATCAAGTATCAGTTAATTATTTACATTTGTATAGAACTGAATTAAACCTGGTAAAGATTCCTGGTAAACAAGGAACCTGTGGGTCATTATAACGCCTCATTCAGTTCAAGCATTCTCCACAAGGGGGAGCTGTTAGAACTGAAAAAGCCTCATTGAAAGGGAGAAAACCCACAAGAGAAAGAGCTCCCAAATATAAAAGCATTTTTGTAGTTAAAGATTTTATATATGAAGCAAAAATAAATGCTTGCTGTAGTAAATTGCTGCAAGTGTTATACTATTGAACAATTATATTTACATTTATATAAATATTGTTGGAATCCCTCATTACAGACCACCCTATTACAACCTATGACAGTCTTTATTCGCTGCATTTTCACATCCCTGTCTGTGGCACCTGTAAACCCATATGTTTTGTTTTCAGGTTACTTCTGATTTCTCTTTGCATTCTGAAAGCAAGCTGCTGTATTGGGCTGAATGCCTGAGCTGAACTGGTCTGAGTAAAAAGGGTCAGTGGCTTATTGGCTGGACATTGCATAACTGGGACAGCTTTTTTTGAAGGACATCTTTCTGAATATTTCCCTCCTGGAGCGACGGGAGGAATGTTCAGACAAACAGTAATTACAGACACTCCTCTTGGCAGACATTTGTCAGGGTTTTCGAGTGCTGGGACAGCACGGTTCTGGAAAGGCCCGTGCGGCAAGAGCACACTGGGAAATGTTTACGAGGCCAACTCCAAGGCCACACAGAGGTCCGTCTGTCTGTAGGCCCGTCTCGCTCCAAAAAATGACTGTGGCAAAATTCTGCTTATGGTTATTTCCGGGCTGATGTAAATTTGTCTATGAAATTTCCTTCATGATGAACATTGCAGAACCTAAACTCACTTTCTGCAATATTTGTCGAAGCTGAGGATACCTGACCAAGTGTGTAGAACGCGTCCCTCCCAATATCCTCTGACTACTGAATTGTTAAAGCAATAAGTTTACACAACTATGTTTTTTTTTTTTTTTACATGTTTGGTGTGGACCAAACATAAACAACCAGCACAAGGACGTCGGGGCATGACGCATGAGGTCTGGACATCACAATCAGATGTAATCTGAGGCGGGAGGTTAGAAAGCAGCCAACTTGAGAATATTATTACTCCTGGTGGCTGATTGGATGCTGCCCTGTGACAAGTGTTCCCATCATTTTCATTTTGTTCTTCTTAAAGCCCTGTATTTTTATTACTGTTAATTAAATTATTACCGTACCAAAGAAAAAAAAACAAAGGAAATGTGCTGGCATGAATTACAATTCAGTCTATAGAGGGCTAACATCAGTACTTACATTCTAGCACCTCAGACGTTCAGTGTAAACTGTACAGCACAGATACGGGGTTACCTTAACTTTTAATTTTTTTTCCAAATGAGTTTAAATTGATAATAAAGTGTTTTGGGAGCATAATTGTTGGCATATTTAGGGTTTACACTTTAAAAATGGCCATGTTTAGGCATTTGTTTAAAAGTCAAGGGTTACTGTATTTTTTTGTTTAGACAAAAATAAACATTTCTAGATAATTGGTTTGAAAAGCTAACACTAACTGCCATTAACTATAGGGTTCCAGTCCTGTGACACATTTAATTTATATTTATTGTGTTCTGTGATTATGGTACTTCCTTATTGGTATTCCCTACGTGCACTTTGATGATAATGTACGAAAGACAGTGATTTCATTATGGCTGGATTAATCAATTATTGTGTTCAAGTTTTTGGAAATAACTTGGAAGACTCCTGAGTTCATTAGCAAAATCAGCCTTAAGATAAGGGAGGAACAATCTTAAATGGGCTGGGAAAAATATTAGGGTTGCCCCCAAATAGTCGACTAAACGTTAGTCGATATGAAGAGAGCTTGGTTGAATACATTTACATTAGTCGGTTAGTCGCAAAACAAAAACCACGTGAAATTACGCAGTCAGGGGCTGTGCAGTCAGTGTATGACATCAAAGCTACGAGAGATCAACGCGATCGCGTGCGTCGCAGTATACCAAAGCGCACTTGTGGGAGAGGTGTCTGGCTGATTCTGATAAGAATGTCAGGAAAGAAGTCCACATACTTGCAAGTAAGTTGTAACGTTAACCACCTCACACAACCCCTCGTTTTAACAATAAAGAAATAAACACATTTGCGCTGTTAAATTAAATCATATTCATGGTTTTTGACATGCATTTGTCTCTAGGCTCATCCACAATATAGCAGCGATGTTGCGTTGTGCACGTCGGTGGGCGTGAGTGAGCTGCGAGGCGTCGCTCCACAAGCAGCCCCGGTTGAGAGAAGAGTCTCAGCGCCCTCCGCTTGGAGCACGGCTTTCTCGCGTTTCTCCCAGTACAAAAGGCAAATCTTCCCCTTCAGATTCTTCACAGGACATCGTCAACGGACAACTTTTTATTAGCCATTTGGCTTTTTTTTTTTCACAAATCCCACCCGCTTACGGTACTCACACACTGAGAACCAGAGTGCTCCCTGTCTGCTCCCACATCAATGACACAAGGCTCGTTTAAACCGTTTTTTACTCAAAACTTTGACTAGGACGATGGTGAAATTTTCTTCTTAAATCAGAGTACTACTTGTCTGCCAACTAGTGCTAGGGAATACAAATGCTACATTACATGAAATCTAGTCATGATGACGTCTTGTTGCAATCCTGCGACTTTGGCGCTTAAAGGGTTTAAAGTTATTCGACTAGGAATATCTTTGAGAATGTATTTTACTGGGCAGCCCAATCAGAATAGACTTAATTTACATATAAGTCTTATAAATACAATAACCAAAACAGTCTGTTTAATTTTAGGGTTGGTCCAGTAATAATTAATTCTGATGAGTTGTGAAAACTTTTTTTGATGATTTAGGACAGCTTTACAGTCAGTAGATGTTAATTTAACGAGCATTATCACCAAAAATATAGAATTTTAATTTTATACCATTTTTATTTGGCACTTTAGATTCCATTTACTTTCGTACAGAATTCTGTCAGAATCAGGTCCGTTTTGGCCTCGAAACTTCAGGTCAGACTTGCAGATGACAGTTTGGTGAGGACAATCCTGCAAATTTTTTATTCATGTTAAAAAACTGGGGAAAACCTCTGAAGAGCCAGGTAGCAAGAAAAAGCTTAAAACAGGCTGAAGTAAAGTAAGCGGCTCTTGATATGGTCATTTTCCGGGCATGCCCAGTGCTGGGACGATGCCACGAGGCTTCACTCAGGAAAGGAGGCCACTGCCAAGGTGCATTTCTAGCATGCGTTTATACTGACTGAAGTGGCCAGCGCTTGACTGCCTGCCACTAGAGTCGAATGAGTTTCAGTGTCTGGTTATAAGCGGCAAAAAACCCCAAAAAACCCACAGAGTCTGGGTTTGTGTGCACAGGAATAGCAGCTGGACTGGTGGCTGCGTCTCGGTGTGAACTGCACAGACAGGCTGCCATCCATTTTTGTCCTTGTAGAGATATATGAGGGACAAGTCGAGGAAAACAGAGGCTGGTTCATGTAATCCAGAGTGAGATGTTAACACAGCACTTTCAGGCCAAAGCAGAAGTGCACTTGTTGAATCTAGAAGAGTTTTTGCCTTTAGACTTTATACACTGCCGGCCAATAAAATTATGGTAAATTTTGGTTTAAATAAGCATTAAATAAGCCAGCGATGCATAATTACTGTAGTCATTAATATCCTTCCCCTGGCAGCAATACTGTGGATTCTTCCTGATCCAGTGAATAGCTTTGATTTGATTTCTTTTCACTTTTCATGACAAATTTGACAGTTTAAAGACACAATATGGATAGAAAATTAGTATTGTGATTTTACTGATACATATAGTGATTGCGGTGCCTGTCAGTATAATATAGGGCCCATATCTCCTTTCTGCAATTACAAAAGGCTTGAAGTATTAGAACCCCCACTCACACTGTCCATATACTACCAGTCAAGTTTATACACACCTCATTTTTATTATTTCCTACATTGTAGATTAATATTAAAAACAAACAAAATGAGGAACACATGGAATTATGTAGTAAACAAAGAGTAAAAAAAAAACAGAATCTGTTCTGTAATTAGGTAATTATGGACTGTTTCTTTTTACTTGGTTTAGTGGTTCTTGCCATAATGTACAGTAGAACCGTAGTGGAACTGGATCACTAACTGTGTACCGACCCGACAGTCACACCTGATGATCCAAACACAGTAATAAGGAAGAAACTCCACTAATGAACTCCTGATGAAGAAACTCCTGTTAATTAAACTCCAGTCCAGGATTCCTCATCAATCTGGTTGAAAAAATGGCAAGAGTGTGTAAAGCTCCATCAGAGTAATATGAAATGTTTTCAGCATTAATCTACAATGTAACCAATAATAAACACAAAGGAAAGGAAATCTTTGGATGAGAAGGTGTTTTACAGGGTAGCCAATCGAAGACACCTCATTTACATATATCAGCCTTACAGACACAGTAACAAAAACAGTCCACTATTTTATTCAGTTTAATTTTTAGGGTTCTGATGAATTCTGAAATCTTTTTGGTGCCCAAACCCAAAAAAAATCAGTACACATTTGAACTGGATGGACACATTCTTTAAAATAGGCTAATCAGTGTGTTTAATGATTAAAGATTAACCAAAATATGTTTTGTTGGATTATATGAACACCTCAATGGACCAGAGCACCCTGGGTTTGGTCCTCCTGTCAGAAGCAGTGATTAGTTAGCGGCTCATTTGTATATTGTAGCTGGTGGAGCGGCAACTTACCGTTTTGGAAACAATCTGTTTCTTCGGTTGTCCGATCTTAAATGGAATCCTAGAACAAAACAATAAGAAAAGGTTAACTCATGAAACTGTATCAGAAAATAACAGACTGAAATCTCACTATTTTTACCAGAGCATGAATTTCCCACCTAGTTTCTCCTTATTTTATTGTGACTACAGATGTGTATCATTCAACTTTTCCAATACAGCGTGTAATAGTGTCTTTCTCCCAGTAAAGTTAACATTAGAATAAACACATACAAACCAGAAAGCAGTAAAAGTATCAGATCAGTTGTGTGTGTAACAATATCAGATCAGTTCTGTGTGTAACAGTATCAGATCAGTTCTGTGTGTAACAGTACCAGATCAGTTCCGTGTGTAACAGTATCAGATCAGTTCCGTGTGTAACAGTATCAGATCAGTTCCGTGTGTAACAGTATCAGATCAGTTCTGTGTGTAACAGTATCAGATCAGTTCTGTGTGTAACAGTACCAGATCAGTTCCGTGTGTAACA
>JBBKCR010000016.1:1377794-1388177 GCA_037577295.1 Ladigesia roloffi
GTGTGTGTGTGAGTGTGTGTGTGAGTGTGTGTGTGAGTGTGTGTGTGAGTGTGTGTGTGAGTGTGAGTGTGTGTGTGTGTGTGTGAAGGACAGAGACAGAAATGAAGAATAAAAGAGTGTTTCTTGTGCAGTAGGTGTGGATGTCTGGAGCAACAAAACAACAAAAGTCAAGACCCACAGAGGAATCACACTGTATGTGTGTGTGCGTGTGTGTGTGTGTGTGTGTGTGTGTGTGTGTGTGTTCCGATTTGTTTATCCAATTTCACACATTTTCAAGATAAGATCTTCTATATAAGAATAACAGAATTCTACAATTTTCCGGCTTCCAAGATAACAACTTAAATACCAAACTTAAGCGACTGGTTATTATAGTCCACCCTTTCACAAAGGAGCCACTGTAACAACATCAACATTGCGGCTGATCGGTGTATTATATTTTTGAGATATTACACATAGGGGACCAATATGTAATGAAACATATTATATAGCATTATTAACAGAATACTGCTACGACTACTGCTAATGATAACACTATTTTAAAAAATCTTAACTTCCGAACCTCATTCACACAATAATGAAGCTCAAAGTGCATTAAAGAAAAGTAATTAATAAAAAGGGCACAGAAAATAAACTGTTAAGAAGAAAAAGAACGAAAGGGTATAAAATAAAGTAAATCAAGTAAAATACAGCAGGTGGGATTCAGCAGGGTCAAAGCATAAGGGATTTAAAGACAAAATGAGCCTGCCGGGGACATGAGCAATTGTAGCCAAGTATAAACACACCACTTGAAATTTTGTTAAGTTTGAACGTACTCTCTCTCTCCCTCTGAAACATCAGTTAGTTTTCTCTGAAATCAGTGCTTGAATGTAAATACAGATGTTATCATTCATGCATTTGCAGTTTTTCCTGTATTTTTCCTTGGTATAAACAGATAAATACACTAATAAATTAATTACATTTACAGAAATAATAATCCTGGGCTTTAAAAAGAACATTTTGCACTGCAACGTCAGAGGGCAGCAGCCAATCAACTGCAAGGTGATGTTCTCGGATTGGCTACTTTCAAACATTTTGCCTTGGAGTACAGTAGTATTTCACCTCCGCAAGATGCGGTTTCTTCAGAGGACAGTAGCAAATAAATGTGTTATTTTTTGCATAAAAATATAGCTAAATTTATGCTTATATTTATGTAAAATGTTTGTAAATTATATTTTTCGTAATAATTTAACACTCAAATGCATGAAAAATGTTATATTGCCATGAAAAAAAGCACATCCCCTCGTCCTCGTGCTGGATTGCTAGGCGACTCACCCAAACATAAACAACCCAACATGGCAGATGAGACCCAGACATCACAAAAGCCAACAACACAAAATGCAGCAGATATCAGTAACTTAACAAGCCATTTAACTTTATTTCTGATTGTTCTAATAAATGTATCAATTTAATTCCAAGCGCTTTCACATTAATATCTGGGTGAAAAATGAAACAGTCACAAAGTGTTTTGTGGTTCACAGCTTGTTAATATCCATAACACCTGTTTAAAGTCCTTAACACCTGAAATATTAAGCATGTCTGGGGTAAGGTGAAGGAGGAGTCTTGGAAGATGAAACCAAAGAATCTCAACGAACTCCGGGAGTCCTGCAAGACTGTTTTCTTTGCCATTCCAGATAATTTCTTCAACAAGTTATTTCAGTTATTGCCAAGACATTTAGATTTGGTCCTCCAAGCTCATGGAAGTCATACATGTTATTCATTCTTTTCTTCAAGGACACATGACTTTATGCTAAATAATAATAAATAATATTCTAAATAATGCATATGTATAATTTCTATATTATTTTTGTAAACAACAAGACTCTCTCCTAATTAAATGATACAACTCAGTGAATGATGCAAAATTTTATTTTGGTATAATGAGCACAATCTAGAGGGCGTTACCTTTCTTTCTGATTCCAACTGATTAACTAGAATTTAAGTTATTATTTGTTGTTCCTACAACTTGATTAAGCGACAAGACTGTCAGGCACTGTACATCAACACATACAGATGAGTAGAAAGATCAGCGCTGATTTAATCAAAAAAGGCCAGTTAATGTACACGGTAAAGCTGCCAAATGGATAATTAAATAAACATTCGTGTTTCCTCGACAAATGTTAATACAAAATCATGAATTACTTTTTAAAAACTTAATGATTAAACAGCAGGAAAAATAATTTATAATCACTTTAATAACCTTATTCGCAACAAAACTTCTCAAGTGTTCGCATATTTAACTAGTAATGCCCAATTCATGTGCAAGACTGCCGTAAATGATCCTCTAATTTAGGCCCTTCTGCTCTTCAGTGATACAATATTGTGATCTGTGGGTGGACCATTAGGGTGGAAAAGTAAATAAGAATTTTTCACCTAGCAGTTTATTTACATAAGTAAACTCCTCTCCATTGCTAATGACTATCCTCTTCATTACTGTCAACACGGAAAACAAGAACATCTGCATTCAGAGAGAGAGAGAAGGAGAGAGAGAGAGAGAGAGAGAGAGAGAAAGAAGTCATTGCAGCAAGATGGAGAACAAGAGAGCAAGACAAAAAGAGAGAAAGAGACAGGAGCACCGGGAGGGAGAGGGGGGTGAGGAGGAAGACAATCTGGAGGGAAAGTTAGTTAGAGGCAGAACAAGCTGTTTGGGGTACGTTTTTGGTAATGGTCCATGATTGAAGTGAGAGAGTGTGAGAGCAAGAGGGAATTGTGAGCCCGAGCAGGTCAGGCACGCCGGGTGCTTAACTATGAGGGCAACTCCGCTCCTGAAGCCTCCTCTTTTCATCACCATCTGCTCCACTGGAATTAATAACTTCATTATCAATTCTTGTTTCACCAAATAAAGAATCAGCGCGCAGGAGTTGTGCAAACATTACGGACACTGAAGAAGAGATTGTTCAGTCCCATTCAAGGGTTTCAGGGGGAAAACAAAGGTTTTTGGGCAAAGCTGCGGTCCTGTGTTTTTATTTAATGGTGAATTATGCAAGAAAAAAATACAAAATGTATTAAAAAGGTTAAAAAATGTTTAGGATAACAATGAAATAAAATAAAATACATGAAAAGAAAAATCCAAGATGATATACAAGACCCAAGCCAAAAAAAAACAAAAACAAAACTAAAACTAAATAAAGAGTTTAAAGCAAAACAAAAACAACAAAACAATGTAGAAACAATCTTGCACACGTCACACAGAGGCACAACAATCACATTTACATCCATAAATACATACATTTCACGTGGGGATTCATTACTATTCAATGGTTTTACATTACCAGATTATATTATTGCATTAATCAAAGCTTTTGTTGAAAATAAATGTGACTGTTTAGCTAATTAAATGGTTCACGTTATACATTTCCTTGTATTTTATATTTCCTCTGAGGTCTGCATTTGTGTATGTGGTTTTATGTACCAAAAATAATTTTCCAAAAATAAAACAAGCTGTTTTTGTTATTAGGAGATTAAGACTGACATGCAAACGACTTCTGTTCTGGTTGGCTGTCCTGCACTGAGCCACATTCAAAAATTATTCTGATCCAGAACACCATGAAAAACTTTTCGCATACTTTTCTTTTTGTAATGTCACATAAATTCAAAAATTCAGGCTTATTTCTATATATGGACTGCAGGAGCAGTGGGAGTGAAATTTTGCAAGTATACATAGAACATTTCTGTATTACATGAAACTTTTGATTAAAAAATCATTATCAGGTTGGTATCAGGTATCTCTGGTGGGTTTTAAATTATTTGGGCCCTTTGAGAGCAGTTTTACGAGTTTAAGTGAGTTTTACAGGGCTTAGAAACAACCTTTTCTGGAATATGGTGGTATACGCATTTTATTCATCATTAATCAGTTTCCTCTTTCTAAATCAGGCAAATTAAAAATCAGTGGCTTGAAGTTAACAAAACATCTTCAATACTCCTAGAAGCACCATGAATGGGTGACACGAACGAGCACGTTATTCATATCATTGCGTGATGAATTCAGCGAGACGTGAAGAGTGTAAGCGAGAGACGTAATTAGGAAAGAAGTGAGACTTTCAGGTAAGATCAGGTAAAAACTCGGGCGCTTGTGTGGTAACAGTGGACAAAGAGCTGAAGAGCGTGACGTGATCTGTTGACGAGGAAAAACAAGCCGTGAACAATGACACAGAAAATGTTTGGAGTGGGTTTTCTGATTGGGGGGATGAGTGCCAGAAACCTTGAGTGGTAGCTCGGGCTTGGAACTGACTGTGAGTGGTGAGTTGGTGGGAAAGTGAGAGAAATGGTCCATCTGTACAAGAGCTGCCAAAGCAGCTGAATCTAGTGTAAATACAGTGATGGAAACACCTCCAAAAGGGGGAAGAGGTCAGTAATGATACACAGAGACAACAACTGAATGGAATAGCAAATGAGCTGGAGTAACTAAGCCAGAAATGGTCAACTGAATGAATGAATAAATATGCATGTCTTACAAATGAATGAAGAATGAGAAAACTTGACAAAGAAGAAACTTTTTGACAGATCTCGCATTACGGCGAAGACACTACGACAAGCCACCGCAGACCCTGTGGGGGAAAATGTTCAAGTAGAATCCCTGAGTCTGGGAGTCTTTACTAAATCCAATTAGAGCTCCAACCAGAATCGCTAACAGCTGCACAGCCACCCTGCAACTCAGCTCAGAGTTTTCTAACAGAGAGGTTACTGGAGACGGAAAAAACAGCCAAGCAACTTGTGTCATCAACAAATATAGTATCCCTAGCAGCAACAAAGACAACACCTACGCATGCATTGTTGCTTGCCATTAATTACTTCAACACAAGCGGTTGTCCTTTAGCGAAGGACCACAATCAAATAAGAGAAAAGAGAGAGACCACATGTTACAGTGAATAAACATTGCCTCGGTACGCAAGTGCTCGAGGTGTGAGGCGGCGGCGAGGTGAAGGGGAGAGGATGACTGGCTGACTTCTCTACAGATACTACAACACTGCTTTTGTAGCGTTCGCATTCCAAGGCCTCTGTAGCCACACAGTCAGGAGCCGGCGCGCCAGTTGCAAAGATTCATCATCAAGGATGTTAGCCCGAGGTTGGTTAGGGATAAACAGGAGAATTGTGTTGTGTTGAGCATTTTTTGTTATTGGCAGACAAAAAAAACATGATGTAAATTAATAAATTATTCATCAAATCACAGTTCAACTGAATAAGCAAAATAAATTGAGTGTGGCTACAGTCTTGCCTAGAGTGCCTACAGTCTTGCCCAGAGTGCCTACAGTCGTGCCTAGAGTCGTGCCTACAGTCATGCCTACAGTGCCTACAGTCGTGCCTACAGTCTTGCCTACAGTGCCTACAGTCGTCCCTACAGTCATGCCTACAGTGCCTACAGTCGTCCCTACAGTCATGCCTACAGTGCCTACAGTCGGGCCTACAGTCTTGCCTACAGTCTTGCCGACAGTGCCTACAGTCGGGCCTACAGTCTTGCCTACAGTGCCTACAGTCTTGCCTACAGTCGTGCCTACAGTCGTGCCTACAGTGGTGCCTACAGTCTTGCCTACAGTCTTGCCTACAGTCGTGCCACCAGTCGTGCCTACAGTCGTGCCTACAGTCTAGCCTATAGTGCCTACAGTCTTGCCTACAGTCGTGCCAACAGTGCCTACAGTCGTGCCTACAGTCTAGCCTACAGTGCCTACAGTCTTGCCTACAGTCGTGCCTACAGTCTTGCCTACAGTCGTGCCTACAGTGCCTACAGTCTTGCCTACAGTGCCTACAGTCTTGCCTACAGTTGTGCCTACAGTCGTGCCTACAGTCTTGCCTACAGTCTTGCCTACAGTCTTGCCTACAGTGCCTACAGTCGTGCCTACAGTGCCTACAGTGCCTACAGTCGTGCCTACAGTCGTGCCTACAGTGCCTTCAGTCTTGCCTACAGTGCCTACAGTCATGCTTTACATTTTTTTTGTCAGAAGACTCAATACACTGTCTATACAATCTGAAATAAGACAATAATGAAATGTTTACTATATATAATTGTTTCCTCTGATATCATTATTATATGATCCGGTCCATAAATAAGTATATATATCTGAAGAAATGTAACATGCTGCAACAAAGAGTGCTCCAACTACATGGCCTCAAAAGTATGCAACAATGCAAAAGACGGTGTATCTGCTAATATTACTCTGTGACTACATGGTAGCCTATTCATTTAATACATTTTGGAACTGTTGTTTCAAAAATCGGAAACCGTTTTGGTCTAGTCAAGTAAAGTACGGTCAAGTCAAATACAAACACACAGTTAAAATCTCCACCAGGACTGTGTTACAACACAAAGAACTCAAATAAAACAACACAAGACTACATATGTGCAGCAGGACAGGATTACACAGAGTGCAAAAGAGCTTTCAGTATAAAAGCGTTCAATAATGTTTCTTCCTGCAGGTCCTCAGCAACTTTTCATATAGTAAAGTCTGAACATAACTTGACAAAAATCTTTAAATAGGTCATTACAGTGTAATATTTATTAGTGAAAATCTAATGTTTCCAAACTTAGTAAAAAAAAAAAAATTGAATAAAACATGTATCCATTCATTCCTTATTCATATCCTTACTACTTATCAGGGTGGGGTGGCAGAGCAAAGGGAACACACACAGACCCATTTCAATAACATATAACATATAACATATAACATATATAACAACGAACATATACATATAAAACATAACTTATTAAAATAGCTATACACTTCAGGTCTACACATATTTAGGTCTACACAGTGTTTTTATTACTATAATGAAATACGTTTTAATATGACATTTTGATCTAAATGTATGTAATTAGTGATACAAATGAGGAAATGCTGCTTCATCACAGTTTAATCACAAAGAAAAAAAAGAAAACACCTTTTTACAGCCTACAAACCCGACTTTTCAAGGCCTGCAAACAAAAAAAACAAGTTAAATGTAGTGTAGGCTGCAGTCAGGTGATTTGAGAAGTCCGGAGCTCTTTGACTCCCACACACACTTCAGAGAGTAAGTTTGTGATTTATCAGGAACCGACTAAAGAACCGCTCTACAGAATCATTAATGCCACTTTCTGAGAGACAAAAGTAGAAACAAAATACTGAATCATGAGCCATCCCTCAGTAAAAGGTCCCTGACGGTGTGTGAAAGCTACTCTTGCTCTTGGCCCTTTTTGATTGTGAAGTTTTAACTTAAAACAGCAGAGGCCCAACCCAATACCTTCAGTTCCACTTTTTGGGCTCCTCTAACTCTGCCAGTCCTAAATCTGAGGAGTAAAGATGACATCATTGGGAAATACTCGTGCGAGTGATGAAACCTAGACACCATCTAGTGTGCACTACAGGTCCGTTTATAAGTTTCTGGTAAAACCGTATTTAAAGCTAAAAACAATGCTCTGTTAAGCACCCGAGAAGAGCATAATGACATAGATAGGAAATTACATGGTGTATGTTACACCTGTCATGCTTGTTTATTTTAGAACTCTGTCCAAAGTGTGTTTCTCCCAGGCAGGAGGAACATGCTTTTCTATATTCACTACACCCAGGTCAGCTTTGCCTGGCTCTATACGTCTTTTAGTGTTGCAGTAAAAGTTCATCTTAAACGTAAAATGTCTTCCAGAACAATTGCACCCCCCTATTGACAGAAGAATAATTTCCATTAATATTTATTCATTTACTAACCAATGAAGAAAACATATAAATTCCATGAGTCCATTGCTATTAGAAAAAAAAAGGAATTTTATTTTTCTGAATTATTTGTACACATTTATGTTGTATGTTGTGGAACCAGCATGTACCAGTTGAAGTTCCAGTGGCGTACGCCCATCTCCAAAGAAAGGTACTTTCTGAAATTCCTTCCAGACAGTTTTCTGGCACTGAGGCGATGTCTTGTGGTTGATTTCGAGACACTGTGACCTGGCTCAGATCTGTAATTAAGAAACTGTTTTCTACGGAAACTTTTTTTTACCACCACACTGTGGCTGTAAATAAGTAATTTAAATGTATGTCATCAAGTAATTTAAATCAAGTAATTTAAATGTATGGTTTTGAATTTCTTAAATTGTCTGTTGATCTGGGAATTTTAAGTCAAACTGTTATTTTCTTGTACCCGTTTCCTAATTTGTGCCAGTCCACACACTCCTGCCTTGGCATGCCCTCGAGTCTTCACCATGGCGATGGATGGTTTCACCACAAATCATCAAAGACTGCTCAACGGTTTCTAAACACTTAAAATGAGTTAGACACACATTGGATCATATTTAATTTGCATTTCATTCATTCAAAAATAAAGTGCCAATAATCATGACATACAGGATTTTGTTTTAAAAATGTAATTTTTCAGTAACGAACCAATAATGATTTTCGAAAAAGTTATTTTTTCTATTATCGACATTATATAAAGAAAAACAAAGTTAAATTTCAATAAGAGCTTCCAGTAATATTTAGCAAACACCAAACAGAAGAACACGCTGTTCAATACTTTAAATAATTCATCTTGACCTCTGGTTTTCTTGCTCAGTACTGGATCATGGTGCTGAAATCCATATGAACACACTTCCTCCAGTCCTGAAACATAACTGCTCTAAATCACAGGGCACAACGTTTCTATAAGCAGTACAGAAACCTGGATAATCTGCCCATAAACAGGTGCCACTTAAAGGTTTTATTTCTAAAGCTCTACAGAAACAGCTACCACCCTACATTCCATCTCCTCTTGGCTGCTTCTGAATTTGTATTTTCTCATCCACACAATTTGATAAGAAAGTATTTCCATGCAGTGCCGTGTTGGTGTGGAACAGGCTAAATATCTTTCCACCTTCTAGTCAATTTAATCTATTTTCTTTCTTAGTCTAATTTCAATCATTAATTAAACTAAAGTAAGAGTTTAATTTCCATCTTGTATATTTTGTGCTTTATTGCATATATTAGAGAGCCTATGATGTAAGGGTGTACTCACACTAGGGAGTTAGAGCCATGCCCGAGTATGTTTGACCACCAAAGCGCGGTTGGTTTGTCTAGTGTGAGCGCTCCGTGCCTGGGCGCGGTTGGTTTAGCCGGCCCTGGCCCAGTTGGAGTTTGGTTCAGTTCGGTTGGACTCGGGCGCGGTTCGCTTGTAGTGTGAGCGCTAACCGCGACGTCACGTTTTGTGTCGTTTGCAAAAAGAATTTAGTGCCACAAAAGCGATAAACATGTTTATCAGCAGGCTGTGAGGGGGCTGTGGACCACCGCGGAACAAACGACCCAAAATTACTATCAACAAATAACCAGAGTGACGGACTCCACTGTGTTCAGCGAGAGCGCCGCTCCTTCTGTTTACCCTGAAACCGCAGCACCATAATGACGTAAGCGCGCTCCGGCATGAATGCTGAAACCGTATGTGAGTGCAGAGGGGGGAGGGGCGAGGGGGGACAATCGTACCTGGGCCCGGATTAAGAGACCCGTGCCTAGTGTGAGTACACCCTAAATGATCATGATTTCATTTTAGATCCAACAGACAAAATGGGACAGAAAATGGATGCCAGGCCATGGTTTCTGAACCTAAAGCAAGTACAAGAGATTTAAAAATTATTTAGTTGAATGTATTATGATCTGATATGTGGAGCTGTTATGAAAGTGGTTCACAGAAAAACGTTTTAATCAAATATGTGTTTCAGGAGCGAAGGACTAACAAAGCATGCGTCACCCATCCCTTTTCTTCACCACGGCGCTCGGTGTCATATATATAAAAGCGCAACTTCTCCTTTACCATGGAGCTCGACAGAAAGTACACATTAAAAACAATAAGTTTCTGTATCCACATGCAATACGCAGCAGAAATTACACTCGCCCGTGCGGGGGTGTGCCAAGTCAAATCAGAGTTGTAATTTAATTTCTAAAAAAAGGGATTACAGGCTGGATTTCTAAATAAGGTGTGTGAGTGAGAGGGGAAGCGTTCATTTGTGTGGCACCTGAAGCCCAAGAGTATTCCAGGACAGCTAATTCCACACATTCACACGGGACGTTATTATAACTTCAGCGAGGTCAGAGGAAGTCACTGTAGCAATTACTCACCTCCCACCAGCCTCATTAAACCTCTGACCAACCACAGCCACCCATCACACACACAGCACAACTGTCCGGCCAATCAGGTAGCCGACAGGCGGCATGCCGCCGCCCACACAGTGACAGGGTATTGAGAGGTTGTCTGTCTGAGCACCTGAAATACATTTGTTTATTCACAATGTGTCGCCTGGCCAGACGGGGAGGAGACTCGTCTGTGTGTGTGTGAGGGAGAGAGAGAGGGGGGGGGGGGCGGGGGGGATGGAGGGAGGAAGAGAAGGAGAGAAAGGGAGAGAGGGCCAGCGAAAGAAAAAAG
>JBBKCR010000016.1:1488798-1499844 GCA_037577295.1 Ladigesia roloffi
ACATCTCGATTTTTGCCTCTCTCTCCTCTCTCTCTCGCATACACACACACACACACACACACACACACACACACACACACACACACACACACACACACACAGCAAGTCTTTGTCATTTTTTTATTTAGGGATACAGATCTCTTTTAAGTAGCATTTACCACTATATCCCACCCACCCATCTCCCGTCCACTTTGGCCCACCGGCTCTTCATGGCCATTTAAAGCAGCTTAATTGAAAACACTTGTCAGTGTGAACAGATGACTCAGGCGCGCGCACACCCACGCATCGACGCATGCACACTGGTTCGTACACACATTCTCTTACATAAACACACACACACACACACACACACTCACACACACCACAAGCTCCATAGAGCCATTTAAAGAGACGGTAATTGAAAACACTCGTCTGTGTGAACGGATGTGGGCACGGATCCAGGACGTATTCCTGAAATTCTTGCACTGGAGTTAGATCCAGATGGGCCAAGAACTAAAACCAGCTGGCCGGAGCAAGGGGGACATTTTAGGGCAAAGGACTAAAGACGAGCCTCAGGTAGAGGCTGCTCACACAGTTGCACGGTAGGTTGTGGGGTCACACATTTGTTGTGTGGACAATGTCTGGTTATAGTCATGTGCAATGTAGCAGCATAAATGAGAATACAAATGTGGGAGGGAGAAATAATATTTCCATTTATTTTTAATAAAAAAGGATGAAATTTCAGGTGAAGTAGACAGACGATCAGAATATCAGTAACTGATGACTAGTTAGTGCACATCTAGATCGTTTACTGTAGAACCGTAGTGCATCTAAATGTTATTGTCCCCGCTGTAACAGCACATTGTATCTTCCGATATTATTTGAGGAGGGAAACATTGTTACCTAAGTAGGTTTATGTGATGAGATTTTGTGGGACGCCCTTGGTCAGCGGTGGTGAGTAACCACAGTGATCCAAGGAGGAACAAACCACAAGTGTCGGGCACCCAAGCATCCCTGATTTGGAGAAAGCGACACCATCTGGCAACTTCTAACAATGGTTATGGGAGGAGTGTGTCACCACACAGGGCACCGCACAGTCGCAGACCAGTCAGAGGGCCCATGCTATCACCTGTCGGATCTAGACCTTGGAGCTATGGGAGAAAGTGGCATGCTTCAGTAATCCTGGCTGTATTCCTAAACACTACCATTCAGGGTTTAAACAGGTTACCCGTGTGTGTAAACTTCTTAAGGCACCTACAGCGGAAATCTCTCTGTTTGTTTCATAAGTAGCATAGTCTTCTTACTATGTAATTGATCCATAAAATTTGATTAATTGCTGGACTCCCTCAGACTTGACTCGAGATTTTATGCTATGGCCTCCAGAATTTATTGCTAATAGCGAGGGGAGTTAACTCAACCAGAACACCCACAGACTTGTTTGATTGGGTTATCTTACATTTTTGACGAGGCCACGCCGGGCCAGATGTTGCTCAGCTGCTAAAAAAGTGTGGTGGAGGAGAAAGAACAGAAAGAGACAGATAGAGAAAGGATTAGAAGTGTGTGTGTGTGTGTGTGTGTGAGAGAGAGAGAAAGAGAGAAAGAGAGATCGGGTGTGTTTATATTGGAAATAATTAAGATTTTACATTAGTCACAATTTAAAGGGTCTCTTCTAAGTGTTCCTCACACATGAAGGTTAACTAAGACCAACATGAAGTCGGCATTAAATCATTAGGCCTGATTTCTCCCTCTGATCAGTAGCTAATCTGATCCTTCACATGTACTTGGGGGAGAACCTTCCAGTGGAACTTTGTAGTTTAATCGAGTCTAAGCTTCGCATATGGTGGATCTAAGAGAGGCTCACGCGATTGGGCCCCACTGTGTTTCAACTATTTAACTTCAAATGTCATTTAGCATTAAAATGAATATATTCCTAATAAACCCAAGCTGTCTCGGTAAAGGCAAACGCCGAGGCCTAAACGCAGCGATTCAAAACAATCAGGCATCACGACAGCCCACAGGCCAAATGGACCCCGGCCGAGGCCAAAAGAATCGGAGTGAAGCCGAAGACCTGGCAGAAAGAACGCCGCAGAGGCGATCAAAGCGCCGGAAACTGGACTGTCAGTGGTAAGAAAGGCTACCTCTGCTTCTTCTGAGGCCTCTAATTCATTTATTCCTGATTTTATTTACTCATTCATTTTCAGCTTGGACTCGCTAATGTGATAATCTGATTTGTCGTTAGCCAAGCTGCTTCGCTGCAGACCAACTGCTGGCCGGAGAAGAAGCAGCGGGCTCAGCGGCAGCCCAGACGCAGCACTGGAAAAAAGATCAGCCATTAGGCAGGTGGAGGGATGGAAACGTGAGGCCGTTGAACCAAATTTGTCAAGGGGACTTGACCCTTCCTTGAAGCGCGAGTTTAAACAGCATGAACATTTCCGCCAGGACTTCAAGCCGTGTTTCCTTCTGATTCTCAACACACAATCTGGGAAGGAGGTTCATCTGCTGCTCAGATGTTGAAGTGAGCATTAAGATGCAGTAACAGACAGCCTGGATCAGTCAGAAACTCACATACACCGGGGTTTCGCGACTGTGAAATCATGCATGTCTGAGACGTTTCCTGGTAATGGGCCACCAGGACCATGCCGTTGTCATACCAAACCCTCTCCCTCTCCATTTTACCCCATTATTTAACACCATTCCAAAACACCAGCTGCCCTTTTTACTCAGGGAACCTGTCATGAAGAACTGACCTGTATAAAGGCTCCAAAATATCTTGGAATTAAATTGCGTTAGTATGCACTGAAGTCTTGGAACCATATGTTATGGGGGGAATCATTCAATTCATCCTCCGCATTTACACATTCACACTCAGAAAAATGATTCATGGCATAGTTTATTTTTAGGTATTTGCATCTATTTGATTTTACTGAAATAAAAACATTTTTAGAATTTATTGATTCCTTAAAATCTGCATAAATCTGTTAAGTGTGTAAACGATGATCTTTAATCAGTTAAAACATGAGAATATATTTTATATATGATGATCAAGAAACGCTCATTCAGTTCAAATGTATGAGATTGTTTACATCAGCCTTATTGAAAGACAGATAAATCTGCCATTGATTTTCAAATCACATCGGGTTTATTGGTATTCTTACATAAATCTCATTTTTAATGGTATCATTTTCATGTGACTGACAAATATGCAGCACAAAAAGTTTACTGGCCTGTTTCTGTTAAATCTATGTAACACAAAAGAATGGAACATTTATATGCAATTGAAATACATACTTGGAATTGGGCCAAATACTTGGAATTGGACCAAATATTTCTGTGAGCGCAGCACTTTGTATGAGGGAGACACGCTAAATGCAGGAGTATGTCAGGATTCAGAGTATTTTTGTGGTTGGTTTTCAAACTTCAGATAAAGGACACGTAAAGGCTTATCCACGTCTATTAGTAAAATCAACATGAGTTAATTAATGATCAGTTACTGACACCCAAAGACAGTCACTTTCTTGTTAACATCAGAGCCAGAATGCTAATTCGAATCTTCCCTGTAAGCTTTTTGACCGCTCAGTACCCTCTGAGGCTGAAAACCATAAATTCGGCCCAGTAGGTGGACTTAACAGCGCTCTGCGTGTTCTCTCCTTCTCAAGCCCGTGTAATAAAGCCAGGCTATTATCTCCAGAGCTCCATATAAAAAGATCACGGGCAGCTAATAACTACAGCGTTTCATACGCTTCTAAAGCTCTATGCTAATACCAGCCATATCCTCTCATTCAGGCCTCCTCTCTTTTGAGACCATTGCTCAGTAAATTGAACACACTCAGCTCATATATTAAAGGACTAGTGGTCACGTTATGGGGAATGTAGAGAGGGTCCACCCCTGTCCTTTACAAGAGCCCAGCTCCAGTTCTGCCCTTTCGACAAAATGCATCTAGATTTCAGTACAGTACTGAAGTAAAGTAAACACTTGATCAACAGTGTGACTGAAAGAAAAGCAGTCGTTCTGATTACATTAATTATATTGGTGCATGTCCACAGTACAGCTACACTTATGAACAGGGAGAAATGTGTCCTGTACCAGTAACGAGATTTGGCAAATAAACTGGTTAGTTGAATTTACTTAATTAGTCAAAGTCTAAAATTGTTCTCAGTCTAAATCTCGGTGGCTTCCGGTTGCACAGAGAACTGGAGTAAGTAAGCAAGTAAGTAAGTAAAATGTATTTCTATAGCGCTTTAATTCAACCCCAGTTGACCAAAGAGCTTTACATTCAGTGCATCAGTAAACATTTAAGCAGAATACAGCAAAATATAGCCAGAGTACAATCGAACAGTTAAAAGCCAGAGTAAAAATATAAGTCTTAAGAGATTTCTTAAATAAAACATGATCTGTTGCTGATCTAACATGCACTGGATAGCTGTTCTAGAGTTTTGGGCCTGTAACCGAGAAAGCCCTGCAGTAGTTTTTACCCTAGTCCAGGGAACATGAAGCAAGAGACGGTTAGACGATCTAAATGTTCTAGAGAATTGGAGCTACATTCCGTCACATTCACTCGCTCAACATCGGATCAGGGAGGATACTCACGTGCCTTTCAGGAACTTTGCAAAAAGTCCATATTATCTCCCCCTTTTAGCCACCGTTTTTGGGTTTGTGCACTACTTGTATTTCTGTTGAGTTTAAGGGACTTTTAAGTTGATACTTTGTATGTGCCACATGGTTTGGGTAGCACGTGTTCTGTTTAGTTTTGTGTTTGTATTAGTCTCACCTGCTCCTTGTTTTAGTCCCATTAGCCTCTGTATTTAAGTTGGTTTGTTGCACTCCCTCATTATCTGTGCACCGCCTCACTCCCGCCTCACTCCCTTTTGCTCCTGTCTGTGTATCCTAGTTTTGTTTATGCTCTGACGGCCCGCGTGCCAGGTTTGGTTTGTGTTTGTTTTGATTTTGGAATAAAGTACCTCAAATGGATCTCTGGTTTTCTCGGTCCTTCAGTAGAGATAGCTCACGATTGGAAGCTTGCGCGACCTCCCGTGACAGATGCACAGATCTCCCCACGCCAGCCATGAGGCAGCGGATGTCTACGGGTGGAATGCCGCTCTCAACCCCTGGGCAGCGGCGTTCTCACTCAGAGTCTGAGGAAGAACTCGGAGACCGAGGCCACGCTCGATGAGGAGAATACTGTGTCTTCAACAGCACCCGCAAACCCTGGGAGCTGCCATGGGAGGTTCTCCCAAGGAGCTCGGAGGACAAAGGCCTCCCAGGGGTGCTGCACCTCTCCCAGCCAACCAGAAGATGGAGGAGACGGCAAGCAAAAATGGTTTCCCAATTCTCCACTCTGACCACTGCCACAGTCCATTCCGGCGTGGTCGACGAGCTGCAGTTGGCGACCTTGCACCGCAGCGCCTCTCCCACGAGCTCAACCCAGGGCTCTACGGGCACGAGCCAGTGCCGCACAAGGGGAGCCTGCTGTCACCACGGAGCTGCAGGACACCTCCCCCGGGCTGGAGCCTCAGAAGCAAGACCTCGCAGCGGAGCTGGAGCTCCACATCAAGGTGACTCTGGAGATCTTGGAGCTTCTCCAGCCACACAGGGACGAAAAGCACGACCTCGCTCCGCATCCAGGGGGCTCTGGAGAGCCTGGCACGTCTCCAGCCACAAATGCAAGTGTCGTCCCCTGAAACAACGATCCCAGGTAAGTTTCAGTTTATGGAGCTTTAGAAGAGGGAGGTTTAGTAAAGGGGAGACACAGATGAGGGAGATTCAGACAGGGGAGGTTTAGTGAATGGAGGTTTAGACTGGGGAGACACATTCAGTGGAGGCACACACAGTGGAGGCTCGGATGAGGGAGATTCAGACAGGGGAGGTTCAGAAGAGGGAGGATCAGACAGTGGAGGTTCCGCTCTTGAAGGCCCAGTAAAGGCTAGTCCAGTAGTCCCGTGAGCCCGGTCCCCGTGAACCCGGTCCCCGTGAGCCCAGTCCCCGTGAGCCCAATCCCTGTGTGCCCAGTCCCTGTGGGCTCAGTTACTGTGGGCCCAGTTCTTGTGAGCCCTGTCCCTGTAAACCCAGTATACAGAAGCCCTGTCTCTTTTATTTTCCGGCTGTGGTCTGGCTCCTGGGGTTTCTGGGGGAGATTCAGGGGTTCCAACCAGCCCAGCTCCAGCCGGTCCAGCGCCATCCGGCCCAGCTTCCGCCAGTCCCATGTCAGCCGGTCCCGCCAGCCCCACACCTGCCAGCCCTTCACAGGCCACTCCCAGCCCAGTTGAGTCCATGACAGAGGAAAAAATACCTATGTATTTTTTAGGGGGGGAGAGTAGTGGCCATAGGGTGGCAAGGTGGGGGCTGCTGTGGGTGGCCACAAAGCTGGAGGGGTCTCCCGGAGGGTCTGGCTCATCCATGCTGCCCCCTGGTGGGGCAGGCAGCCCAATAGGTGAGGGACGCGAGGGGCGAAAGGGAGAGTAGGAGCGACTCCCTCAGTCCCCAGTGGGGGACAGTATGCCTGCCGGTGCAGGGGGCTCTAAAGGATGGGAGCCACAATGCACGGACTCCTGGACAGTGAGCACCCTGCCGGCCGAAGGCCTGTCAGGTGGTGGTGGCACCACCCTGGATACTGTGAGGGACCCAGACTACAGGCTGAGGGCAACGCCCTGCAGTCCAGGCCTGCGTCACCCAGGCTGGAGGAGAGAGACAGCCCGACCTTGAGGAGAGACAGCCCGACCTTGACCTTGAGAGAGACATTGAGGAAGGGATGCAGAGAAGCGGGGGCGTTGTCTCTGATCTAAATTGGTACAGAAGAGGAAGGAAAAGGATCATCATGTGTCATTTTATATACAGCTGCAGGAGCGTAGCACACAGGGGGGGATTATATTGATTAAATTGTATTTATAACTTGAGATCCCTATCTCAGACCCCCCCACTTTTGGAAAGCTTGATACGCCCCTGTTCAGCTGGTGGCCTAGTGCTTAGGGAGTTGCTCCTGCATTCAGAAGGTTCATTCCTTGACCAAAATACACTTCCCACACACTATTCCACAGGTCTTTCACTGACTGCCACTGCTTCATTTGGTGAAAGGGTTAAATATAGAGATAGAATTTCAAACTGTTCACCCTAAAAGGGTGTCTACCTGAGCATCTGTGATACATTCTTAGCATTTGATGAGGGCCATGTAAATTTGTATAATGTGACCATCCCCAAATCAGAATAAATAGGATGTATAAATCATGCTTGACTGAAGCTCATTCTGCTCAGTAATAATGTATTAATATTATAAAATGCGACTGGTTTGTATTCACGTCTGCGCTCGCTAGAAATGTATGTGACAGTCAGGCAGGAGATGTTCCGTGCAGGTCTTGCACATAAACAAACTCTCGGTGTGCGTGCCAGTGTAGATGGCCCTGCTGCTCCGGGTTCAGGAATGTATGAATTTTGACCAAGTCTTCCTGCATGTAACTCAGACATCTGCACTCAAACAAACTGGCATCAGGATATTACAGAGGCAAGTCTCTTCAAGATTCAATTGGCCTGATTTAAGCACTGAGATGACAATCTGCTTCATCTCCAGGACTTCCTGAAAACTCAGCACATACTGTCAGCATCTTCAGATGTATTTCTGCGGACGGGTTTCAGCTTACAGTCGGACCACTTTTTGCAACAGTTAAATAAGACTTCTCTGCATGAATGGGGACAGACCTTTAAAAGCCCATGATAACATTTTAAGAATGTATTGGAAATCTGTTTTATATATTTTTTAAACATCAGCACTTTTCATGCTATTAGAGCTACCATGCGAGCACATCTTTCAGATTGCATGTTGAGAGTTCAAAAAATTGCAAGTAGGACTCAAGTTTGAACCCTGACACAACAATCAGTTTAAGTTCTACTGTTCATCAAAATTTGCATCGAAATCTTTGCACATCATGCGTTACCTCTTGGTGGCCTAGTGGTTAGGGAGCTGCCCCTGTGATCCATGGGCATCGTCGCCTTCAACCAGAGGAGGGCGTGTCTCCCTCATATTTCATAATTATTTGTTTGCCCACCGCCCCCCACCCCACCCCCACAAACATTTAACAAATAATTAGTTCACCCAGTGCTGTTGAATCTTGAATATTTAGGGAAAGATTCCACTCCACTAAACCGAACAGACACCACTGGAAATCCCAGCAGCCCCAAATCCCAAATCCCGGAGCAGAGCGGATTTCAAGTGGTGTGTGTTCTTCTAATGATTCTTTCGTGAAAGATTTGAGGTTCATGATTCAAGATTTAAGATTCAACAGAGGTTTCCAGACACCCCAACCCCTAAAAGGATGAGATTTTGCATGCAACCCCACCCCCAATATGAGGCGCGTATTCCTGTAAATTTGGCCTGGACAGGTAAATTTGGGATGGCACAGAAACCCCCCACACACACATAGGACTGTATCGAGAGGGACCACTGACACTTCACATATTCCCATAATCCCATTAGTATTCCAATTAGTACCACCCCCCTCACCCTCAGTAAGATATTTTGTCCCAGTCCAGCCCTTCCTCACTGCCACACATTATCATTTGCTGCACTGTGGACTCACTCTGCTATATTTGCAGGGATTTTTCTATCCTTAAATGCTACAAATACTCACACACTGCGAGTGTAAGGATAATATTTGGCTTCCTGAATAAGCAGACCTCTACAAACTCACAAGGGGTGGAGTAATGGATAACATGGATATTTCATTTAGCACTTGGCGTCTTTACCGCAGCTACTGGCATAGATGCCTGTAGAAAACCTACTGAACTGATGACGACTCTGTATTTTTAAACCTGATCTGTTCCACACTAAACAGAGCAACAATGCAGGTGTCAAAGTATAAAAGCTGCGCTATTGAAGGTGCAAGGGTTTTGACATTTAATGGGTAGCGAATCTAAAATCTGCAAGACACATGTTAAGTGTATATTTTCGCCTCACCTAATGTTGCTAGCCTACATTTATCATGGCACATTTCACTTTTCTACCTTTTAACAGTTTAGTTGATACAAAATCTAATGAATAAATTAAAGTTGTATTCAATTAAACCTTCACCAATAGAGCATTAAGGGTGCTTGAGTATGACATTTACGGCATTTAGCTGACGCCCTTATCCAGAGCGACGTACAACAGTGCTCAAGTAATCCACAACAGTAGCAAGGACCTAAGGTACTGTAGCTCAGTACACCTGATCAACACTTCTCACTGATACCTAACTACAACAACAATCTTGACACAAGACAACATCTGTAAAGGAAGGTAAAAACATGGTTAGGAAGGTATGGAGGGTGTTTTTTTGTTTTTTTTTTATGTACGAAGGAGAAATAGGCGATGGTTAGTCGCTAAGGTGCTCCTTGAAGAGGTGGGTCTTTAGCCGACGTTTGAAAACAGCAAGAGACTCCAATCTGATGGTGAGGGGGAGTTCGACGATGAGTCTCATGTGACTATATGACTAGAGCTCCATCTGCATAGTTGAATGACTGTCTGCACTGGTAGCCACGTGCATCCACATGCTAATCAGCCCTGCCAGTATCTTTAATGGGCCAAGGGCTACAGATCAGGCAAACCCAAGGAAACCAGATTGGAAAGGAAGACTCATTCAGCTACTCTGAACCAGCTGAGACTGACTAACCCAGCCAAAATGGCAGATCGCCCATAAGACGCAGAATCATGATATCACTATCTCCCTCCATATGCTTTTGTCATCATCTACAATAGACGCAGCTCCTTCAAACTGCTTCAAACTCCTAATCCCGCTTTTCAGCTATCGGAAAACGCTTGACTCTGGAGTATTCCATACATTTCCTCGCGAACATTTATATATGCTTTTGTTCTTCCAGAGAAACATCTGTGTACTATCAGTCCCATCTCACTGTCTCCCCAGACCAGACTTTATTTCTCCATGTCTTATTTATCTCCCTCAGTCAAAGCTTTCTGCTGCAAATCTGGTTAGTTTTACGTCCATCAGGCGTGATGGCCATGGCTCTCCCTCTCTCTCTCACACACCAGAACTAAGCTGTCAACACGACGACAGTGAATGACTAGTTCCCTCATTAACCGAGCTGTGGCTGTTCAGAGGACCCACTGCTTCTCTGTAAAAAAAAAAGAGAAAGTGATATTTTTCAGTTTTCAATTTTGAAAAAAAATTGCCAAAAGCTTTTTTTATGTTGTTGTTGTTTATGTGATTAGAGAACATAATGCTGTTGCCCAAATTTCCTCGAATTGCAGGTTCTGAGATTCCTCCTGCGGCCGAGCAGCTTTATGAGTCTCGGCGCCTGAGACGTCTGCTTCAATACGTTTAAGATGCGATCTCGGTCTCGTCCGGTGCTCCAGCGCGGACAGGCTGCAGAGTGGGGCTCCCTAATGCCTTCCAGACATGCGAGTGGAGTGCATGAAATATAAGCATAGCATGAGTCATATCTGACTCAGATTTTAACAGTTTGGATGAAATGCACCTCTTCTTTTCAACACACGACAATAGAATCAGAGCTAAAAATACAGCATAAAAAAAACAACAACAACAACATCTGCTTCATAAAGCTCTGCCGCGGCGTGCAGAATTTAATATGGTTAACATCAAGGGCCGCAAATGTTTTCTCTGTAGCAATGACAAGGACAAGGGTTTTAAAGTTTATTCTGCATGTTTGCAACTGTTGAGGCGATTGAAAAAGGTGCTAAATCTTAGCTAGGCTAAGCTAGGCTAAGCTAAGCAAAGTCCAAAATTATTCTAAGTTCCAAGACCTCAGAAATATTCTAAGTCCCAAGACCTCAGAAATATCCCAAGTCCCAAGACCTCCGAAACATTCTAAGTCCCACAACCTCAGAAATATTCTAAGTCCTAAGAATCAAGAGCCAGACAGGTGCGATGGGCTGGTTTATTCAGAGATCTTCAGCTGTGGCGCTGCACTTCTTCTGGGCTACGCGGGCACTGACATCAGTTTTTATACACATTCATCACTTACATATGCATTATTTCAATCCATCCCATGCAGGTTTTCTTACCAATGAAGAGCATTGGGTGTTACATTGCTTAATTTGTTTAATACCACCTGATCGTTAGGCCCAA
>JBBKCR010000016.1:1575483-1591370 GCA_037577295.1 Ladigesia roloffi
GGAGTTTCTTCCTTCTTACTGTGTTTGGATCATCAGGTGTGAGGGTCGGGTCGGTACACAGTTAGTGATCCGGTTCCGCTATGGTTTTACTGCACACTATGGCAAGAACCACTAAACTAAGTAAAAATGACCACAGTTCATCATTAACTTGTTATAAAACATATTCTGATTTGTTAAATTCTATTTTTGTTTACTGCATAATTCCATGAGAAAGTGAGATAGAAAAGAAACAGAGAGAGAGAGAGAAAGAGAGAAAAGAAACAGAGAGAGACAAAGAGAAGGAGAAAGAGAAAGAGAGAGAACTGTTAACCCATTTGACTTCCAAAATCTTTTCATAAAAAACAAGCAGTGTTCTGTAGTCTTTGGCTCCCTCTAGTGGTTGTACACGCTCCCACAGCTTTCCTGGTTCTACAGTCCTGTTAACTCACCCCGGACAGCCGGATAAATTCATCACTACTGATGTATAACATATACAGTGGATCACCAGGCGAGTGTTTTAAAGAGCTATTACGTGCTATAACAGTAACGAATGAATTTACATTTAAAGGAGAGTCTAGCATTTTACTGCGCAGCACCAAAACCAGTTAATATCACTGCACTGTTTCAGACGCTCTCCTCTTGGAAAGGAAACCGCGTTAACAGATTTTCATTTACAGACGCTCACTCAACAACTTTGCAGATCAACAAGAATTAAAATCTGCAGATAATGAAAAAACTGGTGTGCAAAAATGTTACAGATCTTAAATATTGAGTGTATTTTAATTTGCTACAAAAATATAGATCACTTACAGATTACACATTGACAAAGAAAATGTGTTTATAATGCGGAAATTGTTTTTTTGGGGTGGGATTAAAGCAGAAGTGCCCAGATCTGAACCCGGAAGGCCGGTGTCCTGCAGTTTGGTGATTTCTGATCACCAGGTTTAGTGTTTAAAGAAGGGAACTCCCAGCATTGGACACGGAAACTCCAGGATCAGAACTGGGCACCCCTCATTGGCCGGTTTTGCCTTTGGCATACACTACATGGACAAAAATTTGGAGACATCTGTTTTTAGGGTTACTTCCAGTGACGTTTTTCACGCCATGCTTCCAAATTTGTGCACCCAGGTTTGGGTTCTGTCCCAGTGCACAAAGCAGCTCCATAGAGACTTGGCCGAAGGAGTTCAGTGCGGAGAAACTGGACTGGTCCGGACCTCAACCCCATCCAGGACCTTTGGGATGAACTGGAACGTAGATTGTGATCCAGACCTTCTCGTTGAGCATCAGTGCCTGACCTTATACATGCTGCACCGAATGAATGGGCATTAAAAAAATCCAAAATCATGTGGAAATGCTGTTATACCTGCAAAGGGGGACCAACTCCACATGAGTCTATGGATTTGAGTGTAATATTATATAGGAGTAAATGGGGTAAAAAAGCACTGAAGAAACAATTTAATTAAGAATATTTATTTCAGCTCCAGTGTTTACAAACTGTAGCAGCATTTTCACAAATCAAACATTTTGCATCTACATCATTTTCTCCGCCGTGGAGTAGCTTTAGTACTCTAGATGGCACTCTGTGTTCAGTGTTCCTTCTGGGTTTGTGCGCAGAGAGCAGCTGTGAGAAACGCATGGAGACTTCAGTCCTTCAGAGCCTATGGCACTTTGCACTGAACAAAACGTAAAACTGACAAACATCAAGTCTTTACTCGTACTTTGACAGCAAGCGGCACAAGATGGAGACGATCATGAAGCGACCACAGAGAGAGACGGAATCGGAAAGGTAACGTGGAAAATAAAGCTATAAGCTTTAGAGTATTTTAAGCAGTTTTGTGCAGTTATCACAAATAAAAAACGCCATTCTTAGGTTCCTCGTGAAATACTCATGTTACGTGGGCTAATAAGCAGTTATATCTCAGGGCCCGGCAGCCGCTGTGCAGTAAATACAAGCTAAAGTCATAAACACACAAACAAATAGAAAGGCCATTTAAAGTTCCCTGTTGAAGGAAACAGTTCAGGATTTTTGCTTAGAAACCAATTTTTTTAAAGAATAGTTTGGTCACACAAGCTAATGTTGCTTACAAATAAGCATTAGGCAAATCAAGTCATGCTAATTTAGCATGTTAGGGCTAATCCTTTCAAGCAGATAACACTGAACCCACAATGTCAACTGTTTATAGAGTGTGGCAGCTCTTTTTTCGATTTTATTTTAAAGCTATCCTGTGTTGAAGTAAGTGGGTTAGGGTATATCTTTGGGTCTTTGAGCACAAAGTGACTGGAGGGCTTCAATGGGGCACTAACAAAGTAAACATTCAAGCAATTAGCATTTAACCAAAAGTAAAACAAATCAAATATCTTTCTCTGATTCACAGATTCCAGTGGAAATTTGGAAGAATGCTTCCAATCCGGTAGGAAGTCTGAGGAAAGGGCTACCCAAGCCAGCCCAGCCCCAACACCGAAATCCCTCCAAAACCCACCAATACAACTTCTCACACTCAGTCTCAGAGGAAAGCGGGTCCCTGTTAGTAACCCATATTCATATGGGATAAAGCTGCATAGATAGATCATCGAAGCACATTAGATCCAGAACGTCCACAAACAAATGGAATGACTGTCCTGGTGTGCTACAAAAAGATTATATTACTTCTGACTCACTACAATGTCAGTCTGAGACATTATTTTAATTGTTACAAAATATGTACACATCAGCAATATCTTATACGCTAAATAAAAGCTGGAATGGAGAAATAAAAACTGGGACCCAGCAAGATCAGCCAATATTAATGTTGCACACACCAAAATATGACCAATTAAAAAAAAAAGAAAAAGATATGTTCACATCGTTCATTTTCAGCTCTGAAAATCGACACCATTGAGATTTTCACAGTGGCCAGGCCACAACAAAACACCGGATGTCCTGGGCTGCAAGACGCGCCTTTATGCCTTTATGAGACTGCTGATCCCAGGCCAGGACCTGCATTCACACAAGCTCTAAAATAAGAGGTAAAAATCAATTAAAACAAAAAAGCTGCCGCCACTTCTCAGTTATATAATACATTATTTACAATATTACACTTCCAAGGACTTTATATATTTGTGCGTGATTTTAGTGCAAAGCACTCAACGCTCAAAGGCGAAGCCTTGAGCCAAGTCAACATTCATCACGAATGTGAGAACGTGTCTAGGCGCAAGACCGAGAGCCAAGCTCAACAATAAGGAGTTTTGTTAGTATTGCATATTCATGGACACGTTTTTGTACCTTGCAATGGAGTGTGTTATAAAAGAGATCTAGGCTCGTGGTTTTTAAGGGCAGATACATTTGGGGTGCTGAGAGAAAAGTGACATAGCAAGTGCACGTCCATCATCTATCTACCTATCCATCCATCCATCAATCCATCCGTCCATCTGTCTATTCGTCCACCCAATAATCTATGCATTAATCCAACCATACAGCAATCAACCCACCCATCCATTCATCGATCCATTCAGGCTGCTTATTCTAACCAGGGACCAAGTGGAACACCCCTGGACACTTTTGTACACACCATGTTTAACTCAATTTATAGAACAAGGTCACAGAGGAATCTGCTCTAACTTCCAGTAAAATCCTGGATTATGCAACTAAGCTCCCAGGATGGTGAGGTGCTCATCTATTAGGAACAATTATTATTTACAGCAGTAAAATATATCCATTAATCCGACCAATTGTTTAAATTCCATGATGCTGCCTGGATCCACTTCTTTCTTTGAAGAGAAATTCTTAAAAAGAAAAGAAAAATAGGAAAGACAGTAAAGAATCTTTTTTGGACCTGTCAAATGCATACGTTGGCCATGGAAAAGACAGAACGCAGTCTTTCGCCAAGGAAGGACACTTTTCTTTTAAGCACAGTTGTTCCGTATCCATCATGCAGCCGAACTGGGGAATGTCTTCAGCTAAACAACCCTCAATTAAACCACACAGGAAGGGTAAAAAGCGAGCGAGGGAAAACAGTCGGACGCAAAAGTTTGTAAACCCAAGATCAAATTACAATTTGTTGAATTTCAGATTGAAAATAAAGTTTTCATGTCCTCTATGGCATTTTTATGCAAATTCGGCACAACTTCTACTGATCCATTGCTCGTAGAAAGCTGGGACATTAAATAAAAGAGTGCCAAAACATTTGCACGGGGCACATGTTAAAGTCTGCAAACAGAAATGATGCATTAAAAGGTGAAATGTGAGGATATGATGCTTATTTTTACTCCGAAAATCAATAAAACAATTTCATTTGATCAGAGGTGCTTAAATTTAGCATGGACCATCCAAAATATGGAGAAACCCTCTCTGAAGAAATGGACAGGCCTAAAAGTGATGGTCAGTTATCAGATGGAAACAAAGGGACTGAAATGATGCAGTCTTGTACTTCCATATCTAAAAGTTTCATAGCATCACATTACATCCAGAAACAGCAGCACCATCGCTGGATTAGTGAGTGAATCACTCATAGTTTGACGGCGTGTAATGATTTAAATCTTTGCCTCAAGCCTGGTCTTGCAAAATCAGATCATGTCTCACATTAAGTGATCTGATACTACCCAAAGTTTACTCTCCTTCTTTACATTTTGCATGTGCATCTTTTAAACTTCTAAATATAGTTCCTGTTTGTAACAGCAATAAATTCTTCCAATAAATAAATATTTAATCTGAGAAGAAAGAACCAAAAACAGGACAATGGAAAGTGGTTGTCTGGTCACCAGCGGATGCATTTTGGGTTTTTTTTTCATTTTTATTCGGGGCAGTTTTGTGCGTAAGGTGGGACGAGCCAAACACAGCTGGTCTTCTCGCGCCTCTCTGTGGCGCCGATTCTTTGCTGAGGGCCTTAAATGAAGACCCAGGAGCGGCAGTGTCAGCGAAACTTTAACTTTAATCCCTAGTGGTCCCCAAACCTGTTCCTGAACTGAACCTGCTCTGACAATACGTTTTGAGGGGTTTTCCCGCTCCAACACACTCCACACCAAGGGCTGGTAAACAGATCTATCTAAGCTCCGCCCACAAAGCAAACGGTACCCGGATGGACAGGCTCAGTAGTGGGTTGAGCAACAGCTATGCTGTAAAATCAGGTTGTGTAGGACAGCTAGCAAAGCTAATACAGCTAAAATCACTTGTGGGCGGAGCTTAGACAGGACAGGTTGCTGACTGTATGTGTCAGGTGTGTTGGAGAGGGAAGATCATCAGATCGAGGAGCTAAAGGACCAAGATTAGGAACCACTGGCCTTTAGCCTCATGTCGGTCCTGTTTTGTCCACCTCCCTGGAAAGTTCCAGGCTGTGCTGCTCATGTTGCGTCAAGAAGTACTTGAAGAACTCGTAGACGGACCAGGCGATGGCGGTGGAGGGCATCTGGTAGATGACCCTCGCCCTCACTCCCTTGAAGAACGCCGGGAATCCGCCCAGCCGGTAGACCGTCCTGAAGGCGTTGGCCATGCCCGAGAGGTGGCCGCTCACGTGCGCCGAGCTGAGCGCCACGTTCTCCTGCGTGTTCAGCAGCGTTTTACACACGTCCAGCGGGGTCGTCACCGCGGCAGACACCGCGCCGGCCGCCGCCCCAGAGAGGATGTGCGTCCCAGGCCAGTACTGCCGCTGAGGGTTCAGCCGCTCCTGCATAAACTCGTAGGTGATGAAGTGCACAGCCTGGAAGGGGATGTTCATGGTGAGCTGCGTGCTGTAGCTGCGGTAGAAGGCGGCCAGGCCCTCCTTACGACTGACCGTCAGGACGCAGTCCCACAGGCCTCGGTAGGGGGAGTTATACATTTGCATCCGCTGCTTTATCACTGAGAAAGAAATGGAGTAAAAAAAAGGAAAGAAACACAAAATACATGTATTTAAAACAACGAGACATCCTGGACATTTTTGCATATTTCATCATATGGTTTCATTTACCAAACACTTTTTACTCTCTTGCAATAAGCAAATGAATTGTGTTCTCTGTTAGCTACCTCTTGTTCCTAAAGCATTCCAGGCTGAAATTAATGTAATAAAATACTCCTCACAATAATTAATACAAAATCATTCAGCCTGTCAGAAGTCTAGATGCTAAAACCAACGACCAATATAAGTATCAGGGCTTTTTTCGTGGTAATATATAATTTTCATGCATTTTCGTGCTAAATTATTATGAAAAAAATACTTTGTAATCATAGTAAGTAACGTAAATTCAGGTACTTGTAAAATACAACAGATTTTTTTGTAGTGTCTAGAGAACACTATGACAGCATGTTGTGGGATGGTGAAAAAAAGGGCTTAGAGGGGGGAGGTTTGAACGTAGCCAATCCGAATACACTATTTATTTCTGCTTGCTACTGATTGACTGCCACCCTTTGATTCAGCTGCAGTCCAGAATTTCCCCTGTGGAGCACCTCGAGTGTTCAGTTTTTTATTTTGTTCTTATTAATGCCCTGTTTTTTATTAATGTAAATTAAATTGATTTCTTACTGTCTCCCCCTGCCTATACTAAAGAAAATGCCTGTGCAGGAATTACAGTCTAGCTTATACAGGAACATCCATATTTACATCATAGCACTGCAAGTAAACTGTACAGTACAGATATGGGTTTACCTTTATCCTTAAGGGTAATGTATTTAGCAGAGTTGAAAATTAAATTTAAATATTTTAGGAGCATATTTGGGGTTTATACTATAAAGATAGTTATTAGGCATTTTTCCCCACTACATCCCAACCTCACAGGTTTCATTTTACACAGGGGATCTAAGAAAGTATTGCGGGCGTTTACTCTAAATGCGTGTTTTATAAACTTTAACAGTATTGACATACTTAAACTGAGGGAAATTCAGCATTTTCTCATATGTGCTGTTTAAAACTTCCTGAAAAGAAAGAACCTGGAAGTGCTGTATGAAAGACTATACCTTCAGCAGGGTTCATGACTGCATCATGGAGGACAGTGGCTACACTTCCTGCAAGTCCTGAGAGAAATAAAGAATGAAATCAGTAACTGAGGAGCACTTCATCACACAAGACTCATTAATATGGAGAAAGAGTAACATGATTGCTCTCTGACATCACAACAGTGGTACGTACCATTAGCAATGTGGCTGTTGCCTCCATTCTGAATGACTTCGCTGAGGCTGCGCTTTATGCGCTCATAGCAGGCGAAGTACAGGGCGTGGGCGGGTCCGGCCCCCAGGACAGTGATGTTGAGGCCCCTGAGGGGCCGCAGGAGGCCTTCGGTTCTCACGATCCTCCGCAGCGCTCCATAAACACTCCGGTACTGAGCCTTCGGGTCGGGCTGTAAACTCTGCATGCGCGTCTGCGGAGAGGAGTTGGACAGTTAAGAAAGAGTTGTAGAGCCACTGTGGCTGTTGTACAATAACACTGCAGCGCAACAAGCTACAGCTACACTGACCATCACTTTTTTCTTTTGTTTCAACATTAGCAATTCACTTTTTGGGTTGAGATCCAGCGTTTCAGATGGTAACTTTAGTCTGAGACAGCCAGGCCCACTTAAATATTTGATGTCACAGCAAAAATATGAAACTGGAAAACAAAAAACGTCACACCAACCCCCACCCCACTAATCAGCACATTTAAAGTGCTTCTCTGCTTCAACTGACAAAAATCACTTGACACCACCTTTTAAATGACAAAGCAAAATCAATTTGTCTCAACACCAAAGCTCCTGATATGTGACGCTGCTTTGTGATTTAAAAAATACACAAAATTAATTATTTTTCTTTCCCCTCCTGTAAGACTCCAGTGTTCTGATAAGCTTTACTTTGGTCACACACACCGCAGTGGGTAGTCCTTTGAGTGACATGACTAAATCGGGAAAGCAAAAACAGGATTATTTAGTTTATGTTTAATAATGTGTTCATTTTGTTTCTGATTCTTATCGTCCCAGGACTATGAATTTCATTCAAATTAGACACGGCACCACACACAGACGATACTAAAACACTCAACTGATGGTCATGTCATGAGCCGAGCCAGAGGAAGTATAGAAACAATAGAGAATTTACACTCTTGGGTGTTTTAGGAAAAATCTCAAAACATTCAGACCCAAACGTCCTTTTCCTGCGCGGTCCCGGAAGGTCTGAGAACGCTTTTGTTCAATATATAAATGTCCACTGATTTCTACAAAAAGATTTCACTGTTTCTTTAGAATTGGGAGATGTTTTCTAGGGAAACGAAAAGGACATTTTATTGTTCACGAATTAAGGGGCAGGAAACGAAATCAGTATGTGGACGGAGATATAGGCGGCTCATCTCTTTGCCTGAACCAAATTTGACTGCTGTAATAAAAACATGCTTTGTGGTGTATTAAAGGTTTCGCATGATGGAGGAAAACAAAAGCCATGGAGAGTAGTCTGGATCAGAAGAACGACAACCGCATCTCCAAAAAAGGTTTCGGGATGCTCTGGAAAATCCTGAAAAACTCCCATCTCACACAATGATAAATGACTGTGCAGAATAAAAGAGCAGGGCCACCTTCTTAACAATAGAAGTGATCAGACAGTATTGTTACAGATGAATAAAACAGGAGTTATTTCATTTATCAATGCAGGAGTGGTGGGGGCTTGGTTGTAGCATCTCGGTCTAGTAACAGAGCCCCTAGACGGCGGGGAATTCGACATTTCAAGATTAAGTATAAATAATGTTGAGAAAGACCAAGAAACATTTGGAAAAGCCAAGTGTCTAGGTACCGACTAGAAGCCGCCATTTGTTTTTTTCAGAATTTTCTCTTATTTTCAAGCCTGCGGTTAATATTACGGTGCGGCTCATGCAGGTTTTCATTCCATGACGCCAAAAACATTTCACCTCGTACCCCGACCCGGCGCCAGACGCAGATTTGCGGACGGAACTTTGGGGCAGAGACACATTTTATCGGCTCGTTTCGGGTTGATATGTGCATCTCGGTGCATCTGTGACGAGTGTTTAGGCTCAAACTCCTGGACCAATCCCAGAGCCTCGTATTCCCAGGGGGCGGGGCCAAGTGAATCCACAGGCAGGCATGCCCCCCTAAGCCCTGCCCATGACGAAGATAAGGAAGATGAAGATGCCGATTAATGGCTTTTCCTGGTATCTGCAGTATATATACCGTGTATATTTTTACCGGCCGGTAGGAGATGGAATGTTGTTCCTGCACTGTTCAGTAAAAAAGCAGAAGAACAGAATGTGTGTGTTACCGATACATACGTAGACTTAAAGGGAGCCGTGTTAGACACTGTTCGAAAAAATAAAACCCTGTGCACTATGTATTTGTTTATGTTACCATACCATTTAAATGAAAAAAAAAGCAAATATCTCATGTTACAACGTGAGACACATGTGGCTTATGGCCTGGTGCAGCTTGTACAAGTACAAAATTTACTTTTTGTTTCTAAAATCAGAGCATGCGGCTTTTAATCAGGTGCGCTCTGTAGTCCGGAATTTACGGTAAGCTATTAAGGTATTTTCGTCAAATATATCACTGCCAAAAAGTTTAATGCAAGTCATCATTTAGGACACTAGATGGCGATGTCACTAGTCAGAGAGAGTAGAAGTCTAGCCGTTCTCTACTAAAAAATTTAAAAATAGAAAGCAAAGATAATTGATGAAGACCACAGAACACAAACAGGCCAAAAACAACTCAAATCTGATATAACTTAATACAGAATTTTTTTAAGCTATGTTTATTCAGATTTCAGAAGACTAAAGAATGAGTTAAAAAGAATATACAACTATTGTTGCTATTGATTATATTGGGAGTTTACAAAAACAGTAGTCCTGAAAGCCATAATATAATTAATCATTCGAAAGTACAAAAGCTATTTCTGGCCATATCACACAGGTCTGGTACCCACATTTAAACATGACTGTCAGAAACCAAAACATAACTGCACTACATCAAAGCAGGTTTAACAATAATCTTCTGGGTTCTTTCTAACAATCCACACAATTACAGTAAACTTTCTGAGACACAGAGTCTTCTGTATTCAGAAATTACAGATAAATTCCGCAGGTAAAAAAGCAAGCCTAGCTTTACACGAGCTAACCACATCCACTTCACCACCCTTATCTTCATCATCCCCTAAATCGCCCTTTATTTACAGCTGAAATCCTCTATATACAGATCTGAGCTTAACTTCTAAAGGCAGCAATACAGCTGATCAGCAGCCTGCATAAACTCTTCTAATCCTCTAACAAATAATAGGAGATATACTGTTTTGACAGTCATTACTATAATTATAGGCTGATGTTCGGTGGAAAACTGATGTGCCTGTTACTGTGCAGGAGTGAGAATAGTAAGTGAGAACGATACTGGTGATGAGTATGAATAGGATACCGATATCAACACTGATCAACTGATATCAATACTGATAATTATCAATACTCTTATTGATCCTACTCTCCACAGTGTGATACAAAAACTAAAGACATGTGTTACAAAACCTAAAGGCATGAACACCAACAGCCGCACTGTTTGTCCAGGACAATCAGAATTTAGTATCGACCCGATTTAGTACAACTCATTTCTATAGACAGCAGGTGTCTGAATTTTGCCATCACCTCCACAATGATTCAGTTTAATGATTCAGTGGAGCAAAACAATTATTCCAATCGGTCATTAAAGGCCCACATACTCTACTCTTGTGGCACTGAGGAGGCTCAAACACCTGAGAGACCTGCTGATGAGGGTTATTAGTGATATGGGGGATACATGGCCTGTCAAATACGGTGCAAAGCAAACTGCAACATGGAATCTACATTCTCTTAGTGCTGGTCCGAATGCCATTTTTTGAGCTTCGAGTATTCGGTAGTGAAAAACATCGAATACCGGAGGCTCCAGTGGGAGGGGCTAAACGTAATTCTTATCTTGTATTCGCCATCTTGGATTCAGAAATCCATATTTTCGAAGTAGAATTATAAATAAACAAACCCTTACACAGCTTTTCATTTTCTGGCTCAATAGCCACATAGCCCATTTTGAATTTACCGCGAGACCTAGCCAACCGGCAAGCTCCTATTAGCCAGTGCATTAGCCAGTGCATTAGCCAGTGCATTAGCCAGTGCATTAGCCAGTGCATTAGCCAGTGCATTAGACAGTGCATTAGACAGTGCATTAGACAGTGCATTAGACAGTGCATTAGACAGTGCATTAGACAGTGCATTAGCCAGTGCATTAGCCAGTAGATTAGCCAGTAGATTAGCCAGTAGATTAGCCAGTAGATTAGCCAGTAGATTAGCCAGTAGATTAGCCAATGTATTAGCCATCGAACACCTTCATAAGTCTTCTAACTATCCTGTTGTCTTCTTTTTGATACACCCCTAGTGAGCATTGAACATTGTATGTTTCCCATCAAAGCTGTTTTTTCCGCGGCCGAGCTACAGTTAGACCCGGAGCGCATTGGAAAGTTTCTCCGGTTCTGGGTGGAGGAGAACTCCATGCTCGGGCTCATTGGAAAAATCATATTGGGTTTTTAGTGAGAGCCGCGCTTGGTTTCGCAGGGATTGATGTCATGTGGAAAAAAACAATTCTTTCGAATACTCGAATCTCAAAATGAAAACTCGAATGCCATCCCACCGAACGAATACTCGAATATTCGAGTATTCGGTTACAGCCTTACATTATTTACAGGGCACACGTTTCTGCACCTTTTTCAACACACACAATTAAACATTATTGAGAAAAGGGAAATGCTAATGTTTTGGCCTGTTCTGTATTTTTTGATATAAGGAAATTAGGTGTGCATGAGAATTTACATGAAAATGCCAGAGGATATGAACTTATTCTTACTTCATAACATCACTTGTCAAAGGGGTTAAAGAGTTTTGCATAGGAACTGTATGTAACTAAATGTTTTACTTCAGAACAAATCTGAACTGCTTTTGCGTTTCATATGCCACTTGCTACTCAGGACTGTGTGTGTGTTGGTTTGTCACGGTGTGTTAGTGGCTACAGGCTTCGAGTGGGAACAGTGAAGTAATACCAACAGGCCCCTGTGCACTGACCTGCTTTGGAATACTGCCCAGATGTGTGTGTGTGTGTGTGTGTGTGTAATCCTGATCTAGCCTGGCGTGATGCCTGGGTTCCAGCCTTTCAGCATGCCAGCCTCCATTGAGAGATAAGTAAGGTGTGGCTTCAGCTCCACTACTGCGATGCCCGAAGCTCAAACGGCCTCGTCCAGCTCAGCTTCGGAATGTTCACTACAACGTTTCCTTCAGGTCAAACAAGGTTAATCCACGCTGGCTCATTTTTACCAAAACTATGGATTTCTCCTTTATTTAGGTTGGCTAATCCTGAGCTAATCTGAACGCTGGTTGGCTCCTGACGACGCGGCAGCTTCTCGGACAAGTGACAAACATGGCAGCTGTTTACGGGACACTGGAACGGATATTACTTTTTGGAGAAACGCAAAACGCAGCCGGTGATCTCCCAAAAGCACCTAAGACTAAACCAAACGTTCATTTCAGGACTGAAATCAATCTACAATAACCCCCCTCCCCCGATAAACAAACTTTCTCCAGGAAGAAAAACACTTCTCGAGCCACATCCATCATAAACAGTTATTTGTTTGTTCCACTGGATCAGGGCTATTATTTTTGGGCAAGAATGGAGAACATGCTACGGAAGTCTCTCAAAAACACGATACAGTCAATTACGAAATATGATGTTCAGACACTGAACCCCACCAGGATTAAAGGACCCATAATCATGGAAAACACTCATCAAATACCTCACTCTTTTATGTAGCAATAGTATGTATTTGTACAAGTACCCTAGATGAACAAATGTATTGGGACTCATGACTTTCACCAACTGGGACTTTAATGCGATTTATATTCGAGTCCATGGACTTCACTGTGGAGTTGGTCTCGCTATAACAGGAATTTGGGCCTATTCGATCTGAAGAGCATTTATGAATGTCCTGGACTTCAATCTCCACTCCAGTTCATCCCAAAGGTGCGGGATGTGGTCCCAAAGGTGTGGGATGTGGTCCCAAAGGTGTGGGATGTGGTTGAGGTTAGGGCTTTGTGTGGGGCAGTCAAGTTCTTCCACACTGAACTACGTGTTTATGGACTTTACTTTGTTCTTTCCTTAACGGGGTCCACAAAATTGGAAGCATGACTCTGTCCAATATGTCTGCTGAAGCATTAAGATGACTTCACTGGAAGTAAGGGGCCCAAACCCTGAAAAACAGGTGTCCTCAATACTTTTGATCACAGTGTATAAACACACAAAATACCAAACGTTTTGAATGAGGGGTAAACGAGGCAGCAGTCTTTCAGTCTTAAAGGCACGGCAGCCATTAGGAATCAGACTGTTACGGGTTGCACCGTAAACCTTCACTCTAAAATGGCTAACTATTAATTTGTATTATTATTAAGGGGAAATAAATAAAATAAAGATATAAGAGGGCACTATGCCTACTATCAGAGAGCAGAAGCCTGGTAGGCAAGAACATTTCTGATTTCAAAAGCAGCCAAACATGAGTCACAACTATCTTGGTACCAGTCATCAGTCCTGGAAGATCACATGAGCCCTGCCTGTGACGACCTGGAAACCCCAAAACTGCCATCTGACTTTTCTATACTATAAAAAAGCCAAAAAGAAATATAGCAGTGGACTGATAACACTGAGCTTGGATCATTCGGAGTTCCAAATTAAGAATTTAAACCGTCAAAAACCCCACTATTGGTTAAACATAATTTTTCTGTTCCACTGTCAGAGCTGGATCATGAACTGACTTATGATGATCTGAGTGTTGCTGTACTGTGACCTATCAATCCCTGCTCAGCATGGCAGCAGGTTTAATCATAAACTTCATACAAAAATGCATCTCTGGAACTCGAAGTGTGTTCTATACGCTTTCAAGGCAGAGAAAAGTCACTGTGCTGTCAGCGGTCTGCACAAAACCCTTCTCAACAACTAGAATGCCTCTTTTATTCACTTCACGTTCCTGGAAGTGACCAAAAACACGGCCAGCCATGGTTTTGATACGAGTTCCAACATTTTTTCTGTAAACTTCACAACTCTGGGTTAGATCAGGCCAGTCTGCAATCATGATGCCCAAGAAAAAAATATTAGTGATATTATTGTGATAAAATAATGGTTTATTTTCCTGTCTGAGTGCTTGATCAGTACTCTGTAAAGCTGGAAAAGCCCAGGGAGGAAGTCTGGAGCTTCTGAACCAGGTGACTACAGATATGGGCTGAGGAGACACAGTTTACTTGAGCAAAACCGCAGCTCTGCATATTCTCTCTCGCCCTTTCTCTACTTTCAAAGCGTTAAGCTCACTTTACACTTCCAGTTCAGCCCTGCTGGTACTTGGCGTTCAATGTACTTTAAAATGTAACTAGCAATACAGGAACAACCCTGGATCAGCCATCAGGACAGAGGTCAGAGTCTCCATTATGGAGGCTGTAGGTGTGTCTGTGTGCTCCTATGGAGGCCAACTGTATAGATCCGCCCTCCACATGTAAGAAGGTGACTGAACCCAGTGCTCCACACACCTCTGGTCCAGTGAGATAAAGGCCCACACCCACACACGGTCCTGCCACTCCTCCTATCTCTCTATGACGTTTAAATATGGCCGCAAACGCCAGGGGACCAAAAGAAGTGCCACAGTGAGTGGCAAAATATACAGACACAAACACAATACTCACACATGGAGAAAAGAGTGTGGCTGTGTGAAAGTGCAGATCAGTATTGATTTATACACGACTGACCACACACTATCATTTCAAAATTCCAAATGTCTGAAGAAAATGTAAAACTAACACAAATAATTGATTGGAAATTATACACTAAACAACATTCTTTCATGATTTTACAAGCTACATTAATGTATGCTAAAATAGGACCTAGGTTGTATCTAAAAAATATCTGTTTAGAATGGTAGACATGGTCACACAGATGACAGTGCGGTCATTCAGGGTTCATTCTGTGTGGAGTTTGCATGTTTATCCCATGGCAAGCTGCCCCGTTTACTCCCACACTGCAAAGACGTGCATTTCACGATGCAAAATTGTCCCCAAGCGTGTGTGTGAGTGTCTGCCCTGTGATGGACTGGCGACCTGCCTGGGGTGTTCGGCCCTGTGAGCGCTGGGACCGTCTCCAGCACCCCCGTGACCCTGGTTAGAGTAAGTGACCCAGATGATGGATGGATAAACTTAATGAAAATTAAACTGTGGCAAATAAATGCGCTGCCTACTGTAAAACAGAAACCAGCAGAATTTAGAATATCCACCACCATCATGCAGATCACTGCGGTTCTACTGAGAATAGGAAGTTTAATCATGCAGACTTTAAACAGAGTTCAGGCTACAAACTCATACAGCCTGAATCTCCAGGATGAATGGAGACTCCTGTTCCCTTTCCTGTGAGTCTCATCGATTCCTGCAGGGAACAGCTTTCCTTTGGCTCCTTTGTTAAAATCTGAACCACCTACAGCTGTCTAAGAGTAGGTAGTCATGCTCAATTAAATCAATAAGGAAGCTTCTGGTTCCAGTAACTGGACACACTTGTAATGAGGAATTCAAACACGCGGAGGAAAGAAGTTCAGTAGCCTTCCTGCAGTCACTGTTTAAAGTTCACTGTCCAAGGTTTGATTTTGTAAACTCCTGAGGAACCAATCTACTGAGGGTCAGTTGTATACGGTCTTCACAATTATTTCAGCAACCCTCCCCCCTCAGCTTTACCTTCAATGAATCTGCAAGCAGCCATGACAAAGCACATTTTACAGTGAAAGTAACTAACAGGGCCTGGCAGGCACTTCCTTTATTAAAAGGACAGTTCACCATAAAATGAAAATTTGATGTTTATTTGCTTACCCCCAGGGCATCCAAGTCGAAAGTGACATTTTTTCCTCAGCAGAACACAAACGCAGATTATTAGCTTTAGCCGTAGCAGTCTGGTAGTCATTTAATGGA
>JBBKCR010000016.1:1631311-1636920 GCA_037577295.1 Ladigesia roloffi
CACTGCTCATCTCAAGCAACTCCAGTCATCGTACTCCTTAGCAGTCTGGGAGGTGGTATAAATAAATAACACCTCCCTGCCACACTGAAAGTCTTCAATGCTGCAGTCGCATTCCACGCTAGGTTTAACCATACATTACACTGATCCCTTATCCCCTGATAATCCCCACACAGGCTATGGAGACACTTTTGAACCCCCAGACTGCCAGTCTGATGGACGCGAGTGGAAACCGTGACCTGCTGCCTATACAGAGTTGAAGGAAGACCTGGAGCAAAAGCTTTAGTTTTGTTCTGGAAGCTTAAACCACCAATTAGCAGCAAACTGCATCCTTTAACAGGCACTCCGGTCCAAAGGAAAAATGTAACCAACACTGTCCCTGATGAAAACAGGCCTTTTCACACTCTGCAGCCTTTTAAAGAGGAATGTCTGGTTTAGAGACAATCAAACCCCTTCTGATGGGGTTTAATACAGGGCAGATGTTTGGGCACACCCTCAGATAAGCAAAAAATAAAAAATAAAATAATAATAATAATAATAATAATAATAATTAGGGCTGCCCCCGACTAAAGATATTCCTAGTCGACTAACACTCCCGCATTTTATCGATTAGTCAAATAATCATTTGGTTATTGTATTAATGTAAAAACTTGCGTATATGCAAGCAAAGGTACAGTCCACTGGGCTCGGCTCGGCTCGGCGCTACCCTTCCACTACAACTGGTTGCCCAGCAACCGAGACGCAGCTCGAGCAGAACTGAGGTAAAAAAAACATGAGGTAAAACATTTGATATACCGTATTTTTCGCCCTATAAGACGCATGTTGGTGCGTCTTATCCGACGAATATATATTTTGCCTACATTAAAACTGCACCTAACTGTGGTGCTGCTCGCAGCCTCTTTTAATGTCTGTTGCTATGGAGACGTCCCTGACCCTCGTGAAAAAAAACGAGAGGAGACGCGAAGTTAATGCTGGTCATGTGACGATAACGAAACGAAATCTATAATGTATTTTTGTTGAGGAATAAGAACGAGACTAAATGTGGTTTACAATATAAAAACTGTGCTAAAGTGTTTCTTCATTTTCGTTGACTAAAACGAGACGCGACGTTATGTATCTAGGGTGGACAAAAGTTTTGGGACCGTTTTTTTCATCTTTGAAAATTGGCTGCGTCTTATATTACGGGCCGTCTTATAGGTCGAAAAATACAGTAGTTACAGTCGTCAGAATGGATTAAAATCAGAGGGATTTTGTTTATTATTCTTGGTTTGTGCTTACTTGCCACAAAACGAAACAGTTGGCTCCAGATGAGGCTTAAAGAAGTACGGCAGCGGACTGCCGAGAAAAAAATGACTAACCGACTAATGAAAATGTATTCAACGTTTAGTCGACAATTTGGGGGCAGCCCTAATAATAATAATATTAATAATAATAATAATAATAATAATAATAATAATAATAATAATAATAATAATAATAATAATAATAAAAGATGTTATCACATGAAAATATTATAAATATTAAACATTTTCTAACATTAAACATCCATGGGATAAGTTGAACATATATTCGCAATGAGCGTCCAGAAACCTAGACAGTAGAGTTTGAAAAGGATGGTTTGGACACAAGTTATTTCCAAGAATTGCAGTAAAGGAACTCACAAATCTGTGTTACTTTTAAAAAATTTGTAATATTTTCTTGTGGTAAAAAAAAGCAGTTTTCCCTGTAATAATGAAATGAAAAAGCATGTTTTGTTTGTTTTTTTTTAAAACCCAAAGATGAGCCCAGACTGGCCTGTTTACCTTGAAGGTGAGGGGAAAGGTACAACAGCACTGGGGTTGGTTGGGGGAAGGATGTTTGAAATGGGTTTTCCCTCCATTTACTGGTTAATACAGCAGGAAACATGACCTCTAATATTTCTGATAACACTACTCATCATGTATAATTCATGGATACTGTAGCAAAAAAACAAAAACTGAAAAATGATACAAAATATCGTGAGGGACTGAGTGCTGCACTAACAAATATTAACACTGTGACGAGTAACACTTTCACAGTCACCACACTAGCAGACTCGTGCGGGTGCTGGAAGTGTTTTACAGGCTGTTATCTATAAAAAGGACAGAAATATGTTGCGCAGATAAAAAAAATAAATAAAATAAATAGTAGAATCTGTTGTGGATACATAACAGCATGTAACAGCATCAGAAACCGCACCAGCAGGTCCGTACGGGGTTACTTTCTGTGGTCTGAGGCGAATGCGTGATGATTTAGGTGTGTGTTCACCACACGGCTAATTGGTGGAGCGTTAATTACAGCCGTTACATTAGCTGTGCATCTGTGTGGGGAATTAAAGAGTAAACAGATCTAACCTTTCACCAAACTCCCAGTTAGAGTGTTTGGGTGTATTTTTCATCTGGCTGAGTGATATCACGGCCTGTTTTGAGAAGATTCGTTCTGGTTCCTCGGAGTGCAGAGGGGTGTGGTTTTGATTTATTGACCACTCGCAAAGTGCGTAAATCACAACCCAGCCAGCCAATCAGCACCCTGCTACTAATTTATTCCAAATGTGCTGACTTCATCCTGACAGAAAACACTCGCAGGCGCGCCACCAACAGAATAAACACACTTCCATTTTCCAACGGCCCGTTCAACACACACCATCAATGCAGAACCCGTATGTGTCCTTCTCACACACACACACACACATCTGTTTACTTCAGCAAAGCAGTGTTACCCATTAAGCGTATTGAACGATCACATCATTACCTACATCACAAACACACATTTGCATTTGATTAAACACATTAAATGTGGTGCGCGACATCTGAAGCCCCACTTTGAGGATCATCCATCATCTTAAAGCTAAAAAACACTTCAGGGATGGAAATCAATTCAGTGATTTAAAGCCAGACATGCCTTAACGTGGTTGAACCACTGAGAGTGTTGTGTACGGCTCAGAATTAAGATAGTAATAATGAAAGCTTTCATTTTGCCAATTTTCACCCCGATTTAAAGGCTGCATCAACAGCAACATTCCCGGAAAAGAAATTTAAACAGGCAATCAGTAGAGATTTGTGCCTATTGGCTTACAGACACTCTTAAAGTCCACTACTTATCTGTGGATTATCAAATGATTCAATGTGGAATACTGGAGTAATTCAGTCTGCACCACGAAAGCAATGCTTTTAGGACTTTTTTTTCAGAAATGTAGTAAGTGGGGAAATTAAAGGAAATTAAAGCAGTAGAAAAACAGGTTAACTCACCGACGACGTCCAGCTGGTAGGTGTGGTTAATGCTGCCGTATTTATTCTCCACCACACAGGTGTAGTTGCCTTTGTCCGAGGGCACCACTGAATCCATTATGATTGACCACAGCTGGTCTCGCACCTGCACGAACAGGAAGGGATTTATTTCAATTTGGGCTTTTTATCTGGAACTTTATTCTCCATCCAGCTCCTGATCTTATAACCACTAGGATGCAGGACAGGAGTGAAGTGGCCACAGTGTGAACCCCTGTCTCTGCATTTAACCCATTCACCAATTGAAGCAGGGGGCTGCCACCAACAAGGGGCATCTGGGGAGCAGTGTATGGGGACAGTACCATGCTCAGTGTTGTCACTAGTGGTGTTGGGATTTGAACCCCTAACCATCTGATTGCAGGAGCAACTCCCTAACCACTTTGTCTGTAGTAGGGGGAGATCAAGAATGAGAGGCGCCTGGAAAACTGTGGGGACAGTACGATGCTCAGTGGTGTTGGGATATGAACCAACAACCATCTGATTGCAGGAGCATCTCCCTAACCACTATGTCTGAAGAAGTGGGCTGCATCAATGAGGGGCGCCTGGGAAACAGCGTGTGGGTACACTACAATATGCTGCTCAGTGGTGTTGCTAGTGGTGTTGTGATGCGAACCAACAACCATCTGATTGCAGGAGCATCTCCCTAACCACTAGGTCTGAAGAAGTGGGCTGCACCAATAAGGGGTGCCTGGGAGACAGTGTGTGGGGACAGTACAGTACGCTGCTCAGTGGTGTTGCTAGTGCTGTTGGGATTTGAAGCAACAACCATTTGATTGCAGGAGCATCTCCCTAACCACAAGGTCTGAAGCAGTGGGCTACACCAATGAGAGGTACCTGGGAAAGTGTGTGGGGACAGTACAGTACTCTGCTCAGTGGTGTTGCTAGTGGTGTTGGGATATGAACCAATAACCATCTGATTGCAGGAGCATCTCCCTAACCACTAGGTCTGAAGCAGTGGGCTGCACCCATTGACGGCACATGAGGGGCATGGTGTGGGGGCGGTACATTGCTCAGTGGTGTCACCAGTGGTGTTGGGATTTGAACCCATAATGATCTGACTGCAGGGGCAACTCCCTAACCACTAGGCCACCAGTTGCCACAAAAAATATGGACAAAATATCAGTATTGTGACACCAATGCTGCATATTCTAAATTAGAATACATTAGACTGGCCTACATGTTTTGACACAAATAACTTCTTTATACCCTGATAAATCAACACCAACGTTGTTTTAATAACAAGAACTGTTAAATTACACACAATTCCAAACGTTTGGTATCATTGTTTTGATTTTTTTTTTTTATCTATTTTGTCACAGGTGATAGACAGACGGTAACTTCGTAATAAGCGGCACAAAATTAGCATGAATATCATTCAGCATTTAAAAGTTCCCAAAGACTGAAATAATAAACATGTTAATATAAAAATATTAAATAGAAAATTTTAAACCCTTAGATTTAAGATTCCTACACTTCTTTTTTTATTTTGGTTCAAACATTTTATTATTAAGAATTTATTACTGAATATAAAAGCAGAAACATTTTTATTTTGGTAGTACGGAGCACAATGGAAATCCACCTCGATGCTTTTGTGTCGTCCCTTATCCCCGTTTGTGTAATAGTCCTGTCAGAGAAATCCTGCTTTTATTATAATTAAGTTTAATAAATGGAATTCATAAACAGAAACTCAATTGTTGCTGCATTTTCTAATATTCAATATAAATAAAGAAAATAAAAAATGCAATTTGAGTCCCGTTTTCCTCTAAAATACCTGAAACCCAACTTGAAAGGAGGGGATGTCACAGGAGAGACGGGACTCAGCTTTGGAGATGTGTATCAGTGGAGATATGCAAACGAAAGAGAGTTCCCCGAGGAATGTGCACTAACTAAACACCGATCTGTTTTATTAAAACCTCCAAACCTCAAATCCAACACACACACCCTGAGCGAGGGGGAAGTCGGCAGAAGAGCTCGATCCAGTCAGTCAAACATCTGGATGGAGCAGAGTGTCCTCACTAAACTACAGAGAACCTTTCATTAGATACTTTACTCAAACTAAAGCTCTACACGCCACACACTCAATTCAGTTTTATTCATATAGAGCTTTTTACAACCAGCTGCTAGTGTTGTAGGACTCGAGTCCGGTCTCGGACTCAAGACCGGTCTCGAGACCATTTTCTGCTTTCTCGGACTCGTCTCGGTCTCGACCCTTCAAAGACTCGGTCTTGACTCTGTCTCGGACAGCAGTAGAAGGAGGAGGACTCGTAATTTCAGACCGAGTCCTCGAGACCAGTTTATTTTTTATATGTT
>JBBKCR010000016.1:1857224-1867475 GCA_037577295.1 Ladigesia roloffi
TGACAGGATCAGAGGGAGCGCACGAGACAGGGAACCAGACAAGAGACGGACAAAAGTGTAGGGACGGATTAGTATTCAGGGGACGGATCTCGGGAAGGGCGTGGCGGAGACGAGGTGGCCGTCACATAACCAGCTCACAATATATTAACTCCATTTTAGAAAAAAATTATTTCTTTTATACTTTTTACTGCTTTCTTGTTGGTTTGAGTTTATTCTAATGTCTAATGTTTATTCTAATGTTATTCTACTTGCACATGCAATTATCATAACATAATACAAGTTTCATGAATATCACAGTATCAGAAACCACAAAAACAAGCACTTTACAGCCCCGTTAAAACGTGTGATTTTAGAATTGTTTGTGGCTAAATTAAAACGTGTTTCAGAAAAGACTTTGGATTTAATATTTAATGTATCTTGAGGGTTTCTTCAGTCACATGGTGTATAAAAGAAGCTCCACACTGCCTTCACTGAAGGATGCATTGTGATTGTGTGTGCACATACACATTCAGAATGGATTTAACGTCACCATGGAAACACAATATTTATCTGTTTTAAACATGTAACTGAAAAAGGAGAACAAATGTGGAATATACATGTGGAATTATCAAATTACAGAGGCATAACAGTTCAAGTGCAGAACTACCGGTAGTTTCTCTTGTTCCTCAGCAGTTTTTTTCAGCTAGTTTATTGATGTGTCTGATGCAATTGCCTTAAATCAAATAGCCAAAGGGGAATGGCAATACATGAGATCCCACGGTGGATTACAACAGGTGAAGAACCTCCAAACTTACACACTGAGCAGGTCAGGTCCCTGACGGGGTGAGGAGGCATCAATATGTTCTGACTTTTAATGCAGGAACATGTTTATTTGAGGAGATTGCAAGAATGGGAGAAAGCAACAAAGCATCTGTGTGAGTGAAGCTGATGGGCAGCCGAGGGAATGTGCCGGACGCTTGAATAGGGCGAGCTCAAGGCCAGCTCGTCACACCGAATATACTCAGACACTGTGTATTCAGTCTGGACTTTTCAGAGCCCATATTGTGTGCCCAGGTGTTGGAGAGACATGGGGTGTAATAAAAAGAAAATAGAAGCCTGTGGAGATACAGGCATGTGCAACATGCGACTGTTTCGGCCCTGATTTATACGGAAATACACCAGCTTGGTTTGTAGTAAGAGATATTTCAAGAAAGATTAGTGTTGACAGTTGAACCAACCAAGTTAACTCAGTTTTAATTAGGGCTGCAAAATTAACCAAAAATTTATTGCTAATAGGTGTCCACAGTGAACTCGTCAAGGGCTGCAAAGACAGAACTGATTCAATTAATAACAGGATTGGAGCAGTGTGGTCCTCTGAAAACAGGACAAAATCCCAGTCTCCAGTTTGCAGAGTGGTTTCAGAAGAACGTTTTTCTGTTCCCTGAAAATGAGTTTGGAATGGTTTCAGTTCAGTATGCGGGTGAACTGAGATGGCCATAAATGACATGGCGCTCGTCAACTTTTTTTAGTACCAGAAAACCAGTGAGAGCTCCCCCTGCTGGACGCGCGGAAACACTGCGAATACTCAAATAATATAATCATACAAACTTTTGTAAAGGGTGTATATTTAGAAATAATTGGAGTCTGATCACACTATATTCACACAAATGCACAGGCTCCAGTATCCAATAGCATTGAATTAAATGTCTGTAACATTAAATTACATTTACATTATATAGCCTTTGTTGGTAAATTTGTTCACTAAGAACAGCTCATTCTTATTTTTCTGATGGACACACTGTAATTGGTTGTCTTAAAATGCCCTTAAAATGCCCTGAACTTGAAATGTTCTTGTTGCTTACCTGGGTTTTTAGCTGCCTCGGATGCTTTTAAGAGCAGTAGTCCCATTATAATCCTGTTATCACGTAATTCAACACGCACAGCGCATCAGGACAGATAAAGTGGAGCAGAGAAAGACCATGAGCAGGTGCAGAACACCAGTGATTTGAAACAGTGAACAAAAAAGCCTTTTCACTCAATCAATGCTTCAGTCCAACATTGCACTCGTTTTATATTTTTAAAAGTGACAACTGAAGCTTCTCACAAACTTTAATCAATCCTCTTTTATTCAATTCTGCAACAGAAGGGATGGTGCATTAATCCAGCTCAGATTTTTTGTGTACTAACAACTAATGTGTTTGTCCTGCTGTCACAAAGCGGACCTGTTTTTTACAAATCAGAAAAAAGGGGAACGTGCCACATTTCATCTTTTCTCCTCTAGTTTTAGACAGTCCTGTTTTTCCTTTTCAATAATGGCCTTAGCTGCATAACGAGTAAACACTTTAATGCATTAGCCATTATGAAGAACACTGTGTTTAGTGTGAATCACTGGGTTACAAACTTAGTACCATGTGTTCTCATAAAGTCTGTGAATCTTGTCCTAAAACGATTGTGTACAACAGATTCAAATGCAAAAAAACACAGAACAACAGAATAAATATGCAGGACGTATGTACAAACTGACATTTTCTGCATTTTTGCTAATAGTTTCCTGGCACTGATAAATAAGACCTTGGAGTGAAAAAACACTGTTGTTTTCGTATTGTGGCCGGAAGGTCTAGCGAGCATTTACACTTAATATGTGATCCATTCACTCAGATTATAATGGGACCTCAAAAAATTTGCATTACAATGCAAGTTGAATACAAATATGTATGACTGTAGCGGACACTGATGACTGCACCAACCCCAGTTCCTGGTAGCGTTCATTAAGGTTCACACAACTTCCTTTTCACCACTGCTGTGTTTGAAAAAGGGATGGGTTGTAAAAATAATCAACACATTTTCTATACACCTAATGTACTTTCATAGTCCATTTGTGGTTTAGAGCACAAAAAACGATCTTAAGACATCAATGTGTCGTCACGAGCCACGGGGTGTAATCTGGACGTGTCTGTGCATGTTTTTTTTCTTTGAAAAGCTTGACGCCCATCCACTTCCATTAAGTGACTACCAGACTGCTACGGCTAAAGCCCATAATCTGCGTTTGCGTTCTGCTGAGAAAACAAAGTCACCTTCGACTTGGATGCCCTGGGGGTAAGCAAATAAACATCAATTTTTAATTTTGGGGTGAACTATCGCTTTAATGTTGGAAATGTTAGAAGTCAAAAGCCAACCAAATATTTCCCCCAAAGTGACTATTGAACACATTTGATTTTTTTTTTTTTTTTGCTGGACCTTTCTTTTACATTCAATAATTCTCCTGTAATTACGATCTAAATAATGGCCAGCAAATGATATGAAAGTATAAACACTCATTTAAATCTATACACAATATCTTGTCAATTTCTTTCTAGTTTGAAAATGTTACACTCACCAAACTTCATCATCTTAATGGAAACCCACCATGACATCAAACTCCTATATTATCTTAGTGTGAATTGCACATTTTGGGTGTTTAACACTTGGAAGTCTGCAGCCAGTTGCCAGTTCCTCTGGGCCTTCTGGGAAACTGAGCCACACACTGTCTTTTAGATTAGATCTGACCTGCTAACTAACCCACGTTCCTTTTCTGCTTGTTCTCCACAGTTCACGTCCATTGAGGCTGACCTCTCGCTCTCAGTGATGGAGGGCAGTGGTAGTGGTTGGCCAGGTGATCCCCTTCCCTCTTGTTGCATAAGTAACATCACCATGGAGAACTCCAGCACGGGTCGGATTTACGAGGTGGTGGTACAGTCAACAAATGCCACTACGAAACGCAACCCACAGTTTGTTGGAGTGGAACTCCTCCAGTCATTCAAGCCCCTCATCATCCCTTGCTATGCCTTGGTAGTGTTGGTGGGTGTTTTTGGGAACTATTTGCTGCTGTATGTCATCTGCCACACCAGGAAGATGCACAACGTGACTAATTTCTTCATCGGGAACCTAGCGTTCTCAGACATGCTGATGTGTGCCACTTGCGTGCCCTTTACCCTGGCATATGCCTTCAATCCCAGAGGATGGGTGTTTGGAAGATTCATGTGCTATTTGGTGTTCCTTATTCAGCCAGTGACGGTGTACGTGTCTGTGTTTACGCTAACCGCCATCGGGGTGGACAGGTGAGTGATTGGAGAGAGTGGAGTTTTAGATTCCAGACTATTTTGATGTGAAAGGGAGGGGGCATATCAGCGCAACAGTCATTTGTGGTGGCATCCATTCAGGTAATGTGTAATTTCAGGAAAGTCAAACGACCTGCCCTAAATTATGGCTTCTAGATGTATTATCTGCATGGAAAGAGTTTCAATCCAAACCTCACTATACCCCACTTTTACTTGTTTTTTGAGTGGCATGTGGTGCTTTGAAAAAGTCTTGACGTACCTATTAATTATTCAAGCAGAACAAAGCACATCCACCCTAAGTCCTGAGCCAGTGAAACTGGAGCAGATGATTGCAAATGATCAGGCAGTGATCAGTATACTGGGGGTGCTTAATGCTGTGTGTGTGGAGCTCCTTTAACTAAGCTCCTTGTATCTTTGAGCACTTTGTAGCCAGTCACATTAAAATATTGTTTATTTAGTTAATATAATCTACTCAATATGCCAAAGATAAGTCAGTTAGACTGGCAAGGTGATAGTTTGCACCAGCAAGGTGATTAAAGGCAAAATATAAGAAATAAGGATTTTGCACAGAATTGTTTGTATTTGGGATTAACCTTATAGATATTAGAAATATACATTCTATTTTGCAATTAAAATAACTTATGATGTTATGAATTACATGCTCACCTTAGACCTGCGTCATGAGGTCAGTGGAAAAGCTGATTTAGTTTTACCAGTTGAGGAACTGCTATTTAATTGATTGCGGAATTTAATCCTGTAAGCATCTGCAGTATGTTAGAGGTTACCCTTGATAATTAAACTCTGGATCTTGGGTAAAAAAAGACTATTAATACCAGGAGTGTCGTTTCCTTTGGCCAATTTAACCTAAAATCCTGCTGCATTTTTCCACCCTGTGCTATTACAGCTCAACATTTGAAAACGTTTTGTTAGGTACTGAAACTTTTTTGAAAGTTCTCGCAATGGAATAACAAAACATACGGATAGACACTGTCACATGTGTTCTGTTATTGTGGCAGTTTTGGGAAACAAAATACATTACATTTCCAAAATTTCCTCTGGTAAAACTACTGCAAACTTAATGTTGCTTCACTGTGGCCTACAACTGCCAGTGTAATTCTCAGGATTTTTGCCCTTTAGATACTATGCTACAGTCCACCCTCTGAAGAAGCGCATCTCCGTTCTGGCCTGTGCATACCTTCTCTCCGGGATCTGGATTCTCTCCTGTGGTCTGGTGGCTCCGGCTGTGGCCCACACCTACCATGTAGAGTTCAAAGACGAAGGCTTCACGATCTGTGAGGAGTTCTGGATGGGCCAGGAACGCGAGCGCTTGGCGTACGCCTACAGTACCCTCTTCGTCACCTATGTCCTTCCCCTCTCTGCTCTCTGCATATCATACCTGTTCATCTCGGTCAAGCTTCGCAACTGTGTGGTGCCTGGCCACCGCACCCAGAGCCAGGCCGAGGCACAGCGGGCCCGCAAACGGAAAACATTCCAGCTGATGACGCTGGTGGTGGCGGCTTTTGCAGTCTGCTGGCTGCCGATCAGTGTCTTCAACGTCCTTCGGGACATCGATATCAACTTGATCGATAAGCGGTATTTCCTGCTCATCCAGCTGCTGTGCCACTTATGCGCCATGAGCTCGTCCTGCTGCAACCCGTTCCTGTACGCATGGCTGCATGACCGCTTCCGCGCAGAGCTGCGAAAGATGTTCACGTGCCACAGGCGAATTGGCATTGGGATACCTGCCAACAACTGTGCCACTGCAAGCGTGGTGCTCTGACAGAAACCCGCCCCTAACCTGCCAGGGGTCAATGCCAGGAGTGGGAAATTACCCAGGGAAAGGTGCCGTTTAGAGACTACGGGAATAGAGGAGCAGCTCAGTGAGTGTTAGCATAAACTTTGAGGTGGACTTACTTTACTCAGTGGACCTCATTGGACAGCATCTCCCTTTAGGCGCAGGTGTACAGTGTAAATACTTGCTTGATATTGTGGCACGTCAGTCACTATTGTGACCAGGGGGTGAGTGCATGAAGAAAGAAATACCAACAGGCGGACTGTCTCTTCACCGTAGGACACGACTAATGTGTATGTGCTTGCTGTAAGAACAATGAAGATAACTGATCCATTTTGTTTATCTTTACTCATCAGAAGAATGTTTTTCCACCAAGAATGAAACAAATAGTACAAATACCAGAGAAATCCGTCTGAACTGACTGCACCTTGACGACTTTTATCTTTTTATCTATCATCTTAAGTGGGTTTGGGACGTGAACTGAATTTGAGGTGTGTAAAAGATATTTTAAATAAACATTAGATAACTTTGCAGAAAACTTCAAAAGGAGCTGTCAAAACTGTCTGACTGCTTTACATAATTGGATTTTATGTTCAAAGAAACAGCAGTGGATCTACATTTTCCCATTGCTCCCAGTGACTTCAGAGGTTCACACCTGAACTGATCTCTGAAGACTTCTGCCTGGGAAATGTACGCATCTTGGTATGATGGTATGATGAAAATACACTGAATGACATTTCAAAACTGATATTTGTCCAACCACTACGACACACTCCATCATTCCCTCACCGTACAGAATCCACTAGTCTCTCTACACTCATACCTGCCTTCACACACCTCAGCTTCTCCACAACAAAGTCAATAATCAGGAAACAACCTTTCAAAGAAGGGAATGAACAATCTGCAGTTATCAGTCTGCCATGATGTCTCTTTCTCTTGCTTGGGTCTGATCCTGGACATCTTTTCACTCCTTTATCAAAACCAAAAGGTTCACTAGGATGCCGGGCACTATACATTTTTGAGTATGTGTACATAATTACATGGTGATATCATTTGCTCATTTTCTAGAGCTGCTTTACAAGATACAAATAAGGAAGTTTTTGTTCAAGTTCAAGATTAATTTCCTTTTCCTTTTACTGTGGACTGCAAGAGGTAAGCGCTGAAGGTTTAAAGAAGGAGTTTTAACACGAGGCTGTCTTTCTAAAGTCTTGTCCTCTCTGTATTAAATTCAGACGTTTAAAAAAAAAACAGATGTTGTACAAATGTGTGTTGTGGTGGTGGAACATGACGTTATTAAACAGTGTACAGTGTAGTGAGAATATATGATCTTTATTGCTGCATTTGACTCCCAGATGTCACAATTCAAATGTGTGGCAATAGAATACGTTACTGGAAGCAGGAATTATGGGACGTCGATCATAGGCCTGACCTGGAATTAAAAAAAAGATAGATGTGCTTTAACAGTTTTTTCTCTTTTTTCCTGATTGAACTGTAGCACAAATTGGTATAATTTACCACTCTATCAAGAATAAGTGGTGTGTGTTTATTCCTGTCGCAGTAAAAGGAGACGCAGATGTGGGATTTGTTTGCTGCACAGCTCAGTAAGTGAACTTTTTTTTTCTGTCAAAACTGGCAGTGAACACACGCTTCACGTTTGAAACATATGTCACATGTATATTGGAATAGTGCTTCCTCTTAGATTTGGATAAAATATAGGCCTCGTTTTGGTTGTGTAAGTTGTAATCACGTTTGAGAAGCAGACCGGCGTGTGTCAGAGCAGAGGGGTTGCTGGCCAGGGACCGTTTTCATAAAGCACATCAGGACAGAATTATTGATCTGGCTTCAGAGTTTCTGTGTTAGGTTCCATCATCCGCCAATCTGAACTACTTACTGTACCCTGCCCCCATTATTACTCCATCATTATATGTGCCGCTACAACTGGCAGACCTTCTAAAACTGCTTCTGGTAGGAGGCCCGGAATTCGCTGCGTGCGACTGAATGGCGAAATCGAAGGGCCATTGTCAACAGCATGCTAATAGACCCCCGACCTCAGCCACAACATGAAAATGAGAGGTAACACGAACAGATGAACAGAAAGAGAAATGAGATGTTGCCATGGTGACCCATACAGTTTCTTTTACCTGATGTGCTCCTGCATCCTCAATCTCCTGGCATGATAGAAGCACTTTTTTCAATAGTCCGCTACGCCGATAAATCAAAGGGAGCCAAACAGGCTTGGATAATAAACCGGGTGAGTCAAGGAGGGGTATGATGGGAAAGATGTGAATCAAAAACAAGCCAGCCATACTAATGGCTAGGAGAAGACACTGCCCAGTCCTGATATGTCAGGTTGTCCACTTTTTTCCTTTCAGATGATTTTCAGCTCCAGCATGTGCTGAACCTAGCATGCAGCTTTTCACCCAGGGGCTATCTAAAGCATTTAGTCCACAATACCGACTGTGAAATTGCCTTTTTCAAGTCACACAGTTTCTCTTCCGCTTTAGGTCTCCCTAGAGGATGCGTACCGAACGGTTATTCGGTCCTGGAGCACCTGTGAAATATTTTCTGTTGACAAACTGGCGCATTCTTTTAAAACCGCTTCAGATAGGCAAGAGAAACTTTTTATTGCTCGAGGAAAATGCAAGATACAAACCACAGTGATAAGCATCTAATATGAAATGCTGAGTCATTACATGAAGTTAAATTATAACAAATACTTCAAGATGTAAAGGCAGAAGAGGGAATATGATTGGGTAATGCTGCAGGTCACAGCACTCTGTACTGATAGACACTTAAATGTTTGTCTTTTGATTAAAATTGGTCCTCAAGGTCTATATCTATATTTGATTCATCAGATAAATCCACAATTTGGTGTTTTTATGGCTTTTAGCTAGCATGTTGTCAGGCTATTTCCACTGTTTCCAGCCCTGCTCAATGAAATAATGTAAAGGTATAAATGTAAATGTTTTTCAATCAGCTTCCACTGATTTTACATCATCAGTCATCGGGTTCTCAGGCAAGAATTTTATTTACATACATTTTAGCGACTTTACAGTGTTTTATACAATGAAACAAAGTTATAGTAACATGGATGAAAGTTTTCCGTCATTATGACAGATTTCCGTCAACAGAGGGCTGTTAAGGTCTATAGTGAGATTGATGCAGATCTGAAGAGGAGGTAGGGGGTAAACAAGCTCCTGCAGTTCTTGTAAGGACTTTTCTTTGGTTTACCCTCTGGCTGTCCTCGTTTTTCCTCCCCCTTCAGCGTCCTCGTGGCCAAAAATGGCCATCAACAGAGTAAGTCTGTGATTTTTATTATATTTATGCTTTTTTGCTATTTTTACTGCATAAAGTGTTTCATTAACATTAGTACTTGTCATAAGTATAACATTTCCATTATTTTGTATTTTTTAATCCATCAAATACCAGTTTACATGTGTAATACATGTTCATTGAATAAAGTGTTGATAGAACTCCCACTCAGCATCTTCATTGACAAAAAATGGCCGCCTCCTGTTTGCACTCCCAAAATGTAATACAATTATATATATTAAAATATTTTTAAACTTTCACCAACTTGAGTTCTTAAATTAGCATCAGTCCTTGTCATGAAAAGCAAAAATTCATTCAAGGTAAGAATTTTATGTACATTTTAATTATTCTTCCTAAAACTAAAACTAAACATTATAGTTTCGTGAGTTTGCTTAAACACGGACAGCTGCAGAGTGGCCTTATAGGCAACAAGCTGCTTCCTGGTGCTTGGTTAAAATGCTTCACAGTATGGATAAAACAAATCACGCTTTTAATCTCTCAAAACAAAGACGAGATCTGCAAAAGGGTGAATGGCATGGATATCTTGTTGCCCGGCATATCCAATAATAATCATTGTAATAATAATAAAATAGGGCATAATAATATGGTAGTGTTAGTATATTTTACATTTTCAAAAAAGATCAGAGTAGAACCAGTTTATGATTGGAAGTCAGTGGTGTGTCAAGAAGTTTCTTATTCATAATAGTAGTTAAACAGGTCCAAAACTGTGGAGAAAACCCATGGCTGTAATAGATAAATGAGTAAAAACTCAGAAGCTCGAGATTCAGGACAGTGACTCTGGTCGCGAGTGCTTCGAGTGCTTGTGCTTCGCTTTTCCAGCATGGATCAGCGCTTCTGATAAAAGAAAGGTATTGACTTCAAAAACAGTTAAGTATAAGTGGAGATGGGCGTGGCTAAATGAAATGAGGGATAATGGCAAGCTATTTCACTCATGGTGCCAAAAGATAAAAAACAGTGTGTGCTTTTGTGTGGTATGGGCAGTGTTGTGCAAGTTCACACTTTTTATGAACTAGTTCAAAGTTCAGTTCACACATGCTCAAAGTGAACTGT
>JBBKCR010000016.1:2000365-2012947 GCA_037577295.1 Ladigesia roloffi
ACTAAAGCTGTTACTTGTTCATTTAAATAATGTTTTTATTAAGTACTCTGTATCGGTATCGGTGAGTACTAAAATGCTCGTATTCGTACTCGTTTTCAAAAAAAGTGGTATCGGTGCATCCCTAATTAGAGGCATACATAAATCTGTTCCATCACACTTTACCTCTCTGAGAGTTTTATAATGGTCATAGCTAAATGCTGAACTGGTGTTAAAAATCTAAATTATGTATAAGTAGTGGATTGCAATGTTCACAAGCAATAGACCACACTAAAATATCCAAGCTTGACCACCTAAGGGCCAGTCCACTACCAGCTCCAGCGATGGAGCGCCTGTGGCAGCTAGTCAGATTACTGGAAACGGCTCCAGCCTCTGAACTGCATACCTTTGTCTATTGTCTATTATCTAAAAAAGAGGCCTGATCTAGGCAAAGCAAACTGTTCAACTAAACTCCATTAGGAACACAGAGCCCTGGAAGAAGGAACACAGAACCCTATAAATCCTCAAAAAATGTGTTTGGCTGAACTAGTTTATGGTTATTTAACACAGATCCACACAGGGACCAAACATACAGGCCTGAACCAGAGGTTTTCACTTCAGCTCTCAGGGACCCTCAGCTAAGGCACATTTTTATTCTGCTCCACTGCCGAGCACACCTCAACAAGTAGTTATGGCTTGTTTACAATACATGACCTCTATTTCAGTCTCCGCTTTTCCAATTCCACATCCAGCAAAGCAATTTCGCCTTATTGGCCCAATGCAGACACCCCTTTTTACTGACATTTTAATTTATAATTACTTTTTTTAAGATAAACGACATTAGTCCCACAAGTGGGAAATTTTCATGGTCATTGCAGAAAGTGGACAGAACAAATGTAGAATAAAAACTATCCCAACACTACAGTATAAAATGTACACTATTCAATCTACAAAGATAAAATATGGGCATGTGTGTTGCAAATACATGAAATATTATCAATGATAACTATTGGTGTCATTGGGTTTGTTGCTGTTATTTTTGCCTCTATGTGTTAAAAAGTGGAAAACCACAAAAACATTGATCAAACTGGGGAGTTCAGCTAGTGAAAAGCTGTAGTCAAATTCCAGCTCCCAGTGGTCCCAGTTCTCTCCAGTTACCAACAGGGGGCAACCTAACTCTGCCCAACACTGGAGACCACTGCTGATCCACTTACTCACTGGTTAATTCACTCAGACAGTTCTGAAGCCACTTGGATCATCACAATGCCGCAGCCCCGAAGCAAATTGAGTAATCATTTCCTCATTTCAGGAGGTAGGAGTTTATCTAATTGAAAAGGCAATACTGGGTGCCAAGAAAAACGTAGGTCTATAGACAGGTCTGACTGCATCAAACAAGTAAAAGTGATTTGGAAAATTTAATGAGTGTTAAAGGTTGTTATGAATGTAGTGTAATAAGGACGAGTTGGGGGCACACAAGCTTCTAATAACTCTAATAACTGAACAGATGCTGTTTAATGTACTCAGAAAGCCCATTTTGGATCTAAAGGCTTAAGATCAGAGATGACAAGCAGAAACGCCTCCCTCCTCAGACCAAGAGACATAGGCCACTGCTTATCACAGGCCCTCATTTCATCTTTGATCTGATCCTGTCGGCCCATGTCTGATTACACACTTATCTCCTCAGCGCCGGTGTGTAACTGGCTCTTTGAAGATCCGCACGCGACATGGTGTGACAATATTCATCTTTAGCGTCTTCCCTAAACGCTTGAATAGAGAAACATGGCAAGATATGGCCCCTATCTTACACACACATACACACAAACACACACACACACACACAGTACAGATAGGTCCCTCAGGCAGGAAAACAGTGGTGTGAGACTGTGTGAGGTAAGTAGGAAGTAAGAATGCCTATGATGGCTAAAAGTTCTCATGAGATAAACAAAAGTTATTCCTGAGAAGCTACGAAAAGCTGCATTGGGGCAATAAGGCTACTCTGAATTTGACACACTGTATTCCTAAATGTCCTAAACCATGTTGCGCTGTTAGATAGTCTAGAAATAGACTTTCTCATGTGGTTTCTGGCACAGTATGAGAGATTGTTTTTGTTACTGGACAAACATACATTACAAGGCTAAAAAGGCTGGTAGCATCCATAATGACCTTATCTTTGTCCAGACCTGTCCATTTGTATAGATTTCAGTGGGGCATTCAATGTCAGAAACCACATAAGCAAGCCTGATTGAGATTGCTTAACAGCTCACAGGTAGTTTTAGACATGCAGTTTGCACAGCGGTCGGAGCCTCATAGCTCCAGCGCTAACCTAAAGAAGCTAACTTGAGACGGGGCACATTTTTTGGGCCACGTTTTCGGGAGATACAGACTAGGCCCCCAAGTTTGTAAAAAGTGACCCCAGTCCCATTCACATTAGCCTCATTTTCCTCCCCTGGTTGACAAAACTTTTTGGCTGCATACCACCCCACCCCTGTCGACAAAATAGGTGCGCCTGTACCCTCACACCACCCGTCCTATATCAAAATCATCAATATTTTTGTCCTGAGGCCTCCTACAATCTAGTAATTCAGGGAAATTAGGTCATTTTTAATTAAAGTTAAAAGCTGTTTTGAAGCATTCTTAATAAAATAATTTTCAAAAGGTATTGCACCAGCTTCTATGCCTTCTTACTACAGAGAGTCCCTGTCCTTCTCTTCAGTGCGCATTGGGGGTGAGGGGTCTTTAGGTCGTGCTTGTTAAGTTCTCCACAGAGCATCAGAAAGACTAAAGCCCCTGTACTTTAGAGAGATATGCCAGCATGCATTAAATCATTGCTTGGGTTGGTATAGGACTAAGTAGGTTTGATGTCTGGACATGACATCAAAAAGAAATCTGGATTACCCACCGCTGAAGCACTTCTGACAGCCCTCCTCACAGGGAACACACTCGTCATCATCCGTGTCCCCCACTGTACCTGCACAGAAGACAGGGCAGGCTTATTTGAAGATGGGGTCAGTGCCAAGGTGCTCTTCTCCGGATATTCTAGAAAAAGGACTACGTGTGTGTATGTGTGAATAAGCACGTATTAGAGGGGATCATGTGTGGAAAAAGAATGAGAGGAGGAGAAGGGTTTGTGTGTGTCTGTGTGTGTGTGTGTGTGTGTGTGTAGCTAAGCCCTTGGGCCATGGCAGAGGATCCGTTTATACATGTCTGTCACTAAAGATAAGAATTTGTGCTTCTCCACTCTCCGTCTCCAACACTTATTCTCACTCCGCGTCTCAGTCAAGCTCTCCCTCATTCTCCCACTATCTCTCCTTCCCAACGCGTGAAGGCGATTAGATCAACAGACATTGCGTGTTATGACCGGCTAAAGAAAATCTCCACTTTAGATTCTCCTGATATGCCGTGATTGAGAAAGGATGTGAAAGTGCAGGGGCTTTAAATTCTTGCCCTGAGCTGGTGGGGCAGCCTACTGTGCTTTATAGTCGAGTGTTCAGCCTTTAAAGGGGAATTTCACAATATTTTTGTGATTTAATTCAAATTCACTGCGAAATGTCCCATTCAAAACACATGTAAAGACACTGAAGAGAAAAAGACACTGGAAGAGTTTAATCCATCTAAAAGCTGCATTGTGGAAGGTAATCCCATTAAATGGATTTAGAATATTACTTAAGGCCTGAAACATAGTTTTCTTTAAGACGAGTTTGTCCTAGTGTCAAATCAGGAGGGTGCATGCAGGACATTTTAATGTAAAATCACTCTTTTACCACCAATATTACAAAATTCCATTAGATTCTCTAGTTATTTTGGATAGCAGATGTAACAGCTGTTTAAGTGTCGGATATCTTGACCCCTGGTTCCATTCACCGCCACTGTAAATTAATTCCAGCCACGATATTTCTCTACAAAGCACAATGATTAAAACCCCTTAAATGACTTTGTTTATGTTTTAGCTTTTCATTCTGCAGAAATCTTGAAATATTGGTGGAAATCCCCTTTCCGTTTCCTCTTCAGAGAACAGGCCTACAGAAAGAAACATCTGTTCTTTTCTTTGATATACTATCGCTGACAGTATCGCATGTGAAAGTAAGGGATCTGCCCTGAGCCAGGAAAACAGCCAAGTACACGGACTCATTTTTAGCTAGAACCTAAAGGTTTGGGGGACGCAGCAGTACAGTTTGTGGCGGTCCACTGCAAGAGGTACAGAACTCTGGAACTGACCCACTCCGCATTCCAGTTTGACGCAGGTCCCGTTTTTGGAGTAGTGGGAGGGGGCGCATTGGAGGCAGTAGCTGTCGCTGTTGCACTCCAGACATTTCGGAGGACAGGGCTCGCAAACGTTCTCAGAGGAATGGTAGTGTCCCTCTGGACACCTGTCCAGACAGTTCTGTCCAGATAAGAATCGCTCCACCCCGAACCTATCTGCCAAAAACAAGAGCAGAAGAAATGAAGAAGAGACAAAAAAGAAGTCAAAATAGAAAGACATTTCACCAAAGTTGTCAAGCACTACCTTAGCCTTGCTGGCTTGTATTCCTCTTATGTTTCTATAGCTACTGAACAGTTTTACTCATCAGTAAAAGTGTTCAGGTAGGTTGTCTGTGTCAAAATATCATCCCCGTGAATGCGGGACCCAGCAGATCCCTGCCCAGAGCATCACATTGCCTCTGATAACTTGCCATTCACAAGATATGAAAGAAAACATTATTCTTTAAAGGCCACTGCTCCGTAGTCTAGTTCTGTCTGGGACAGTGACCAGTCTGGTAATTCACGAGATTAAGTATTTTTGGACGGTCATTGCCATTGCCAGCAGACGCTGCTATTACAATAGCTTCATTAGTTTACTAGTAATGGGAAGTTTGTCTCTTTTCAGAGAGCTGGCATGGCTCCCAAAGAAGAGCTGGTCCTTTTGGCTCCAAATGGCTCTTAGTTTATCATCTGTAGTGCTGATCCACAGGTTGGCTTTTTTTTTTAACATCGCCCCAAACTGACCTTCAGGGGATCCAAAACGCCCCACCCAACCCACAAAACTACGCGAAGATAATGACCCAAAACCCGACCCAACCAGAGGAAAAAACAAACAGTATACAACATGTTTTAATCGCTAATGAATCAATAATGAATGGGACTATTTTATTTATGGTAAAATAGTTGTGCACTCAGGTCATTTTCTGTATTGAACATGAACAACAAATAAAGTGTAAACCATATGAAAATGTGGACATAGGGAAAGACTATAAGACCCAAAATGGACCTCAGTTCAGACCTTCTACTTGGAACGAAATGTAATAACAGGACCACGGAGATGTTTAATTGAATACCCCTGCTTTATATCATAGCCAACGTTAATTAAGCGGTTTGTGCAGAGTAGACCTTCTTGTGGGATCAGACCAGATGGGCTTGTTTTCACACTCCACTCATTTCAGTGAGCCCTAGGCACCTATGAGTCTGTTGCTGTTTCAACAGTCTACCTTCCTCAGATGCTTTTGGGAGATATTGACTACTGCTTACGGCTCAGGACCCTTCACAATCTGGCCCTTGTCAAAATGGCTCAGATCCTTGCACTCACCTGTTTTTCCTGTTTTCAACACTTTAGCTGACAAATCTTTGTCACCCCTTCACACGGGCCATCGTAACGAGATAATCCGTGTTATTCAAAATCAAATGTGTCGTAGAAGACAGTTTGCTTCTTACAAATTAAATAATCCACAGCATGACTCGATAGTCTGCTATTAAATCCCTTCTACATACATTTTGGTGCAACATTACATTAAACCACTTAGTGAGGCTGAAGTACAATCTCCACACTGCAAGTTAGCTGTAAATGAACCTCCCAATGAATACTAGGAGTGATTTGTAAATCTCCCTAAAACCAAAGGATCGATGTATAGCCCCACTACTTACATTTTCCAAAATTGATCAATAATTATTGAAATTATTTTTCCAGCTGCTACATAAAGATACATTTGATGTGTAGAATGTCACATCAAAGATCACATAAGTGGCATTTATGTATATGTATAAAATATAATGTATACCAGAGGTGCAGCTGGTGCACCTAGCAGAACCCTCATCGTCACACTCATGGCAGGTGTAGTGGCATTGATGGCACTGACCGTCCTTCTCGTACTTCCCAGTTTTGCAGTTCATTACACAGCGTCCATCATCCAGAAGCCTGCAAAAGAATGTAGTGAAAAAACAGTATGTAGTGTCCGATGGGGGAACACCATCACTGGTGAAATCTGGATCCCATCCCAGCCACTCTCTTACAGCCCCTGTTCCAGGTAGGTAGATGCTACGGTTACAATGATATCTAACATCTGTTCCTCTCAACATCTGGTGGTCCATCTCCTCCAGCATTGTTACCTGGTGAACATGCATCTGAGGCAGTCATCAGACTCTGGTCCTCTGCACTTGTAGCAGGTAAGGTCACATGGTTTACATTCCTCACCCCCAGTCACGTACTGTCCTGGTAGAGTAATAGAGACATTTTCACACACAAGTTTCTGAAAGTGAGGTAATACACTGATGCTTCATGGTGCAACAAGCTGAACATGGTCATGTCAAGATTGGAAAACTCTGGTGCCTTCTCTCATTTGAGAGTTATGTTTCTGCACACAATTCTATTGAATACAGGTCAGTGGTTCCTAACCTCAGTCCTACGCACTAAAACGTTTCCCCTGCTCCTACACTCCCTCTTCAACTCGACCATGGCTTGTTAAAGGGCCCATAGCCTACATTTTTCCTATAGCTTATATTTTCCACTGTGGTTCAAGTGGTTTTATCTATAAAGCAGCTGGAGGTCAATCCAAAATTACTTTTTCCAACCCCTATTCTTCTCTTCTTTTTTTGTGGCAACCAATATATGCAAATGACTTCCGTACCAAATGCATTCTCCTTATTGTGCCTTGTTTCGAAGCAATGTGGACTATGAATTCAAAATGTTTTGGTTTATTTTAGCTTGGTTTACATATATCAATGCATTTAAGATTATGCTTACATTCTACAGTGAACTCTTTTTCCATGATATTTGGTTTAGGTGAGCTTTGAACATGGCCCAGGACAAGACTATGCTCTTGTTGATTACAATACAAGTATTTAGGAGTAATACTACATTCTTAGGTTAATTTTAATAGTTAAAAGGAAACAAAGTACTCATTTTTGTCCAGTCACATGTTTTTAGTATAATTCAGAATTAGCTCTATGGTAAGAACAAAAATTCATGGTGTTCATCTTCTCTGGCAGAGAACAATTTCATCAAAGTGGCTCAGAGATCAGTACCCTTAAGTAGCTAATTTAAACATTATATTAAGTAGATCATTTAAACCCGATATACAGTCTATTCAAAAATGTGCTGCGATTGCGCTTTTAGGCCTCCTTCATGCAAGGACAACGCTTCACTACCCTGTATTTTATGGTGCACTGAATAACACTGCCAGTATCTGTGTGAACTGGTGAGTGAGGAGGAGAGAAATAATGTGTTGATTCCTTACCGTTTTTCTTAGCAAACCAGTCACCAGTTAATGCTGATACTGGTGTACTGGTGGTTACACCGTGCGCATTAAAACACAGGGTAGTGAGGAATTGTCCTACCAGAAGCAAAAAGGCCTAGAGCGTGATCACTGCACATTTTTGAATAGATGTTATGTCGTGTTGGCTGGGTTGAATATTCCTACGAATCGGTAGTTGGGCTGCTCCTACTTTATCCGAGGAAGAGGAGTGATGAGGAAAAGCCTTACCTTCGCTTCACCTGTCCTCGTGTTTAAAGGTTTGGAAAAGGGTCTTGGGAAGGGGCCAGACTGATTCATGTTTCAGGTTCTAGACCATGCCACCCAGTCACACAGCAGACACTCGGAACAAGAAACTTTCAGAGCATGCAAAGCTGCGCCTTAATTAAAGCCCTTTCAAGACAGAACAATTAAGACCCTGTCAGCACTTTCAGGTTAGCGCTGTTCATCACCCACTTAATTTGACATAAGCCCAGTGAGTCGAAATCAACGTCTGCAGCCTTAAGACACGGCCCTCTGTGCACACAGATCTGAACATTCATTGCCTTGATTATCTGCAGTAAATCTGAAGTGCCAGGGCGTAGTCTGAGCATCCTGCGCGAGTAGAGACCGTGTGGTTACAGACCGCCTTCATTCCTGCGGCTGCATCAAAGGGATCAGCATGTATAGTCGCTTAGAGAGGACTCTACCAAAAGAGAGCAGTCACAATGGCAGAGGGGTGGGAGATATCCCCGAGGAGAACCTCGGACCACAAGCTCAGGGACTTCTTCTGGCGCAGCTGAGAGCGTTCCCATAGAGAGCCGGAGGTCTCCGGCACACTGACCTCCCTTCTGACCCCAGAGCTCACGGTCTGATACACCCTATTGATCACAACAGAACGCCCACAAACGACCCCACATGACCCCATCCAGCCCTACACTGCCCTAATTAACCTGCCAGTCATTTAGAGCGGGAAAATGTGGGCCAAAGCCAATGTCATGTCAGAGAGAACGAAGCTGTTTTTAGAAAATAAAATTCTTCTGAAGTTAGCTTAGCGAGTTCCTAAAGTCCCTTGAAGAGAACTGGAGGGAAAAATAGAAGACACAGTGAAGAGGCATTTGCCAGCTCAGACCGGGAGAAACATGGAGGGGGAAAAAAATTTATAGGCTGGACGTAAACCAAACATTTCTTCAACCCCACACCACTGAGCGAGACTGGAGGTCTCCTTACCGAGAACAGATAAACTTGCGCAATAGAGTAGGAGCCGCTAGGTCTTGGGATGAGAGGGAAAGGGAATAGGAGGCTGTTTTTTTAAACTGCTGGAGGTTATGAAATTTCAACAGCAAACGAAGTTACGCAAACATGCACTTGTTTTGGTATATTGACATCCGAAAGTGGCCCTCACGGTATAAAGGGAAACAAGGCAGGCTCGGTATTAGCACCCCGGCTGTCCGCCCTGATCGCATTTGCAGACGTTTTAATACTAGCTGGAAAAAAAGTGCCATTTAACATTGTAACCAGACTTTAACCTCCCACGTCATATATCAGGAAAGAAATATTCAGATGGTTTTACCATGCGAAACCCCACCTGACGTTATGGGGGGAAAAACATTTTCTTAACGTGAAGGGGACCACAAATATTCAAACAATTCCCTTTCAGAGGCCGAGCAGCTGTGGAAACGCTTGGACCCTTTTAAACTCGTTGTCACTATCTAGAAGGGCTTGTGTTGTCCCTGACACATATGACTTGGGATTCTCTTGGTCAAGCAGGGAATTGTTCGCCCCAAAACAAAGGAGCCTTTCTGTGAGGAAACAACAAGAGGACTTACTCATTCCAACACCACAACCTGACTGGAACAATTGGAACCCAGGGACAAAAAAAAAAAGAAGAAATTCTCGCCAGGACCCCCCTAAAAGCGTCCTCCTAATGTCTTGAGGAAGCTTAAGCCTGGATCTATTCATTAGTCACCTTATAAATATGCATTTCTTACCACAGCGATACAGGCCAATGCATGCCGAACTCTTAAAGTGATCAATTCTCTTTCGTAAACCTCCTTAGAAAAAAGTATTGACAAAGAAAGCAAAAAATAAAATCATTTAATTTGCACTCTCAGAGGAGCCTTGTTTTTATTTTAAAACTCATTAATAAAAAGATCAGTAAACCGTTCTGTTCAGTTCTCTCTAAAAGACAAAACACTGTTTTTCTCAGGGCCCTTACTACAACAAATCCTCATCTATATTTGTGGCAATTGGCTAAAAACAGAAATATAAAATTTCATTCAAAAAAACCAAAAAAATCCAAAAACAAATTCCCTCGCCACATCAAACAAAACTGGGCTCAGAAACATTTTTAGGTTAATAGTGATGAAAATACATATGTACATTTGTTTTTCCAAAAAAAAATAAAATCCTTGCCAGAACAGAATAAGTTTAAAACATTTATATAATCCTATATAACATTAGTTATGTAACTTTGCATGTAATGTACTCGCAGACCACTCGTGATCGTAACGTCTGCTTACGCCACGAGTACGTCGTTAAGATGAAGCGGGCCGGACAGAATCCCGTTCACGCGACAAGACTCGTCTGAACTGTAACCACTTAAAAATCTTTTTTTATATATATAATATATATATAAATAAAGGGTTATGTTGTACCACATGGCCTAAACATGAAAATAAATCAATTATTTATAAATAAAAGACATAAAATCCTCTTACTTTAAGCACAAGTGGACTGGTCAGATATGTTTTGTAGGGAAAGCCGGACGCTAGTCCACGTAGCCTAGTACCATTAGTAAAGCCTAAAGATTTTCAGTCGAACGGAAGCCACGAACTCTACGGGTTCATCCTTTCTTCCCCCCCCCCCGGTCCGTAGCAGGGAGTGCGTATAGAGTTATGGTCATCCAGACTTCCACCTTCCGGAGGAAAACTTCTAGAAATTCACAGACAAGTGTTGGGGATCCATTCAAAAAGGATTCAGCGTAAAATTGTTAGAGGGTTTAAAAAAAAAAAAAAAAAAAAAAAATCTTAACCAAAACAAAAAAATTACGATTACCCCCAAAACCCATAATATCAGTAACAATCCCATAATATCAATAGCACCAGTTGTTTTGGAAAGAAACAGTAAAAAATAAACGTATGAGAATTGATTATGCATTAAACTCTGTAATAGACTACTTCTACAACCTAGCGTGAATAATGGACTACGCTCCTTGGGCATGTGAGGTCCTACACTATCCATAGACTCATTCCAACCAGCGTTTTCAAAGTAAGCCGCCGATGCGTGAACGGCCGCGAGAAGGCAACGAAGGCTGCGATCACGGATGAAAGGATCACGTTTGACTGAAGGCTAAACGGGCAGTGCTGTTCAGCGCCCACACATAAAAGCATTAGAACGCTTGGCTGGCCGTCATTAGGCCCGGGTGGCGGGCCGCTTCCACATTCACTCCCTTTCTCTCGCGCCATCCATCACACTCTACCTGGACACAGTGTTGCTGCGGGGAATTCAGCATATAGCATTGTCTTCTGCAGAAAAGGAAGGATGGGTCATGAGCTTTAAATCAGGAATCCTGAAGAGAAATCTAGATGGCCCAGTTGTGATAAACGTGAATCATGAGAGGGAAGACAGATCGCTCGCCATAAAGGGCACCGACTGTTCACCGCTTGCTTTCTAGGATTATAAACGAAGTGTATTTTGGACCCGGTTATGTGTACAAAACAAGTAGTGAAAGTCCTATTGTTCCATACCTAGCGTATGCTGATAGTTAAAGACGCAACAAAACAAGTACAGACAGACATTTAGGAGAGCCTGAGGTGATGAATTTCTAGACAGTGAGACATTCCCAAACTAACCTCACCTATCAGCAGCGAGAGCAAGGAGTTAAACTGTACCGGAGAAAACTAGGCCACTAGGCTGCTGTACTGCAGTGACGAATCCTGGTTGGATAAAAAAGCGGATTTGCTCCGCCGCGAGGCCGAGGCCTTCCCTTCGCTCCCAGAGGTGGATCTGAAAACAGTGAGGGCTTCAGTGATGTTTTCAGGTTTATTTAGAAAATGCACAGAACTGGGCGTGTCACCATCCTTTCAGACTGAGGACAAAAACAAAGAGACCTCACTTTTTCAGTGGGCCTCTCTGATTTTATCGCTGGACCCAAACACACAAAAAACATCCCCCCGCCAAAAAAACCCCCACAAGCAAACCAAAAAAAAAAAAAAAAAAAAATACAAAATTTGGCATCCATGCTTTGGTCACAAAGTACTGACATGTATGATTTGTTGTTTATTACTGATCCCAGTCGCAACATCCTGACAGTTAGTTCCAAAAAACAAAAACAAACAAAAAACCCCAGAAAAAAAACAAACAAACAAAAAAAAAAAAACATGTGCACGCACACACACACTCACACACACACACACAGGTAAAGGTAGGTTTGTTGTAGTTCTGGCACCGAGAGACCTCTCAGCATTGTCCCGTATCAGAGGTTCTCGATTGGAAATATAAATTAGCGGAATGTGAGTGGCAGACGGGGCCTGAATGCTTCCTCAGCCCTTTAGAGAACACGTTCTACAGCACAGCTGTTGCAGAACCTTCCTCTGGCATAGATTGTTCTTTTTCACCAGCACACAGAAACTCCCCTCAGCCCATGATTCTTCATTTGCTTTCCACAGAGCAGGAAGAGGAGAGAGAGAAGGGGGGAGGAGGAGGAGGAGGAGTGGGGGGTTGCGGGGAGGCCGTGGCGGACGATTGGGCCGTGAAACAGGAAATGATGCAGATCAGGTGATCAGGTCAGGTGAAACGGGGTTTAGATCCGGCAGATTGGTCGAAGGACGGAGGAGGTCCGTGCGTGATTCGGGAATCCGTCGTGTAAAGAGTCGAAAAGAAAGATCATAGGGAGGAAAAGGAGAACAAATATTTAGAAAGTGATCAGACAGAAACATTTCTTTAGAAATAAGCTTTCATTACATTCTGCTGCCAGCATGTAAATATACGCTTAAAAGGATATTTCACCCTAAAATGCAAATTTGATGTTTATTTGCTTAGCCTTCGACTCCAAGTCGAAGGTGACTTTGTTTCCTCAGCAGAACACAAACGCAGATTATTAGCTTTAGCCGTAGCAGGCTGGTAG
>JBBKCR010000016.1:2069789-2085439 GCA_037577295.1 Ladigesia roloffi
GACCATTGTAGCCTAAGTTATAGGCTTGTATTCAATAATAAATGGTAAAAAAACTGCTTCTTGTAACGTCTGTATGTCAGTGCGAATAAATGCGATTAATTCGATTAATTAATCACCACACCATGTAATTAATTAGATCAAAACACTTTATTGCTTGACAGCACTAATATTAACTCATCCTTAGGTAAAATTGAATGGTTGTGACAGGCCAAGCAATAGAATATCAGTGAAAATATTTTGAATAAAATCTGATGTTACTTGTCTGTGTCTGAAATTGTGCTAAATGTTTCTGTTGAGCAGGAGTGTTTGCCTGTTCGGACCCTGGATCCTTTAGTAAACACCTCCAGCCTGATCATGAGAAAATGTTTCCCAAAGAACCGCCTGCCTGTGCCCACTATCAAGAGTGTCTTTCACCACCCATTACCACATGTTCCTGTCAGCGGACCAGTAGCTCAACTCTACAGCCAGCCACCAGGGGGTAAAACACATACATCAATACAAAACTGTGTTTGAGATGTCACAATAATGACCACATTTCCATGTCTGTCTAGAGGACGTGTCCCCAGACTGCAGAATAAATATCAGTATCTGACAAATCTTTCATGTTCCAGTGGACGACGTTGTGGATGACAGTGATGACAATGATGATACAGAGATCGACACGGAGAACGATACAGAGAATGAGGAGGATGAGAAGGACCATAAAGGACAGGTGCGTTCCACTCTAATGGCAAGTCTCAGAATACAATCAAATTCAAATAGAAAGTGATAAATGAATTCCCTCTGATTTTCTAAAGAACGATGACATCGAGACTGATCTCAACAAACTGCGACCTGGACAGGTTCTGACACGTCCATTTGAAGAATTAAGAGCCTATGAGCATTTTTTCAAGGAATTCTCAGATGATTTTCAGGTAAAGAACTTCCTTGCTAATGAGTCTAAGGTAAGGCTGACCAGGTACCTGGAGAACCTTGACATGTTGAACTACCAAACTGCAAAGATCTCAGAGTTCCAGGACTGGTCCTTAACATCTGGGCTATGAAAAGACTTGCTCTTGCTGCTTCAATATCTTGCTGATGGAATAAAATACCCATGAACTCAATACGCACAATATTAGGCAGCACTAACATTTCTTCACTCTTTCACATTCATTGTGTGATTTTTCAGAAATATTCTAAACCATTTCTCAAACTGCCCTATGTCTGTTTCAGGACTATGATTTTGAGAGCAGTAAATCTACATCCCCCTCTGCTCCCGACCCCCCAAAGTCCCACCAATCCATCATCATACCCACAGCTCGCTCCACAGCTGGACCTTGGGCTGAAACTTCCAGAAACAAACCCCTGCGGCCGTACAGAGAGCCGCCACCGCGGCTTAAAGATGCTCCAGTGGACCTTGACAGCATCTCTATTTCCAGAGTTCCTGAGAGTAAGCTAGAGCTGGAGCTGGTGCAGGGCCTAAGCCAGCTGCTCCTGGATGGCACGGAGTCAGTGAACGGGGGCTGCGGAGGGGAGGGTCCTCAGGAGGAGAGCGGAGAGCAGGCGGTGCTGGAGGTGCCGGACACGGCTGCCCTTCTGCCCCTCCATGACCCTGACCTGTACGTGGAGATGATTAAGGGGACCCGCTCCGTGCCAAGCTACACAGACGTGGCCTACCCAGATTATTATGGTCACGTAGCACCCAACTACCGGGAGCATATTCTAGAGAGAGTTTATGGGGTCCAGAGGTGAGCACCAACAGCCTACTGAGAGCACCACTCGATGTTTAAAGAAATTAGATCCTTTTTAGACGTTTTAAGGAAGTAGCACCTTTCTTTGGATTTTCTCATCCATTTTATATTTAATTTTCAATGAATAATCCAATTTCCCCATAGATATTAGGAATGATATGACACTACTCTTTTATTTGTTTAAAGATTTGGTCAAAAATGTGTTAAATTTTTGACAGACACCTTTTGAAGCCATGGTTTGTTTTTGTTTACGTTCTTTTTCCCTAACAGGGCAAAGATCTTCCAGGATATTGAGAGACTCATTCATCCGGCAGACATCCTGGACAAAGTTGTGTATGACCTTGACTTACCAAGGTTGATCATTTTTAACAGTTTTTTCTTACCCAATTTATGCATTTAAAAATGAGTGAGCACTCAATCCCATAATGTGTTCATTTTAAGCTGCCCAGTGATTGATGATGGAGAGTGTCTGAAGTTTAACTCGCAGTTTGAATCTGGGAACCTGCGGAAAGCAATCCACATCAGAAAGTAAGCATGCTTTGCTTTATTAGAATTAATAGTAATTGATAATCAGTGCATTTTTATTTTAAGATTCCTGTATCAGGAATATCATTTTAACAATAGTAGTTATTATGCTTCCTGATTGAGTTGGCTTCCTGATTAATGAATTATTGCAGATTACATTTAATTGCAGAAAATTAAGCATTAAATATAATAGAATAGGGTTAAACTAAGCTTATGCTCTAGAGTATAATGGTAATACTTATATATGATGCCTACATAAGCCTTAAGCAAGTTCCTTTGCGATCATGAATGTTTTCTGATTCTGAAATGGCACCAGGCATAAATCTACTTACATACACACACATGCCCCCTCGTCCTCATGCTGGTTGTTTATGTTTGGGTGCATTGCTCAGCAACCCAGCATGAGAACGAGAGGGTGTGGCGGATAAGGTCTGACATCACAGCTTTTTTGTGGCGATGTATACATTTTCATGGTTTTAGTGTTAAATTATTAGTAAGAGTATAATTTTGGAACATAAATATTAACATAAATTCAGCAACATTTATATATAAAAAAAACAACTATAAATGTTTTTCTACTGTCGAGAGAAACACAGAAAGCACGTCTTGGGATGGTGAAATACCGCTGTACTCAGAGGCAGGAGGTTTGAAAGTAGCAAATCTGAGAAAGCTTTTTATTTCTCCTTGCTGCTAATTGGCTGCAATCCAGAATTTCCCCCTTGGAGCATCTCGTGTTTTTCGTTTTGTTCCTCTTAAAGCTCTGTGTTTGTTTTACTATAAATTAAATGAATTTATTACTGTATTTACCTGCTTATACCAAAGGAAACACACTGCATGAATTACAGTCCAGCCTATAAAGGAGCTTCCATATTTACATTCTAGCACTGCAGGAGTTCAGTATAAAATGTACAGTACAGATACGCATTTACCTTTACATTTTTTGAGGAATGAAAGGGTTCGCATGTTCTCCCCATGACCGTGTGGGTTTCCTCCAGGAGCGCCGGTTTCCTCCCACCACCAGAAACATGCGTGATTGGGGGATAGGTTAATTGAGCACACTAAATTGCCCCTAGGAGTCACTTTGAGTGTGAATGTGTGTGAGTGTGTGGCCCTGCGGCGTACTGGCGACTGTCCAGGTTGTACCTCGCCTTCGCCCGTAGCAGCTGGGAAAGGCTCCAGCCCCCCCAAAAAGGCTTATCTAGCTGTAATGTTCACATAATTGCTGCCCTACAGTAAAACATTACAGATTATTACGTTTTGTTTGGGAAGAAATTTGTAGTCCAAGACTAAGATTCTTAAACTGTTTACATTGCCTTCTGCAGGTTTGAGTATGACTTGGTGTTGAACTCGGACATCAACAGTAATCACTACCACCAGTGGTTCTACTTTGAGGTGAGCAGCATGCAGGTGGGAGTGCCCTATCGTTTCAACATCATCAACTGTGAAAAATCCAACAGCCAGTTCAACTATGGTAAGCCTTCTCTGCATTCTGAGTTACTAATGCTGTTCTGCAGTCAGGTGTTGGTGGGAGCTTAGCAGTCGCAGTAAGAAGCTGAAAGTTCTGAAATAATTCTTGAGATTTATGCTACGTTTGTCTAAATTGATGATTTACATAAAGTGGAAAATCTGGCAAATTCTTCTTTTTACAGCAATATAACGTTAAGAGCAGTGAAACCACAGCTTGATACAGCTGTTAGACTTCTGCTACTGGTATTAAGCTGTAAACCAAGACCATTAAAACCAGTTTTTTGATTGTTGTTTCTGTTTAACAATACATCAGCAAAGTTTATATTTCAGAGACTTTATGTAACATGTGTGTAAAGAAATGTCCCCTCTTGCGGCAGGCATGCAGGTACTGATGTACTCTGTACAGGATGCCATCAGTGGCAGCCCTCGCTGGGTCCGTACAGGATCAGACATCTGCTACTACAAGTAAGTGGTGATTGTTTTGTATTGATCTTTTTTTTTGTAGTGTTTGTGTCGTTCTTCATAATGCTGGGAATCATCTAAAGGCATAAATCAAGAAATTTTAAAGAGCACAATTTAAAGACATATGTGACATATATATATATATATTTAAAGACATATGTGACATATATATATATTTAAAGACATATGTGACATATATAAAATTATGCAGTAAACAAAAAAAAGTAAAAAAAAAAAACAAACAGAATATGTTTCGTAATAATTTCATGATTATCGTGGTTCTTAATCTCCATAATGTGGAGTAGAACCATAGTGGAACAGGATCACTAACTGTACCAACCCAACCAGCACAACGGATGAAATACTAAAGTAATAAATCTGTGGGAGACGATTACGCTCCGCTTAAATCAATGTGATTAACTCAAATAACTGACATCAGAGGATTATGTAATCATTGTGACAGGCATATTAATTACATTCACACGCAGTCAGAAGGCTTGACAATAAACATCTTTTCCTGTTTCTTTCAGTGTTGAAAAGCATGGCAAAATGTGTTTACAAAATGGAAAAGAAAAACAAATGAAATGGCTTTTGTTGTTGCTGATAACTGCAACATTTGCAACTCCTCATGTCAATGTAGGAACCATTTCTCACGGAGCTCCATTGCGGCCGGGGGTCAAAAGGGCAAATCCTACTACACCATGACCTTTACTGTGACGTTTCAGCACAAGGATGATGTGTGCTACTTCGCCTACCATTATCCATATACCTACTCTACCCTGAAGGTATTGGTCTCTGTCTCCACACCTATAGATGGTTACCATGCAATTCTGCCATTTTCTCCGCATCTAGATTCTAGTCTTAACCTTTAGCGCTTTAATGTTGTTTCTCACAGAATGGAACGTTGCAACTTGGAGATGGGCCCGATCTGACAATAGTATCGTTTTACGATATAGCCATAAATCGGATATCGGTCAAACAGAGCCTGATCGCTATATTCCTGTTCGCAGTTTGCGTTGGACCTTGCTTTTGTGTGGCCTGACACAAGGAATTTCAGAGAAGCTCTCCCTAAAGACATCTTTGGGGTTATTTCGGGAATATTTTTGTGTGATTTGTTGGCTGTTTTGCCCTCACCCCCTCACTCTCTCTCAAAACACGATGAGACCAAACCTGGGCATCTCAGCTGGTCCACCTTAAATAAAGAAGTGGTGAGATTACACTCTGCCTGTGCCGTGTCTCCAAATTCAAGTTATTTAAAATGTATTAGATTTACACTTAGTTTTTTTACACAGTTGTTGCTGCCAAAAATACATAATACTTCAACTATTTAGATCTTAACATGATGAGACATCTCGTAACTCTGCAGGTCCACCTTAAATACAGAAGTGGTGAGATTACACTGCCCTGCTGTGTGTCTGAATTAACAATATTTAAAATGTATTAGTTTTTCACTTTTTTACAAAGTTGTTGCTGCTAGAATAGACATAATACTTGACTACTATTTAAATGATTCAGCCAACCTTTTAAAATTTGGAATGACTTTAAATTTAGTGTCATTTAGTTCTAATAAGTGCTTAGTAGTTTATTTATTCTGTGATGTAACAAGCAGCACAATTTCAACAATAATAATAATAATATTTAAGTAAATAATTTAAAGATGTATTATATCGGAATCTGTATCTGAATTGGCAGTCGTGTATCAGAATCAGATCGGGACTGGGAAAACGTGGATGTGCCCATCACTATTACCACTAGTTACAGTCTAAATAGTGTCTGTTTGGAATCCTACTTTTCTTTTTTGCAGTGTATAGAGTTAAATATGTTTGGAATGTCTGTTTAGAATTGCAAAATACAGGACATCTCAGGAGGCCCAAGACATTGTGATTAATGTTGGGACCTGGATTGCCACCAGGAATTTAGCACACTAACTTCTATTCTGATTATATTAATAACTCCCAGTCTGCCTGAGTTTGTGCTGCCTTTATCAGTAGCTGTCAAATTTTGGAACAATTGCAGTGGCACAGAAATAGAAAAAGCATGTGACATATAGTATAGTATAGTTCCAGGTCAGCGTATGTCAGATGGATATATTGTGGGAGTCTGGATATAATGTGGTCTTGCATTCTGGTCAGCGGCTTAGTTTGAATTAGTCAGTGAAATTTGCAAGTTTATTATTTACAATTAATGGCAAATGAAAAAATGCAGTAAAAACAAGATGGGATTCGTATATATGGTCTGAAAATAAAACACAGGATTCATGAGGTTGTGTGATACTTCGCTAAGCGCTTCATTGCAACAGACTTGAAGTGAAACAGACATGTTATAAAGGCTGTCTGGTGTGAACACAGTCTTCAACACTTGTTGAATTGAGTCATTAAAATGTTAGTAAAAGTTTAAATTGCCTGTCATAATAGATAAAAGTAGCGGTCATTTGGCCTTACAAAGGCAACCCCTCAGTGAAGTGTTGCCAAAATATCTTTAGGGCATTAAACTGGGGCCTATTGCACAAAACTAGGATAAGGGATTAAGCCGGGATATCCTGGTTATCCTGGCTCAACTTATTCATGATCCGGTTGTACAAAAGCAGGAAAGGGTGCAGCAGGGGGCATAACATATCCTGCTGCCCCCTATCCTGCTTTTTTTGCAACCGGATCATGGATGAATTGAGCCAAGATAACCAAGATATCCCGGCTTAATCCCTTATCCTAGTTTTGTGCAATAGGCCCCTGGCCAGGAGTTCTGGCCTGTTTCACTCAGGAGGAGTTTCTGTCCCTCCAGTGTGAAGGACAGAGACATCAGAGACGCTTCAGACGCTGTTATATTCAACACATTGTCCCTGGTGAGGAAGTCCCCTTCCGAGACTTCTGATTGGTCACCAGGGCTGCACGGTTAAAAGTTATGGCGCCACCTGCTGCCTTTTCATGTTTTTGACAGGATTTCATGCTCATGTGGATGCAATTTTTCAAGGAAATATAAAAATCCATTTTCAGAAACGCCCCTCGAGGTGTGGACATGGCCTCAGATACTGCACATGTTTTGAGGAATTCAGTCATTCTGTACTATTTAATATGTAAATATTAACTCAGAAAAGAAACTGCATTCTGGAACACTTTATTTCTGAATACATCCACAAAACATGCTCAGCCCTGGTTACAGTGTTGTTTTCAAATAAAAACCAAACAGCAATTTCAGTTAAAAAACTGCTTTAACATGAGATAATACAGGACGACGTGCATTAATGTAGGCCTGTACTGCAGTGATAATTCCATCGTAGTGCCTGATTGTGTATTTGATTTACAGATCTGAAGCAGATCTGTTCGCGAACCTTTTCTCAAGTGTTTAGCTGATCCCAAAAACTCTGGAACTTTTTCTGGAAACCTCAAAATGACCAGAGCCATTGACTGTAAATCATAAATTCCACAATTTCTCCTGGATTCCGACATTTCTGCAGAATTCCTTCTGCACACAGTGGCTCATTCATACTGAAGCGATGGAACAGAGGGCTGGAATCCAGACCTTTATATTTGTCATTCACTTTTCGTTCCAAGCCGCTGCTGCTGAATGGAAAACCTTCAGCCCCGATAATTCACAGCTTTGTTGTAGTTATTCTTCCAGAACTTGTCTGGAAATTTCTTCAGTTCAGTGCTGATGTATAGTGTGTGTGACATATAGTGTGTGGGGTGGTATTATAGTGTAGTAGAATGTGATCACGGCCTGTAGGGCGTTTCAGAGGAAAACACGTGTTGGTGTAGAGAAGAGATGCTCTGTGTGTTAGGTATAAAAAGTAGGAGAGCGAGAGAGTTATGTTTTTTATGTTTTTATGACTATAGTCAGATGACTATGGCTAATCAGATTTCATGCATGCAGCTTTGATTGATGGGTGTTCTGGTTGCCCGGAGATGTTCTCTGATCTTGTTTCTGCTGCATTTGTAGCCTTGATGGAACTCTAGTATATTTCTGATAACTCCATTGTTCTGGATGTGCAGTTCAGCAGATTTGACCCTAAAGGCCTTGACACGCACTCGCGCTTTGATACTAATGCGATAATTCACTCTGCCTTATTGGATTTGCATCTGGCACAGTATGCCAAGACATGCATAATCGAATGTTCTAAAGGGCAGGCCATTCCGTGACAGTGGGGACGCTCTGTCAGGCGGAAATAAATGACTGTAAATCTTCCTCAAAACAAAGATAAACTAAACTGCAAATAACTGGCAGCTACATGTGACTCTGACTTTTACACCAGATCCATGCTGTGGAGTGTGGAAGGGCTACAGGGTGTGATATTTTTGTTTGGTTGCTCTGGGGGAAGCCTGGTGTCCTAGTGGTTAGGGAGTGGATCGGAAGGTTGTGTGTTTGAATCCCAGGACTTCTAGTTGCACAACTAGAGCAAGGTACCATCCCCACATGCTGCACCCCAGGCCCTGTGTTCCTGAATGACTGCTGCTTCTTTTGGGGTAGCTTGCTGGATTAGTGTTTAGGGAGTTGAACAGAAGATTTTGGGTTCGAATCCCAAGACTGCTAGTGCCACCATTAGAGACAGGTAACATCCCCATCCACACTGCACCCCAGGCTCTGTGTTCCTGGCTGTCTGCTGTTTCTTTTGGGGCACCTTTGTGGGTTAGTGGTTAGAAAGTTAATCAGAATGTTATGGGTTCAAATCTCAGGAATGCTAGTGGCACCACTAGAGAAAGGCACCGTCCCCACACACTGCACCCCAGGTGGTGTGTTCCGGGCTGACTGCTGCTACTATTGGGGCAGCTGGGTGGGTTAGGGTTAGGGAGATGCCCCAGCAGTCAGAAGATAGTGGGTTTGTGTCATCCCAGAAAGGTTAAATGGGTTAAATGCAGAGAAAATGGTCACATTGTTTATATTGTGTGCTGTAATGTGTTCACCTGTGACTATAAGGGGCCACTTTACTAAACAGGGCTATAATCCCACATTTACTTTTATTCAAAGTTTGGTCTCTGTAATAATGATATCGCGTGATACCTCTTTATTCATATAATTTAAAACAAAAGTCAAATTGTTTGGGCTAATCTTTAACCATTAAAGATTCTATTCATGAAGATCATGTAATAAATTCTTAAATTACCAATTTACAACCATTGTTAAACCCTTAGAATTAAACAGACTGCTCTTGTTGCTGTGCCTTTAAGACTAATACATGTAAATTAGATCATTTCTGATTGGCTGCCTTGTATTGCAGCTCATACTAAAGTCAGAAATACTCAAAACTTCAGCATGAATGTGCTGGGCTCAACACCTGTAGGCTGAATAAGGATATAAATGTAAATGTGTACGTTCCTTCATTTTACGGGGTGTTTGTGCAGCTTAGTTTCCATTAATGGACTGGGTGAGTTTGCCACCAGCCATCATGTAAAGTCAGAAAAGCACCATCTCTCTAAAATGACTTGACTAGAATATCTGCAGTGTAAATATACAATTATATATTATTATACTTTAACATGTGAAGTCATGCTGTTCTGTTAATGCTGGGCTGGCAGCGAGTCAGTGCTGGAAGGTGCGCCCGCCAGTCTGTGCATTCCAATACATTTATGTTGGACTGGATCCTCATCTCTATAAATTCCTGCTGTAGTTTTCCACCGGCAAACCGCCTTCTGCCCAGTGTCACGGTCTTCCTCCTTTTCCAGGCACGCACACGGACGCCAGGGTTAATCAACGGGCTTCACCTTTTACTCTTTAACCAAAACAAAACTCAAAACTGGCATGTGAGCCAGATTCAGCTTCTTATGGCAAACACAAGGGCGATAGTAAACATCAAAGGAAAGGTGAGGTTTGACTGACACCACATGTCGGTCACACCAGAGTAAATACTAAACTCAAAAACCCCACAAACCAATAACAACACAGAGCCACTTAACTCAACCAACCCTCTAGTGGCCCCCCACAATTACTGTCCCCAGCCCTGACAGATCCCTCCCCTGAGAGCGTCCAAACGTGACGATGGACCACCTATAACACCCCAAGTGCAGAGGAGTGGCAGGCAGAGGCATGGCCAGGGCATTCCGGGTTGGCCCCTTGGTACGCTCCCCTTTGGAGATGCCTGAGAAGGGCCTGCTGGTCCAGCCAAAGACTCCCACCTGAGGCGAGGCACAAGCCTGAGTGATTGAGCGCTGGAGGAAGCCTCAAGACTTCCCGGGTAACTGGGAATCTGGTAGATGTAAGCGACAGGGACCCCTACATCTCTTTTGTCTGTTTACCGCTGATCCCCCACCTCTCAGCCAGCAAAAGCTGGAGCTCCTCCGCAGTAGAGTCAAGGACGAGGCGGTCCATAGTGCATTCTGGACTTCCTCAACCTCCAACACTACATTACAAGGAAAAAATTGGGAGTTATGGATCTAAATGCCTTGATTTGAATATAAATATGTTAGCATCTTTCGTTAGGAAAAAATGACACTGTTATCTTATAGGGATGATTGTGTGTTTCCAGACATAAGAAATTTTGGGCTGAATGTTGGTGGTGCAGCAGGCAAGTCCTATAGGAGTTAATATGTGTTCATATCCAGATTCATTATAGGAACACAGACTGTACAGAATTAGCTCCATTACTGCATGTACTGAGATTTCTCAGAACGACTTTGTGCCCGTGTTCAGAACTCTATTACAGAAACTGATCCTGGCCGGTGTAGCGAGTGTCAGTGAAAGGCTTGTAAAGTGTTTTCCTCTTCAGATATTCCTCCGGCTGCAAGCTGAGAAAGTTTTTGTGACGAGGCTCTAGTTGGTCTGAGTTCTGACCTTTCCTTCTGAAAGTTCCTGTTTTTATCGGTGGTTGATATGCGGCGAGAGCACCATCAGGGTCCCAAGCTTTGAACTGCCAGTCTGGTGCCGAGGCTGATTTACACATAAGAAGTTTAACTTTCAGGCTGTTCCACCGCAAATCTTTCCACAGTCTGTCATGTCAGAGTGCACACACACACACACACACACACACACACACACACACACACACCTCATTTCCACTCCAAGTCATTAAGTCCTCATGCTCCCACAGGACTTCCGGGCCCTTTCCGTGTCAGATAAGGCAAAATCAACAGAACGCGTGACCCCCCCTCTTTTATTTTATTTTCTCTCTCTTCCTATAGCTCTTGGCCTCTGGCTTTTTATCTCTCTCCTATTATTTCGCACTCTGTTTCCCCGGTGTTAAGGTTGCCTCGCTGGACTTCGGCTACAGCTAATCTTGTGCCTTTCGCCCTCTCCTTGGGAGTTCGTTACGCAACGCCGCTGTTTAGAAAACATCCCCCCGCTGAAGGTAGAGCCGAGACCAGAGCTGCCCCCTCCTCACTCTCCTGTTTATTATTTCTGCGCATTCTCCTTCTTTGTTGTTCTCTCCCTCTGTGTGAGTGTGTGTGTGTGTGTGTGTTTGGTTCTCGGTACCTGTAGGGAGCCGGTCATGTGGTCCAGAAAGCCAAAAACCCCTCGAGTCTCTGGATCAGATTCTAGATCGAGGAGCCAGATGACTTGTTGATGTCTCAACTCTACAGCACAGGGGATACAGGATGATATTGGAACTGGATAGTCAGCAGAGGGATGGGCAGGGAGATCTCACCACACTCTCAGTCTGACACCATCATTACTCAGACATTACCGCACATGGTGGAAATCATAAACGCAGCGTAGAATCTTAAAAGTGATATTTTCAAGGTTTTGAGTACAATTCCAGTTGTGTGTTGATGCAGAGGCATCTTCGTCCACATCCTTAGTCCATATTTGCATATTGTTGCTTTAAAGTAACGTAGCTTTTTGACTCATTAACATACAAAATATTAAATGAAAACATAATCAGCAGAAGAAAATGAAATCAGAACCTCCCCAAAATTGTACAAATATTTTTTCCTTTATGGAAATCATCGGGATAATATCACTGTAGGTGAAAAAATGTGGCTGCCTATAAGAGCAGGTGAGGAAAAGGTTTTAAAACAGCGGTGGGCCAAGTCATTTGATCAAATATAATCAGACTGTTGGCTTTTGATACTTCCTCCAGATTAAAATGAGCATTTTTATTGGTGTGACTCTGATGGGAAATGGGTGTTTCCCTAAATCAACACCATGCAATAGAGGGTTAAAAGTGATGTTTTTAAGTTTTTGAGAATAATTCCAGTTGTGTGCCCATCCCCGAAAGCTAAATATCAGGATAAGTATTGTGGAGATCCAGCGTTACTCTCACAGTGCCCACAGTTAACATGTAATCCACTCCACTTGGTACCGTGCCCTGTTTGTGTACTGGGAGTGCCCTGCAGTGCTGATATGTGATTAAATGCCACATACAGGTCTGTGCCATGGAACACTGAAGGCTTTTATCCTGAGGAGAGAGGAACTACATGCAAACTGTGTGCAAATCCACGGGGGAACGTCCACCAGGTCGAAGCCTGAGATCTTTGGAGGGCTTGTTTTGTGTCTTGGTTTGTTTTTTTTCGTGATGCTGCTGAAGGTGTGCTCTCTGGGATGGAGAATAGGTATGTCACGTTTATCCGTTTTCACAATTAACTGTGAATTAATTTGGCACACAATTATTAATCGTAAAAGCTCCTCAATTCTGTTTCATAGATTATGACTATCAACAGATTGATGGGACTTGCCTGGAACGAAATTATTTCACTGGCACTGCATTCAGGCAATAAACACACAGACAGTACAATCTGAGAAAGGCGGCTCACTGGACCGCTTTAAACAACGGCAGAGGCAGAAACTGAATTTGCTTTATATTCAGAAGCAATTGAATCTGCCATATGGGAGTGTTTTGAATACCCCAAGAATACAGAGGGACAAAGTCTTCTGTTTCTTTTTTTGTAAGACAGCAGTAAATAAAGGGTAAACACTTCTAAAGAATGTGACTGTCTATATTGTGAAATTAATACATGCGAGATAATCATGATAATAGTGAAATCCTGATTATTTCCCAGATGATATTCGTGCCATCAAAATCGTGATGTTCCTAAAGTAGGTCTTTACCTCCTCAGCACCTTCAATCACCTGCAGAATGCCTCGGTATACAACCAGCGGCGTCTCCCACGACTGACAGCGAGCGGCGTTTGTGTTTTTCCCTTCTCCGAGTGTTCCTGGTGTTGGTCAAACATGTTGCAGCAATGCTCAGGGGTTGGTCTGCATGTTTTACTAAGTTTGTGAGGCAGGAGAATGGGCCTCCAAGATGGGAGATGAAAGGAAGGCCGGCCCCAGGCTGTGGCGCTTGGATGCCGTACAGCAATTGGAAGTTTTATTCAAAGCATATCCGGCATTAGAACCCAGAGTAGGAATTTCTGTTGCGTTTTATTAACCATTCGCCTTGTTTATTACCGCTCTGCTGGTGGAGGGAGGTTTGAGCAGCACTCAGGGCTGGGAATGGACAGATATCACAGTGTGTGTGTGTGTGTGTGTGTGTGTGTGTGTGTGTGTGTGTGTGTGTGTGTAAGTGAGAGAGGGAGTGTGTGTTGCTAATTGATGGGCTGTAAGTTTCCATAACTTGTTGATATATTAGCCTTGTAGCATCAACACCCCGAGAAAGCTAAAGATGGATGATTGACTATATTTGGGGCTGGTTTGTGGGTTTTTTTTGGCCTGGAGATTTCCTCACCGCCAGCCAGATTACCTGCAGCTTTCAGATTCAGAAACAATTCTGAAATGATTCATTCAGGCAGGAATTAGCTTTATGCTATCCCTCAGAAAGGTGGCATGAGAACATTCATTAATTCTGTTTGATCAAATTTTCCAGTCAGGGTTCGGCAGTATGAGTGTTTGAGTGATCATATTTAAAAATGGATATCAAATCCACATCGTTAGTAATATCCCCACTAACTTTTATTGTGTTTTTTTCCGCTTTCTAAAAAACAAATAGGGGCCATTTAATGCAAAACTCACTTTTTGCAGTGTGAAGAAACCTCCCTCGACTTTCTGAGTGTCAGTTGAAAGATGTTGGCGTTGCGAATCATGAGCCGTTTGGACACTCCCCTATTGTGATGTCAGGATGTGGAAATTTGCATAGAACTGCTCCTCATGTGTCAGACCCCTGCCCACTAGATTAGTTGAAGATCCTCCATTTCTGTCTGCTGGTTTTATGAGTGTTAATAAGACGCTGTGCACTACGGCTACCGGCAAAGGCAAGTCACCATGAAGTAATGAGTTAATCTGGCTCTGGGTCCAACTTAGGTCCAGCATACTTTTTTCTAATGTTTTCACGTGTGGTAAACGCACAGTGTCAGCATGCGATGGGGGGCGTGGCCAGCTTATTTGCATAAAAGTGACAGAGCTCTTAAAGGGCTCATTTTGAAAGAGGCGAAAACTGTCAGGAATAGAGATGGAGAGGCTCTTTATGTGAGAGAGATTTTGTGTAAAGAACTTCATGAACATGTTCTGTATAGACCTAGCTGGATCTGCAGCAGGTGGAAGTTGAACTAGAACTATTTCAAAAGTGTGTTTAATTGTTTAGAACCAGATCTTTATTTAGAAGTTGTAAACGTCTCACTTTTTTCTGGGACTTTTCCAAACTCTCTGAAAACTGCAGTTGTTAAGCCTCTTCTGAAAAAGAGCAATCTTGATAACACCATATTGAGTAACTATAGACCCATATCTAATCTTCCTTTTATAGGCAAGATTATTGAAAAGGTCATTTTCAGTCAGTTGAATACTTAAACTTAAATGGGTATGTGGACAATTTTCAATCTGGCTTCCGGCCGCATCACAGCACAGAGACGGCGCTCGTTAAGATAATAAATGACATTCATCTAAATTCTGATTCTAGCAAAATATCAGTGCTGGTACTTCTCGATCTTAGTGCCACGTTTGACACTGTTGATCATAACATTCTGCTAGAGAGACTGGAAAACTGGGTTGGGATTTCTGGGATGGCCCTAAATCGGTTCAGATCATACTTAGAAGGGAGAGGGTATTATGTGAGTATTGGAGAGCATAAGTCTAAATGGACTTCCATGACATGTGGAGTCCCTCAAGGCTCAATCCTAGCACCACTCTTGTTTAGCTTGTATATGCTCCCACTAAGTCAAATAATGAGGATGTTACCCAGATTTACCGAGCCTTATCACCAAACGACTACAGCCCCATTGATTCCCTCTGCCACTGCATTAATGAAATTAATAGTTGGATGTGCCAGAACTTCCTTCAGTTAAACAAGGAGAAAACTGAAGTCATTGCTTTTCGAAAAAAGAGGAAGTACTTAGGGTAATTGCATACCTTGACTCTAGGGGAATAACAACTAAAAACCAAGTCACGAGTCTTGGTGTGATTCGGGAGTCAGACGTTAGTTTCAGTAGTCAAGTCAAAGATGTAACTAAATGAGCATATTATCATCTCAAAAACATTGCAAGAATGAGATGTTTTGTCTCCATTCAAGACTTGGAGAAACTTGTTCATGCCTAGCAGGGTGGATTATTGTAATGGTCTCCTCACTGGCCTTCCCAAGAAGACCATTAGACAGCTGCAGCTCATCCAGAA
>JBBKCR010000016.1:2100293-2111184 GCA_037577295.1 Ladigesia roloffi
CAGTTTTAATAGCCGTGATTTAATATCACCCCAGTTAATAATGAACAGTTAGGCCTAAACACTAAGCTAGACTAAATATATGTTGGAGTTTTTTGTTACCATGAACATATAAAAAATAAACTGGTCTCGAGAACTCGATCTGAAATGACGAGTCCTCCTCCTTCTACTGCTGTCCGAGACCGAGACGAGACCGAGAAAGCAGAAAATGGTCTGGAGACCGGTCTCGAGTACTACAACACTAGTATATGTGTGTTTCTGTGTGTGTACATTCAACTAAAACTCATTTCCTTGTCAGGCACTAATTTACCAAAGATTTCTCATGTGTAATGGTCTTCACTTTATCCCTGCTTAGGCTCCTCAAAAGCTGATCTTTGCTCCTCTGAGCTTTCAGCTTCCTGCTCTCCTGTCTCCACCTCATCACCTGACAACTTAGAGTCCTACAATTCAGAGTAAAACTCTCTCTGTCCCCTGTGACTCCTGGTGCATGGGAATTGGTAAACCAGAAGAAACTAAATAATGACATCTACTACAAAGATCACCGAATGTGTTTTAAGGGTTAAACTGATTGCACATTCAATTTGCACAAAATGAAAATTCCCATATTAAACAAAAAAATATGATTATTAGCAACAGAATCTAAATATTTGCAAACATCCATCACTCTTGTCGCCATAAAATCTGGAAGATGCGATGCCTGCCATTTTGAAGAGACGGTCCATGTGCTCTGTTAGCCACAACAAGCTAAAAAGCCCAGGGCGTCCTCTTTATGTTGCAGAACTAAAATGTACTGAAAATGTGCATAACCCTCCTTTAATTTACTCCTAAAAATAAACCAAACCCCTTTATTTGAATTAAGTGGCCATTAATTTGTGAACCGATCCCTTCATTTGACCTTCAAGTGGATTTATTGCATGCGTGTGAAACATAAGGCATTCAGGAGGGTGTATAGTTTAATGGGCAAATTTGAAAAATCAGCCTGAATTTTGCACTTTTCCCTTTAATTTACCTTAATTTCTTGAGAATTCAGACCAAAATTAAGGTAATTTTATGTGGTAACATTAAGGGGTTCGGTTTCATAGTGAATTTAAAGTGGAACTGAAAAATTCCAGATAACTTTAGTCTCACTGAAGTGAGTAAAACCCAGAAGATATTGTAAAATGTACTACATAAAAATCCCATCATGTTCACTGCTGCTGTAACGAGACACCCCCCCTTCCAGTGACACATCAGAAATACCCCACACCAACCAACCACAGTCCTCAAGGTTTCAAGATCCTAATTTCCTCTCTGGTGTGCAGCTTTACCCAGAGGTCATGCTCACCTGAGTTTATTAACTTTTATCGTGCACTTTAGTTGGTGTGCTGATTAGTTTATAGTATAAGTTAATAGTATAGAAGAGCTTCTTTTTAAAAACGGAACATATTACACCTCTTATTAAACAAGTGAGACAACTTTTTAAATCACTCTCAGATAAACCAGCTCTATTCTTTCAAAATGAGTCATTTTAGGGCTCTGTCACTTTTATGCAAATAAGCTGTTGTTGGCCACGCCCCACCCCTCCAATGTTTGAGTTTACCACAATGCGGAAATGGCAGAAAACCGAGGCACTATCAGCCCTATATGTTGGAGCCTTAGTCGGACTTAGAGTTAGATGAACACAGCACTTCATAGTGACTTGCCTTTGCCTGTAGCTGTAGTGCTCGGCGTCTTCGTCGTTGTAAAACCACCAGACAAAAATGGTGAATCTTCAACTAATCTAGTGTGTGGCGGCTTGACAGGTGAGAGTTGGTTCTCTGCAAATATCCTCATTCTGACATCAGGATATAGGAGCCATCCAAACGGATCACAGACACCAGAATCATCATATCTGACACCAGAATCTTTCAATTGACTCACAGAAAATGGATGGATGTTTTTTTTTCCTGCTTGAATTGTTTACAGGAGCAGTAGAAACACAAATTAAAATATAAATGGACACAAAAAAGTAAGTTTTGCATAATAATGTCCCCTTTAACTTCTATTCAAGCTGCTTCTCTATAAGCTTATCTTCAAATGTAGCCTCTTTTCACTGTAGTAACAAAACATTTACTTGTTTTTAAACTACTCTATCAACCTCTTTCCAGTCTAGGTCAGGGGCCCCACCAGAAATATGGGCCCCATGAAAGATTACAATTTAATATTGTACCTAATAGCCCCAGGTCAGTGCAGGCCCCCTTTCCCCCCTGGCGGCGCCCCTGGTCTAAGTCGAGGTGTTTATCATCCTGAAACGGGCTGTCAATGTCTATTTTCCCCTCACACATCCTGACACTGCACAGCAGTGAATGTGGTTGGTCTGATGAATAGATGCTACATGCTAATAGTACTGTAATGCCCTCTAGGTGCCTTTTTCCTACACACAAGCCCTGGAGTTTAAACGCTCAGTCTTTATTTACTGCTCTACACCACTGAGACTGACCACAAGCTCCTCGCGGCCCACAGCTCTACCCCTAGTGCACGGCTTCAAGCCAGCCAGGTTCAAAACCCAGGGCAGTGAGGATAGGACTTATCAGCTCCCTGCTAAAATTTTCATGAGACTCTTCCCTTTTGCTTCAAAGCGAAGCACCTATTATGGCTTTCCTCTCTGCTTCATTTAGGCACTTTCCTCCTCACACAGAAACACAGTGACCCTGTTCACCCTCTGTGATCGTCAAACATTTTGTTTTACAGCCTCATCACACTCCTAAAGGGCTTGAATCACACTCCACTGTTTAGCATTTTAATAAGCGCTAGGTGCTAATAGGGTGCTGCCACTGAAATCTCATCGCTAGGCCTGAAAATTAAGTATAGTGAAGGCGTGTTAAATCTTTGTGGCTTTCAATCTGTGGAATAAACAGCAAGCAAATGTAATGTTAAAACCTCCTGCAGGCTCCCCATGTGTTCCCAAAACAGCCCTGACCTGCATGGACTCCGTGCTTCAAGGCTGTGGTGTCTGGCATCATGATATTAGCAGTGGTCCTTTAAGTCTCTAGGTTGTGAGGTGGGGACTCCCTAGTTTGTTTGTCCATAAAGAAGATAGATTAAGTGTTAAACAACAGTTTTTATCTTCTATTAATTCTAGCACATTCTAGTCACATGGTAAGAGTAACTTTAGCTTTGACCATTTGTGATCTGAACCAAGAGGCGTTTGTTTCATTTTTAGCTACAACATCCAGTTTGTCACACACAAGGTTGATTTTGACTGTTGATTTGACTTGATGAGACCTATCATGTTCCTCAAACCATTCCTGAACATTTTTGAAGTGTGGCAGGTCTGTCACAATGTTTTGGTTGGTGGTCTGTGTCAAATTATCGTCCACAATAATGTCAAGACTAAAGGCTTCTCAGCAGAACATTGCCCTGAGCATCACACTGCCTCCACCGGGTTTCCTTCTTCCCATTGTTCCCCAAGTAGATGATACACCCACGCTCAGCCTGTTCATTCTTTCATATCACATGATAGAGATGTGATATGACCAGCCCACCTATTTCCATTGCTCCATGGTCCAGTACTGATGATAATGCAGGGGACAGGTGTCAGAATATGGCATGACAGATCCATACACCGAAAGCTGTATTGTGCCATGATACATTTCCATCATAGCCAGTGCAGAATTTTTTTAGCAGTTTTTGCTACTCTAAGGAATCTGAACAGATGTGGCAGTCTTGGTTCTTCACAAGCATCAGTGAGGTTTGGGATCTCATGACATTCCTTGGACCAGTTTTGGTAGGTACTGACCACTTTTTACCAGAAACACCCCACAAGACGTATCATTTTGGAGATGATCTGACCTTTGTCAAAGTGGCTCAGATCATCCATTGTTCTTGGTTCTAACAAAGTAACATCTGTATTGCTGTCTAATATAATGTTGTGGCTGATTGGAGTATGTTCTCCCCCACTTGGAACTCATGTAAACACACACACACACACACACACACTTTAGGAGCTCCACAGAGAATTCTGTGAAAACAACAGGGATTACAGTGAGGGTCAATGGCTTGTTTTTAAAAAGCATTTAGCCCTGTGGCAATTACTTAGGGCTTAATGTACAGTGTCAAAACAGCCTCATCGATCCGCTGATTGATCCCCCATTCCTTTCCCCCCTCGTCTCCACGCTCTGTGTACCTTCTATAGTTTTATGTAGTAATTGATATAATTCACTAACACTACATGCTGCAAAGTTTTCATTTCAGATCGATTATTTCTGTTGTTACTGACCACTATATATCAGAAATAGCGTTTTTTCCAGGAACTGAATCCAAAGTGAGGGTTTTTCCTTTGTTTTTGCTGATTACAGCATTTAACCGACAGCAGTACATGTGAATGTATTCTTTGAGGTGGTGTTGACAAAGACAAACCGCTGGGGTACTTCACTGTCTTTCAGTCTAGATCTTCTGATTTGACATGCTTTCAGCCAGCAGTCAATAGCACATAAAGAGCTGAGCTGTAAATCAAGCTGTTATGTGGCCTCAGGTCAATAAGCTCCAAGCATGTCATTTAGACCTACAGTCCATACTAGTATTGACTGCTCCATAAACATTTTTACTGTAACTCACGTAACACACACACACACATACACAAATTGATATGGTAGGACATGACACTTTTATTAAATACAATGTATCACAACTGCCTCAAGGTCATTGAGAGCATTCTGATCAAATGGATACACGTATTGTAACACTAATGCCATGGTTTCGTGTCAGTGGGTTTTTTGCCTTTGAGTTACTGTATATAATAGAAAGAGACCTGCTAAAATACACAGACATGTAGCTCTTCCTACACACATGTGCCGTTAGAAACTCCCCTGTTATCTCCTTTAAACCAGCGCCTTGTCTTTCAAGCATTGCTTTCCACAAGGCCTGGACTGGTGAAGGCAATATGGCAGCAGGTTTCTCCAAGCTGCTGTCTCCTCTCAGGCCTGCTGCTTCACCAACACTCATGATGAGGAGGCTTTCTGAAGATATGTCCTCAGGGTTGGAGACTACAAGGCCCACAGCTTGCTGCCAGATGGCCTGAGTCCGGACAGTGGAGTAGCTTATATGGTCACTTGAAAAGGTCAGAGGAAAATGGCCTAAAGTCCAGCGTTGGTGGTTGGTTGATATGTACTCACAGTTTTCTGTTACAATATACAAGAAAAAATTTTGAGTTTAACATAAGGCAAGATTGACTCCTTTAGCATACTAGCCTGATCATCATTCTTGTATCCTTTTACCTCCTACAGTAATCTGATTCAGTCATCCTTTTCGCCCCATTCCAGCAGGCCTACAAGGTGAACCAGAAATGCTAACACGACTAAGGTTGGTCAAACCCTCTGAACAAAAATATCTGATCAGTTTTGGTACTTTTGGCCAAAAGCTTTGACCAAAGATCCCAATTAACATTAGCCACATGCATTTTTGGTCAACTGAATGAAAGTGAATACTCAAACAGATACCATTATATAAAGGAGACCATGCTAACAAGAGCCTGCTAACATGACTCACTCGTTGTCCTTCAAGCTCACTTACAGTACCGTCCACCGCAGGAATCCGATCATACATTCATTCCGATAAATACACTGAATAATTTATAGACCAAAACAAACTCCAAAACAATATGAAAGTGCATTTTAAATGAATAAATAAACACAACAAAGGCCTTAAACATTGAAAAAGAATGACCAGGAGAAGCTAATTTACTTAGCATAGTTCCTCACACCACAGTCTGGCTGCAACTGCATGTAAGTGTTTGTTAACTGGAGTATTTGTGCAAATGTATAGACATTATGTCCTTGCTCACTTGCTCATTCTGATATGTGGAAAGGCTATCTAACACTATAGCTCTGTCTATAAGTAAGTGGGGATGATAAAGGGGAAAATTAATGTGGCAATGTGCTTCAAATTCTTCTTTTCTCTGGTAATTGTTTGAAAGTGCATTGCCGAAAGAAGACTTAGTGAGCTGTGGCATGACGTAATATGTAAAATTGTTACATGGGTTGATTGTTTATGGGGAAATATGGGGGAAAATATTTAATACGCCTTTTTTCTTCTTCATTTTGTCCTTTTTTTCCCCTCTCCTTTCCTCTGCATTCTGCATGGGTCTTTGGGGAATAGGTGCTAATAGCAGACATTAATACTGTAATGAAATATATATTACACCATAACAGCTGCGTAACCCCTGGCTTAAGCACTACATCACTGATCCAACTGAGTGGTAAATCAGGAGAGAGAGAGGAGGGGAGAGAGGGAGAAGGAGGCCGTAATTTAGCCTACCCCATCATAATCAGCCACTCAGGGTAATTGGGCTCCTGTCCTAAATGCACACTAACAGTATTGAAACATGGGTATGGCCTCGTCTCAAATGACTCAATATCCCTTTCAGCTGTGCACTATTGGGAACTTGACTGCCTTGAAGGCTCCTGGTGCTGTAAAGATGGGAGGGAGCGGTCTCGCCATTGGCCATGTGACTTTTGGCTCCATAAAATGTCTCTAAAATGTGAAACCTTATAAGATCCACTGTGTCTCACCGTACTATTTTCACACTCTTCGCTTCATATTCACGTTAATGTATGCACGTGGGCAGGAAAGGGCAAGGTAGGATGACACGGAGGAATAAAAGACAGACATTTTTGCGCTCCTTCCACAGTCATGGTACATGGCGTGCGGTTATTTGATCTTTTCTGTTCCTTCTCCAGGTTCCGGCGGACGGAAATGGCTTTTCCTGAAGTCCTGGAGACGAGTATGCACTCCTTCTAAAGTCGAGATCAGACGATATTTACAGCGACACCGTATTCCTCGTGACTGTACAGCAGGTATCCGTTCCGTCCAAGCAGAGCAGGGATCCGATAGCAGAAAAGAAAAAAACTCCAGACATGTCTTATTTCGGTGCCATATTTTCTGCACCTAATACTGATAAGATGAGGCTCCTGCCGCCTACCACACTACACATTTAGAATGACGGGAGCAGGGCGGGAGGGAGGGGGGAAACAGGAGGGAAGCAAAGAAGGACGGGGCAATAGAGGCAGTCTTATGATTCACACTCACACGCGCACACACACACACACTTTCCCTCAGCCCAGGATGTCCAGGTAGACGGGCGAGGCCTTGGCCAGGTTGAGCAGCAGGTTGTGGATCTCTTTGATGTTGAGGCGAGAGTGCGGCTCTCGCTGCCAACAGCCCAGCATCAGGTCGTACACCTCTTTGGGGCAAGTGCGCGGCCGCTGTAGTACACGGCCCTGAGTGATACACTCAATCACCTGCGTGGGGGGCGGGGAGGGGGTGGGTGGGGTAGGAAGGAAAGAGATGTGATGGTCACACATTTGATGCTAACTGGCAAAAAGACAAAATCTTATCGCAATGTAACTTTACGTGGGATTCGACATTGATAGATTATTATACGTACTTCTTAATGCTTAGTATTGATCCTGAGTCGCATTTAGAAATAAACAACAGGCCTTATTCTGATGTAATATGCAAAAATTACCAGCTTAAAAAAAAAAAAGCTCCCACTAACTGGTCACAGATTGTTTGAGTTCCACGAGCCGCTCTCTTTTGATTGCACACTAACAAGGGTGTGACCAACATACCCTAACAGGGTTTTATCATTATTGGCATAAGCGGTACAGATAATTAGGAACATTTTGACCACAGCATCGGTCAGAAATGTCCAGTTCCACCCACCAGGAGTGTGAAGTTTAGAAAGTGCTTCCTCTTAAATATCGTTGTCAACGCTCATATCATGTGAAAAAACGAGACCAGGTGCAACGTAAATGTTGGTCATGTGACGATAACTATAATTAAATATATAATGTAATATTGCTGAATAAGGACGATAGTAAATGTTGTTTATAAAAATAAAAACTATGCTACTATGACTTCAGTGAGTAATACTACTGCTAAAAATAATAGTAATAATAATAATAATAATAATAATAATAATAATAATAATAATAAAAACATGTTAATATTATTCCTTTGCAGTATTTTACAGAATTATATATATAAATATATATATTTAGAATTTAGATGGCAGCATTTCCCGTATCCATGCAAAAAAGCTGTTCCTAAAGTGTTCTGATTTGCTTGTGTAGAATATTTGTTTAGGAATAAAAAAAGAATAATGTTCAGGTATGTTCAGGCCAACACAACGAAGGTGAAGACTTTTACCCCCATGTGGGTTTTGTGGTAATAGACACACATTTTCATTTTATTTGCACATTTTAGTGATGTGATGTTATTATATTCATCTATTTTATTACATTTTTTGTGCATTTATTTGTTTGGTTTGCAAAATAAATGTCAGAGTGTCTCCTGTGTCTGAAATGGATGTACAGTATTCTTGAGTCTATCAATAATATAATAAGATAACCTTGTTTGAATTGTGAAATAGGTTTGACTAAATGAAAGTTTAGATTTTGTCTATTCTACTCGGTACTTATTTTATACTGACTGGGTTAAAAAGAATTGCATTTCTTAAAAAAAAGACTAAAATACAACATTCTCTGGCAAAATAATAAATACCCAGAAACTAAGACCACATAGAAGGACTCTGTGCTCTGAGTGCTGTAGCGCTGAGGACTGTTTGTTTACTTGAGTTTAATAAGAGAGTAGCCAAGAACAGACAATTGAAATGCATAAAAGAAGATCCTAAATCTAAATGTAAAACTATATCAGCCTATGTTACAGAGTCGTGAAAGTTTTAGACCTAGAAAGTCCCCATACTGTCCACAAATTTTTCCAATTGCCCTAAAACTAACCCCAACAGGGATGTCCTCATCACTGACGACACATTATACACTTTCCATCTATCCATGTGTGCATTTGTGTGTGTACCTCGTTGTTGGAGAGCTGATACCAGGGCTGTTTCCCGTAGGTGAATATTTCCCAGAGCACCACTCCCAGACTCCAGACGTCGCTCTCAGTGGTGAACTTCCTGTACATGATGCTTTCTGGGGGCATCCAACGGATCGGCAACATGGTGTGACCGCCCACCTTTAAATGGCAACAAGATCAAACGTCAAAAATTCAGAGTGCACTCGCTGAATAAATAAACGAGAGGACGACATGACTGCCATAAAAATAACAAATCTCAGGATATTTACACTTTGAAAACGTGCCGATCTCTGAGCAGTATAATGGAAGTCACATTGTTTAGGAACTTTATGAGCTTGGCCATTCTGGAGCTTTAGTGGAGCACAGAGCAAATCCAACAGTGTAATGAATGTACAGTGAAGGCCAAATAATAAATAAGGCATTTGTTTTGAAGTCATTTCCAGCAGTTTCTCCTTGTACTTATCAACCCTAATATTGGCCTAATGGGTGAGACTTTGAAGATAAAATTCCAATGAATTTAAGAAGTTGGAACCAAAGCAATACTGTAACTTTCTGAACATTGTTGGCTCCAGGGGAGTCGGACTGACCTAAGCCTCAACCCCAAAACCCATCGCTTCATTTATTAGCTTTTCCATAATGCGCTTGCACTGAAATATTAATTACGTATTTGTAGTGCAGTATGTGGATTAGCCTCATATTAATTGTTTTAACATACTGGACTCATTAAATATTAAGAAGCAAAGCTTTTAGGCTTCTTCGCCTGTCCCACAGAGACCAGGAGCTCGATTGAGTGGGAGAATCTCCAAAAAAGCAGCCTACTATGTTCTTTACAACGAGGAACCTCGCTGTCTCTCTGCCTGATCCGTGCCAAGGCTTTTAATGTCCTGTACTGAGAACAGTTATAGGCCTTTATGGCACTTTGGATTCGTTTTGAGGTTTTGTAAAACGCTGCTTCCAATAAACGAATTGTCCACTTTATTAGAAACACCCACTTAACTGCGCCCCCTGCTGGTGAGCAGATATCATCGTTTTCAGGGGAGGACAGAGACAGGATAGTGGGTCTGGTGCTGGTATGATGGCATCCAGCAGGGAGTCTCCACTAGGTCGAGAGGGGTCCACCACCCAAAGGATTTCAACCACGAGCAGATTTATGCTCCGAAAACCATCACTGATATGGAGCCTGAGAACACCTGACAGAAACTTTTTCAGAAACAAATATATGTATGCACTGTCCCGGTAGAGCGTTCCTGTGGGGGTTGCAGAATTTTCAGTCACGGCTCAGTTGGGATAACCAGCGTAATTATATGTATTTCTGTATATCATATTCAATGTTTTTTTTTATTTTGAGGTAAAATCACTTTGTTAGATTTTCCCCATTGATTAGGCTCAGTTCTTTAACATATTTATTGACGTTGTACCTTTGCACCATTACTAACTCCACACCAGAGCTACAAGGTCAGACTTTGTTACAGAGATTATTGCCGATTGCTTCATGCGTGAAAAATGCTAATGTGCATAATATTGAAGAACATAATAACATATTGCATTATGTAAATGGATTCCTGCTAACAAGTCCCCATTAGCATTCATTTACAGTTAGCCATGTTGGCTAATTTGGGCAGGTTCTCCTTCAGAAAACTTTACAGATCCCTGAGAAATCTGCTCATGTTCTGACTACACAGACACAAAGACAAGAACAACATAAAAGAAAATATACTGAAAATGAAATCCCACCCCCCTTAAGAAACTACTCTTCAGTGCAATGAAGCTAAAGCCTCTTTGTCCATTAGAAAAAATGATCATCTCTATCTCTAAGGCACAAGGTGATGAGTGTATTTGTAAAATGTTCAGACTGAATGTACTGAATGGGATAAATCAAATCAACAGTGTCTGTTCCACTTGTCTTGGCTGGTCACAGTTATAATCAGGGGTGCACATAATATGTTTGGGTTGGTTCTCAGGGGAGAACCTATGGTGTTGCTTGCTCACATTTTTTAATGCACTTAATTCTTAACCCAACTCACAGTAGGAACAAAGTGTTTAGTGCCTGTAAAAGTCTGTT
>JBBKCR010000016.1:2136811-2153050 GCA_037577295.1 Ladigesia roloffi
TGTGTGTGTGTGTGTGTGTGTGTGTGTGTGTGTGTGTGTGTGTGTGTGTGTGTGTGTGTGTGTGTGTGTGCGTGTCTTTGCTCCCTGCAGTTTGTGATTCATACTTTGTGGGAATGATTCATTTTTCGAGAGCAAGCAATGACGCTCGTTTCTATGGCAACAGCGCATGTGGTGGGTGGCCTGGACCACCCCCCATCATCTCTCTCTCTGTTTCTCTCTCTCTCTCTCTCTCTCTCGCTGTTTCTCTCACTCTCTCAGTTTCTCTCTCTCCCCCTCTCTCGCTGTTTCTCTCTCACTCTCTCTCTGTCTCGGTATCTGTCTCTCTCTCTCTCTGTCTCTCTCTCTCTCTCTTTAAGCTCTGGGTGCTCTCTGAATGGCAGGCGGAAGTTGCAGTTTGCTGATGGCAGGTTTGAGTGCTCTGATTCACTGTTCGCTTCACACCTGGACCTCAACCCAGCGGCCTGTGTTAACCAGCCACGGGGTAATTTGCTATATTAATCCCGCACAGGACACGCGAATCCACAGAAACGTCACTTTCCCGGCTCTCAGAGGAGCATTACGTAGCTCAGTATAATCTGGCGCCGCACAGTTTATAGTTTATTCATCTTTATCACAAGATGAGTCTTTGCAATAAAGACATAACAACCTTGAAGGCTGCCAAATGCAAATAAGCTCTCTAACCAAAGTCAAGGGAGCTCTGAGACTCCTGGCCAATCCCAGTTCAACACAAGTGCCTCTGCGGGGTTTTCTGAAGACCTGTTCAAATAATCCAGCAAAAGTAAATGATTTTGGCCATAGTCAGGCAGGTACAGCTCTAATAATAGATAGCAACATATTCCACACATGTGGGCCACATAAAGCTTTCTCAACACAAAACAACATCTAAAAACTAGATTAATTATCTTATAATCAAATCTAAATACATTCACTTTTCAATATTTTCTGGCTTGTTAAGTTTCCATTTTTTTTGCAGTGTAGCATGTCACGGACTGGTGGGGAATTTATCATTGCTGTCTGAGAAAGACATTATTTTGGAGCATTTCATTGGAGCAGTTTTGTTCATTATTAAAACCCATTTAATCCCACTGGCAACAATTGTTGCAGTTTTGTTATATTTTATTTTGGAAGCTCTAAAATGTTGTTTAGGCTTTGGGTGGCTAATGAAAGTAAAAACAAGATGAAAAAGGTAGTCTCCTCTAATTTGTATTGATGTCATGTGACTTGGAGAACTGACCACGCCCCTTTATAATCTTGTACAGGAAGAAGTAAATAAAATACCTTAATTAACAGATATTACTGAAATATTTGCTACACATATTTTCTAAAATGTGTGCTACAAATATTTAATGAGAATTATGTGCCTGTATCCATTCATCTTTTCACCATAAGAAGAGTAACGCCATGTGAGTGGTCACAGAGGGTCTGGGGGTTCTCTACCCATGTACCACACTGCGGGTGTAAATAAGTCAAATTTAAGAATTTGTTTACATTTAGACTATGTGGCTTCCCAACGGCAACTACTGTCGCCAGTGGTGGTTCTACACCAAAATTACAAGGGGGGCTAAGGGGGGGCCAAGGGGGGGCCATTGTGTTTTTAGGGGGGCACATATAACCCAACATGGTGGGGTCAGCGCGTGTGTGTGGCACTTTAGGGGGGCACATATAACCCAACATGGTGGGGTCAGCGCGTGTGTGTGGCACTTTAAGTAGTGTGTCTCGAACACACATAGCATTAGTTCTGTTTTCGAGCCAGAGCATGTCGCAATAAGGAATTTATATTTTAATCTTTGGCTGTTCAGTGCAGGGGGGCCATAAGGGGGCCCATGTTGAACTGACTCTGACTGTCGCCAAGTATAAACCCTGAATTTTCACTAATATAACCAACATGAAGTGAAAAAAATCAAACATATTGTGTTAGGGAATTCCAAATAGTAACATGCATGCACTTAATTTGCAGGAAATTTTTGTGATTAAATGGGTTAATGCGGTTCTCTGTGTTTAAATCGCAAGAAAAAAATAATAGTGCGACCCTTTTAGGATAGCAACAAACTTCGTTATTTGTAAAATTAATTGTGACATCTATGACAAGGAAGTCACTGATGGAAATTGGTGGGTAACAGAGAGCGCTTCATGGCTGCTGATGTGTGTGATACTGAACAAAAGCTAAGTGTGAGAACAAGGAATGAGAAATAGGAGCAAGAACAGGTCCAACAGGCCCCTCTGTACACACATTTTCTGCTTGCTAATGAAGCAAATGATGATATTTCCAAGCCTCCGGATCCAAGTGAACTCTGGCACTTTCACATGACACCCTGGCGAGCATCAGCAGCCATGAAGTGCTCTCTGTTACACACCAATTACCATCAGTGACCTCTGAAACGTTCAGGAGTGGGGAGGCCTGTGGTGCCGCTGAAGTCTACCCAGCAGTACTGTATATTCACTGTGTCACACAGATCAGTGGTGCACATATTCATCATTTACAGCGACACCCGGCGCCAGTTACAGACAATTTGGGGCTTTCTCGAGCAAATTCTTCGCAACTCAAGAGTATTCTGAAGTCCAGGGATATGTTTGCTTGAGAAACTGGATCCTCAGAGAGCATTTCAAGCTAAATGGTTTATCCAAAAACACTTTGGCTGGTTTCGACCATGTCCTCATCCCAGATTCCTTCTACACAAGCAAGAAATCTTTCCACAAAATAATGATGGCCAAAAGCATCATACAAAGGGACTAGCTTGATGAAAAATCTATTTTACACCGTTTTCATAAGAGTTTCCCCGTAAACCAGATGTACTCAACTTTCCACCACGCTTGACTAATCTAGCTTGAACAAAAAAATAAACAAAAAAATGGAATAAAAGTCAAAACTGCTCTAAGCGAGCAGGTTCCTCTCTTGCCTCAGCAGTGTGATGTTAGCTAGCATAAGCTACCATTAGCAGTTAGCTGTCTCCGGTATATAGTCACACATGCTAGCCTTCAGTCTCTCAGCTCAGCACTGTTAAATGTTCCAGGTGAATGGATGGCAGTGACTTACTTGAGAAAAAAACTGGGTAACCAGTAGTTGCTTGAAATGTGTGTGTTGACTTAAGACAGTTTGCACAATGCTAACTGGTTTCCATTTAGTGTTAACCACATTAGCCTCACAGCTCCAGTTTAAAGAAGGAAACCAATCATGTCTTGGCTGATCAAAGCCCTATGTGATGTGGAAATGTGAGTGATCTGCTAAAACATTCTTGGCCAGTGGATCTGTGCAGTGAGGAAGACAAGAGGAAGAGAGGAGGAAGTGGTTTTCTGATTGCTGAGCCAGTGGAGGGAGATACTTCTGACCTTGACAAGCTCCATTGATTTTTATACAAAAAAACATGGAAAACTGATACCTGCTTCTGAATCATTGATAAGCACAAGGTTGCTGACTCTGAATCTCTCTCACTCTGTCCCTTCCTCTCTCTCTCTCTCTCTCTCTCTCTCTCTCTCATTCTCTCACACTCTCTCTCTTCCTCTCTCTCTCTCTCAATCTCTCACTCTCTTTCTCTCACTCTTTCTGTCTTGCTCTCTTTCTCCCAGAGTTGCAGACACCCACACTTCCTGAACTCCAGAGCTAAAGTTTCACCCTCATTTCCACTCTGTAGCTTGAAGAGGTTGCTTTGCTTCACAGAATGTATCTCTATGAGCATGTGTTTGTGTGTGTGTGTGTGTGTGTGTGTGTGTGTGTGTGTGTGTTTGAGTCAAAGCAAGGTCAGCATGTACAAGCTAAGCTAAAGAGCAGCAACCTAATAAGAATAAGCCTCAAGTAAACATTTATACTCATCAGCACATGCATTTTGTACTTAGTGAAACACAAGGACTCTCCCGTGCACACGCACACACACACACACACACACACGCACACACACAAACACACACATATACGACCCAGAGTGTAAATCAGACCACAGCGTGAAAATAAGCCCCTCGGGCATCTAACTCGGCATTTCCGTACAGAAAAACCACAAGAAACAATCATAGACACTCATTCATAAACTACCCCCCTCTTCCACTTCCACTTAAACAAACACACCCCCCACACATTCGCTGAACGGATTCCCACACCCCCACTGTTCATTAGCATGGGGGCCTACAAGTTGTATGTATATCAACAGCAAAGTTCTTAAGATAAAATATGGCTGATTCTCCCACAATCCGCACTGTCAACATCACTGACACGCCCTTCCCCCTCAGGGACCCTCGCCTCAGAACAGGCCAGGACTCCTCTGTTTTTAAAGGACTGGTTTCCCATTAAACCCTCAGCGGGCGGAAATCAGTGTTGTCTCTCTCACTCCTGAGAACACAGAGATATATATTACTGTAGTTTTTGCTGAAGAACTTTTTTAATGTTGGGTCACATGTACATCAGCAGGCCTCTCACCAAGCACAAGGCTGTCATGACTCCTCCAGAACACCACAGGGCTCCCCTACACCCTCTCTCACTGTTTGAAATTATTAATCCTCCCATTAATACCAGCATAAACCAGCGGAGCTCCTCTGTTTGCCTGAGTCTGTGCGTTCATTTATTTGACCGGCCATGCCAGCATTCACTGACGTCCAACAGAGGAGTGAGTCATGGATACAACCTACACCGCTTGCATAACATCAGTGTTTTAAAACACTCCAAATCGGTGGCTTTACAGCAGAAGGCAAGATCAGTTTGAACTTCTATGAAAGTTAATGAAAAGACTAAGACATTTTGGAGCATTTCTGTTGGTCTATTCACCGTGAGGGTTTCACATGATGTAAAGACTGGCTGCTGTTTACAAGTGATGGACAAACACAGACATTCCTGGTTTCCTTTGCACAGTCATTATAGGATGGGACAGAGGGCTGTCAATCATGAATGCGCATTAGAATATAAGAACCATGTCCAGTATTAATAGATAGGATGTAAATATATTTTTTTTAATTATTAGCATTTTGTTGCTGGATATAAACTGAGTTACCTGGGACTTTATGGGGAAAAATTTATTTTTATTTATATACCCCATTTCTCTCTGAGATACAGCCCATTAGACCAGAGGTTTTGTGTCTAAAATTTGGTTTAGGTAGTTTACTTCTGAAGCTTAATGTAGCTAAAAATTACTTAAATCTTCTACAGCAGCAGTTCAGGTTGTGCTTAAATATTCACACAGTTTCCTGATACTGCAGCCACAACACTTCTGTGGTCTCTGATACTCACTGGGTTTGGCTCTAAGAAGAAAAAACTGCCTCATAAAGAACCAAAACTAAAAAATGTTACCTGACTAAAAAAAGTCAGTTTTTACCCAAAAACAACAGGTTCAATGATTGTACGAGCCTCCTTACAGTCCCCACACACACACAATATATATTCAAAATGCCAAGACAAAGAGGTATGAACTCATCACACCAACACTGATGCGCTGACACCCGGCCAGCTACAAAACAGATCTCAAAACACTGCTACTCCTGCACAAATCAAGCCAACACCTATATCCTCTATCTGCCCCTGGCTATTTGCAATGAAGTGTTTCAGCCCACACTGCTTTTTGAATAAGGCAAATTAGTGGCAAGTCAGAAAAGATGCTATTGCGTGTTTTAAAGGAACGACCCTGTTGCATTTTAAGGGATAAAGAGAGATTCAACCCGATTGCACTGCCCCCATGTTTGACAAATTCAACCTGAGTTTTTAACTGAGATTTGTAAATCATTTCTATTCACCTGGGCCTTTTACCATTCTACACTTTTCATTTTCAGTACTTCATCTTGCATCCTCTTCATTTATTGTGATCAGTATTTCTCTAATTGTATTCACCCGTTATATTAGATTTTATTTCTTGTTTATTGGATTCATTATACTTGAATTTCCTTCATATGTCCTTCATGCTGTGTATTTAGCTCTGATATACGCACAGCACTTCAATATTGTGACGGCCACCTCGTCCCCGTCACGAAAACCCCGTTCCCCGTCTCCTGAGTATTAGATTTACTTTCTGTACTCCCTGTCTCCATTTGTTTTCTCTCTGTCCCCATACTTGTGTCCAGTTTTTGTTGGTTCCCTTGTCCCCTACCTAGTGTGTCTGCTCCGTTTGGATCACGTCCCGTATATCAGTTTCACCTGTCCCTCGTTTCCCTTTAGTTCACCTGTCCCTTGTTTGTTTCCCTTATTTAAAGCCCCAGCCGATCCCATGTTCCCTTGAGTCTGCATTTGTCTTCCTCTGTCTGAATGGTTGTGTTTCTTGGTTCTCCTTTATTAATGATTGTCTGTCTTGTCTTTCAGGCCCGTGTTCCTCCAGTTTTGCCCTGAGGGGGTGCAGGCTCCTGCACCCTCTGCCCGTGTCCATGTTTTCCCGGCCGTGTTGAGTTTTGCCGGAGATTTCTGGTTTTGTTTTTGTTGTTCGTTTGAGGAACGCAGGTCTTGGTCGTCCATTTGTCATTGCCCTGTTTGTTTCGATCTTGTTCTGTGTTTTTTGGTTACAGCTGGGGTTTGTGTTTCTGTTGTTTCATTCTGTGTGTTCTATGCTTTGAAATTCCAATTAAATAGTACTGTGTGCGTCCTCCCCCTCCCTCTCTTCCCTCTCGTTCTGTGACAAATATGCCTTTATACTACAGAAATACTCTTGTCAGAGTAAGTTTAGGAAGTATAGGAATGTGTAATAATACGACCTGTGGGTGTTTTAGGCTACTGCATTGAACTTGCTTTACTTGCATTATTATTCAGATTCATTGGTCTAATAGTTCCAGTGTAATCTTCAGCAAAAATCTGTTGAGTATGTTTGATTGTTTTTACCGTACTACTCCTTTAATCAATGTTAATATTAATCTGAGGTCAGTAAAAGTGCACAGCCTGCAAAGCAAGCAGAGGAGAAGTTTGAAATCCAGACACAAAGCTCTCAGAGACAGGCTGGTTAAGGAAGAATGGTTGAGTGTTAAGCGATTAGTGAAGCACAGAGAACAAGATGAGGAACAGCCTCCCCTTGCATCCCCCCCTATTGAAGCTTTACTGAGGCTTTCATTAACGCGTCCAGCTTCCTCCACAGAGCCGGGGCCCTTAACAAGGATCTGGCAGGGAAGAGAGCCCGGCTGAGAGGTGCTTACCTTTAATTCCAAACTTTGAGTTGCGGCCAAACTTCAGGACCACCAGCATTAGAACAAAGCCGACGAATGTGACGGCCGCGATTCCCACGACCACGTACACCTACAGACAGAATGAAAGGTGTTTACACAGTATTCCCACACACACACAGATCATGGATGGGCTTAATAAGCAGTCTTTGTTAAAAGGCCTGTATCACGTTAAAAAAACCTGTAATTTATTCGGCCTCGACATGGAAACTAGGGTATAAAAACATGTTCAATTCACTGTTTTTGTGATGTCACAAAAACGAACACATTTACACGCATCCAGCAATTTAGTCTAGTGCAGTTTATCCATGTCCATTTTAATTGAAGCTATACAGAGTGTTTCCTCCTTTCAATTAAGGCATAGCACAGGGTGACCAATCAGAACAGATGTCATTTACATCAGTCTTAAAGGCACAGTCTGTTTTATCTTAAATGGCATAAACAAGGGGCTGAAATATTGTAATGTCAAAATGAATTTTGCTTCATAAACCTATAAGAAAACCTACGTCCTCAAATTTATACACACAAAAATAATAATAATAAAAAAGTCATGCATGGGGATGGCTTCTACTACTATGTGCTGCCATTTTTATAGTTCGTCTGACATTGATTAGCATAAAATAGTATTTTTAGTATATTAGCATATTAGCATAGTATTGATATCTTTTTTTACTTAAAGGTGCATAAACACTTTATTTTTTTATCTCTAGCAGAGAAACACACACACATACAGTCTGAAACATTTCACTCACAGCAACTCGATCCTCAGGTGGTCCAGTGGGTGTGTCATCTGCATAAAGAAAAACGTGTGGAGATATAAAGTGCAGGGAAATAAGAAACTTTGTATGTGAAAGAAGAAACATTGTGCGTACGAGTGATTTCTTTCATACCTGTGGTAGGATCTTGATTGTAGGCAGCAAACCCAATGGGAAAAGAAGAGAGGAAATTAATATGGATAATACACACAGTACTGTGTCATCACAGCTTGGAATAACCTGTGCTGCTCGTCATATACTTGAATGCAAGTAGAAAAAAAGATGACTCACCGTAGTACAACGAATCCGTAGACGTTGTATCTTTGGGTTCAATTAGAGAAAGAAAACAAAAACATGGTTATTTTCATATAACATCACAGTGTAGCACTAGAAATGGCCAATATGGGGATATTTATTTACATCATTTACATAACGTAAACGTGTATAAACAATACTGTGCAAAAATCTAGAGCCACCCCTCATTTCTTTATTTTTTGTTTGGATCACATTCTTGGTGCAAAAATACTGTTTTCTGCCCATCAAATGTTTGACAGGCTGCAAAGTGCCTAAAGATACAAGGAGCCTAGATAATGGAGTTCCAACCACTCAGCATTCAGCACCACCAGTATACTGATCACCACCCAATCATCTGGAATCACCTGCTCCTGGTTCTCCACTGGTTCAGGACTTCAGTTAGATGCTCTTTGTTTTGTTGGACTTATTTATATGAAGGTTACTGTGTGTCTTAATAAATAAACAACTTATTGGTCAGGTTCCGTAAATGGACTGATAAACGAGGGCCCAAAATGGTAGAACTTTTCTGGAGAACTGTTCCTCAAAAACTGTCCATAAGTATGTACATAAGTCTGGCCCAAGACATGACGAAATGAGGGGTGGCTGACGATTTTCATCATGTATCAATAATAATCAATTATATCAGAGTAATATTGTCTTGGTATACCCTGGATATTGTAAGTGCTTCTAGAATAGTGAACAACTTCATATTTCATTACAAAGAAGGCTTCTTTATTAGTGCATCAATAGTGTTTGATAGATTGATGTTTTTACACTTCTAGCTTAACAAATCTCAGAGAAAGCAAATACGGTGATGTATTTTATATAAACAAGCTATACTTTCCATATTGCCCGGCCCTTTGATTTCCATAATCGATGAGTTAACAGATATAAACTCACCGTTCCAGGGGTCGTGCATGAAGTGTGCGAATATGGACTTCCTGTCAGTCCCGTAGCGGTTGCTGGCCTGCAGCGTGTACTCCCCGTTGTTGATGTGTGTCGGACTGTCCAGCTGCAGGCAGCCGTGGTACTCGTGGTCGGCGTAGTCGTGGATGCGGGTGTTGATGAAAACCCCCTCGTCCATCGGCTCGCCGCGGAACAGCCAGCTCAGCTCCGGCTGCGGGTTGCCAGACACGCTGAAGGGGATGCACCACTGGTGGTCTGAAATACCTTCCGTGAGCTTGCTGATGACGGGAGGGACTGGCAACCAAACAGAAAGATTAACAGGAACAGTAATTAAGAACGGCATTTAATATGTCGTCTTATCAGACAAATGGGTCTGCAGAATACTTTTATCTAATCATGTTATTTAATCAGTGAACCAACTGACTATTATTTATGTCAACTGATTTCCATTTACCTTTTTTGCAATACAAACGTAATACATTCTGTGTTCATTATTATTATACGTATTACATTTAATACACCCCAGAAAGGCTGTCCTTTTCAAGAAAGATAAAGTGGTTTGGAGTGGTGTGAAGACCTTAACTCTGCATTAGGGTGACAGCAAATGGTCCAAAAAACTGAAACAGGACTTTTACCTGTTTGTATGAAACCATCCTAACCTCACAATTCCGAAGATCGCTTTTTACTTTCATCAAACTAAACATTAGTGAGTCACTGGTAGCTCGCAGTAAAGTAAATCTGAGCATGAAAATCTGCCTCTGATTTCTAATTTCAGGTCTTTAAGTCAGGGCTTTTGAGCCTCCGTCCCTAACTGTCTGTATTTATAGCTGAAGTTGAGTTTAATAACTCTTCCTGCCCCTGGAGATTTCAAGCTGGCATTCTCTCCATGTTTATTCTCGGGGATAAATGAGAGTATGCAGGACAACATGCCGTCCACATGGAGCAGAAACTGTTTGAGGGGATTTCAAATGTTTTATCTTTTGATCTTTAACACCTCTTGGTCAAAAGAGTGGAGGTCAGTTTTTAAGACAATGTGGCTCTAAAGACAGTTGTATATTATGTATGAAATTATTCAGGTTGACAATATTTTCCAATAGTCTCTCCAGCCTGGTTGCCAGATCGAATAGATTTCCTCGGATTAGCATTTCATGAAAACAACGGTTTTTGTTCCTGAAAAAATTAAATTATAAAAATAAAATAATAATAATAATAATAGTAATAGTAATAATAATAATAATAAACAAATTAATGAATGCATGTGTACAGTGACTGATACTAGCTAACTGTGACTTCACCTCAACATTCAAGACATTAACAAAATTGTATTAAACATTTACATTTCACACTACACAAAACCCAAAATGTTGTAGTCTATTGCTGGGAATATGAAAGTTATTGTTAATGTTATAATAGCTCAAAACAAATTGCTTTGAAGTGCAGTTACACCATATCAAAGTGCATTTGATTATAGGGCACTTTTATTTAGCATTAAGCTATTTCTCATGCACTGAAGAATCAGATGGGATTCATGGACATTAAATTGCTTATCTGGGGGATGCCTGCACAATCTGGCAACATTGTTCAGGTTCAACAGGTTTAATGTGGATGAAAAATAAATAAAACGGTGTTTGCTGCCTGTAACAGAAATCACCCAAAAATTGTACAATTGAAAAATATATATTTTAAAATAAATTTTAAATGTATTTTTATATAAATGTGACATAGTAGGAAGAAGAGGAAGAATGCAACATTGTATTATTACAGAATATTTCAATATTGAGATCATATTTGACGGAATATTTAAAATGAAATGATTTGATATTTGAAATGGCAGGACTCACATGAAGAAGCTTTACACTTATGGTGCCTAAATGCTAAGTGTTAGCATGTTTGAAACTCACAGAGGATGTCGAGTTGGAGAGAAGATTCACTCTCTCCTGCCATGTTGTCGGAGACGCAGCTGATTTTACACTCGTTGTCCAGCGGGGTGAGATCGAAGAGCCTGAGCTCAGAGGACTGACCAGAGTGCACAAACTGAGAGAAGGAGAAAGAAAGAGTAAGATATATAAGGCACTGTACTCAGCATTACATATAGACGTTCTAAATCTTTATTTAGAGATTAGTAGTGGTGCCGCCTACAGACTACGCGCTGGTTAGGATTACCTCGTGGCTAGAAGTAAGCCGGCATGTATTCCACTTCAGGTCTGGGGTGGGAGTTCCTGATGTGTTACAGGTCAGTGTCACATTCGAGCCCTCCAATAGGGTGACAGCTGGGGGGCTGAGGATGACCCTGGGGACAACTGCACACAGAGGAGTCTGAATTAAGATCCAATCACACCAGTGCGGCATTTTAATCTGAGTATTTCTTTGATATTTTATATAAAATCAATAAAAGATGAAACCACTTTAGTGCTGCATTAGAATCTGTGTGCATTTTTGAAATTCTACAGAATACAGAAGACAGAGCTGATCCAACGTGATTCCCTCTTCGCTGCAGTTACAGTCTCTTCTCTGCTGTCGGGTGTTACCGTGTCAGACTGCAGACCTTATATCAGCCCTGTCGCCTGTAATTTATAGAATTTCAAAAATGCACACAGATTCTAATGCAGCACTAATGGGATTTAATCTTATTTTTATTGCTATTCTAAGCATCCTTTAATTCATTTTATGTATTTAGCTCCTGCTGTTTTACTAATGTTTTTATTCTACTCTGTAAACCACACTTAATGGTAATATTTAAATAAAATGGACTTGACTTGACTGGATGTCGAAACATTTGATTGCATCCAGCCACAAGAGCAGCAGAAGCTTCAGGCACCGATGTTGGATGATTAGTTCTGGATCATAAATGCCACTCCAGGTCATCCCAGAGGCATTGGCTGGAGCCCCATCAATCCATAGAACAGAGTACCAATTCTTCACAGTCTAATTCTGAGGGGCTTTATACCCCTTTAGTTGACGGCTGGCACTGAGCTTGGTGACTTTAGACTCGTGTGAAGCTGCTCCAGAGTGTCTCACACTATCAGCAATGCTTCTCAATGGAGATCATATGGGTGCACCGTTACGTAACTTATTTCACAAATTAGAAAGGCTGCCCACACGCTTTGGGACAAATCCAGCCACCAGGTAAAACTGTCTATAAAAATCAGCGCTCTGTTATTTTTCTTCCCAGACTGAGAAAAGTGGAAAGTGGAGCATCTGGCCAGAAGCCAGCAGATGCCCACAGGCGCACGTCATCGCTAAATGTTGCTTTGTCTGTGTATTCTGGGGATCCCCTTTCCCTCGTTTTCCGTCTCTCTTTCTTAACCTCTCTGTACACATCCTCATCCACATTCTGTGCCTCTGGGTTTTGGAAAGGCCTAAAATAGGCACGGCCAGAGGCGGCACGTGCGGATCAATAAGGAATCAGGAGTCTTTAGCCGCAGCGAGAGGATTATAGCAGGATGGGGCCCAGCTTGTCTCAAGAAGACAGAGGAACATTAACTGCTCCATGAATAGAACATTTTTTACTAAAAATGCAAGATAATCATGAATGAACACAAGTGGGTGCCAGTGCTTCAGTCAAATGAGACCATGCTAACTGATGCTTTCCAGCTTTTGTTCAGACTTTAGCATTTTTAGCATAGAGTTAGCATTTTGGGCTAAATATTCCACGAGGTACTTAACTAAGTAATGCCATGTTATTAATCTACTGTGTAGCCCCAAAGATTGCAAAAAAACTACAAAAACATTGGTGAATTAATCTGTAGAACTACTGGCAGGATACATAGAATTTTGCAATAGTTCTCACAAGTTTAGACCACAACACAAGAATTATCTTCTCCGTTGAGCTGAGATCCTTTACTACTCATTTGAACCTTCATAAGACTAGAAAGTTTGAGGAACACCAACAGGTGATAGGGCTTTTTCACATAAAAATGCTAACTTGTAATAAATGGATGAGGGTACAAGTGGATTTCATGCATCAGTCAAATAAGTAATGCTAATCAATGCTAGCTAGGTTTGTTTCACGTTTCAGGGAACGTTACTTTTAATTGTTTTCAGGCATAATATTTAATAACTGCATTGGGCTGATGCCCTGTCTAGGGTGAATACCTGCGACCCTAGTATAGGTTTAAGCAGTTACAGAAAAAGAGCAAATGAATGAATAATTAAAGACACACTCTTCCCCCCTTGGTTAATTCACGTCAAATTCCACCCTCTAGCTAGGACCCCCTATCGTGCAGTGCTAACAACAATGGGTGAATGGAGGCTAGCATACGCTTCCTTAAATTCACATGAAGACATTTTTGAGCTTCTGAGAACACATCACTGACCAGAACAACAGATTAACACAAGCTGCCAGTTCTGTTACATTAGCTAACCGCTAGCATTGCGCTAACCGATGGAGGGAAAGGGCGATCCTACCCTCCCAGGAGAGCAACACCAAATGTGCTGTCTTGGACTCTCAGGTACAGATAGCATCAGGTAGCACTGAACTCATGACCTCCTGATGATAGGGCCAACAGTTGCGCTACTTCCAAATAGGACCCACTCCATTACACATCTGCAAATCTACTGAACGCTGGACACAACAAAGGACACAAACAATACAACAAAGTCTGTGCACTTTTCCCAATATTTTCTCCAGAGTCCAGTTCCATTTACTAGCCAGGATTCTACCAAGTGAATTTAAAGTGAAAGTGACCATTCTGTCATCCATGAGCATACCACAGCACACAGTGTGAACAGTGTGAACTCCTTCCTCTGTATTTAACCCATTTACAAAGTGAAGCAGTGGGCGGCCAGGAACACAGGAGCAGTGATTAGGGACGGTATCTTGCTCAGAGGTGCTTAAAAGTCTTGGCAATGGAACCCACAACATCCTGATCTCAGGGCAAACACCCTTACCACCAGCCAGCGCTTCTTCTGTGTCACAGGAAGTACCACCACCTTTATTAAAAGTGCTGAGGAAAGTGCTGTGCAACAATATCAAAATGATTTGCATGATCAAAAGGATTTGCAACCTGCAAGGACCCATTAATTAAGCAGCGCCGTACCGCAGCTGGGAAGGGTGAGGCTGGACAGAGGCCTTCTCCTCCCTCCTTCCTCCAGACACAGCAGCTCAGCCTCGCTGTCCTCTCCTCTCTTCATCCACATGTTCTCACAGGAGCACTGCAGCGGGTTCCCCGACAGCATCCTGAAACAGGGCAAGTCAAGTCAAGCTCATTGAGAAAGCACATCATCATACACGAATGTGTGTGCTTCGCTGGAATAGGATGAAAGTAAAATACAATAAAGCAAATGCAATTAAATAAAAGAAAGATAAAAGTAGATAATGAGACGAATAAAGCAGGACTGAACGGACAATAAGCACAAAACAAATGATCAGCTGAGAAGAAAGTCTGTATGCAGAAAGACCTGCATATCCAGCCCTAAATGCTGAAACCTTGCTGCAAGTACTTGATTGCATTCAGCCATAAGAGCTACTAATGTTTTATCACTCCAGAGAACACAACACAGCCAGGAAGCCAAATGAATCTCACTGAAAGAGCAAAGGTGTACTTGGAACGCTGCTTTAAAACGAGAGCTGTTACTTACAGGTAGGAGACGTTGAGATGGCGAAACGTCTTCCAGGACAGAGACGACAGATTGTTGTCTTTCAGATTCCTGCACATGACAGTTAGTCATCATCATCAACACAGTTCTGCAAAACCCAAATCTCCTGCACAGATTATTCCACAACGAATGGCAAAGGACGGAATCGTTACGGAAACTAATTGCAATTAATGTGTGATGGTTGATCTCTACCCCAAAATTTTAGACTAATGGCTTGCAGTTTGAATCTCACGAGTGCAAACCATGACACACACACACACACACACACACACACACACGCGCGCACCCTGGGAACTACACTCTTGTAGTTTAAAATGTCAGCATTTGGTATTTTATCCAAAAAATCTGCATGTGCCTACTTGCCTGAAAGGATTTTCTCTTAAAAGGCACACAGTTCTGCATTAATTTTGTTAAAATAAAAACATTTGTTAAAAAAAAATGCTCACAGTTAACTTGTGGAAATGCCCTGCTGTCTTAAAAGCTGAATCTGAACTTTTTTGCTTGGGCACTTGCGCGTTTTGTTTTAAATGAAACAAAGTGACCAGTAACAGAACCAGCCACACTGTCCCTGCCAAACGCGGCTGAGCGTTTTCTACCGCACCTCCCTTTCTGAGCACACTAGGAGACACTCGCAGGGAGAAAACTGTTCAAACTTACAATTTTTCACTTTTAATTTATGAAACGGTGCTCTCCAGAATGCTGCTCTGCATTCATTTCACTGTAGACAGTGAAGAGTGAATAAACACTGTAGGGAAACGTAGATGGTTAAAGGTGGTAGAGACTTGAGGAAGCACTCACAGATACTGCAGCTTGAGGTTGTTCTGAAAGGCCTGCCACGACACATACGTGAGCCTGGTGTTGGTCACTGTCCTGTTGGTGGGAAGAGAAGGGAATGCAGACATGAGCTCCAGCGGCGCTCTATATGTACACGCTGTACACGGTAGGTGTGTTTTGGGTACTCACAGATTTCTGAGGTTGCGGTAGGAGGTCAGGTCTTTATCGTTGATAGAAGTGAAACTGCTCTGATTGGCGATGTATCTGTCGATAAAAACAGCGATACGTTATCTCTGGAAAAACAACACACAACATTCCTTCACTGTGGTATTCTATTAGAAGTGACTGCTTAATAGCCTGTTTAATTCTTTTTTAAAGAAAAACACTGGAAAAACTAGCCACTATGAACACAATGACTATAGTTCACAACGGTATAGTTTTTAACAGTAGAATAAATTATCCACATTTTTTTGTCCATGGAACCAAAACAAAACACAAATGCCAACTCACATTTCCGATACAACACAAAATGAGCAGGAGATTTTTTTATGTTTGTTTCTTAGCCACAGATTTGAAGCAGCACCTTCTCTGATTAACTTTATTAATTCCATGGCATCTTATAACCGAACCATTAGTGGCTGTTAAAAGGACAGTTCACCCTAAAATGAAAATTTTATATTTATTTCCTTACCCCCAGGGCATCCAAGTCGATGGTGACATTTTTTCCTCAGCAGAACACAAACGCAAATTATTAGCTTTAGCCGTAGCAGTCTGGTAGTCATTTAATGGAAGTGGATGG
>JBBKCR010000016.1:2158719-2170950 GCA_037577295.1 Ladigesia roloffi
CCAAGATGGCGAATACAAGATAAGAATACATTCAGCCCCCTCCCACCGGAGCCTCGAGTATTCGATGTTTTTCACTACCAAATACTCAAAGCTCAAAAAAGTCTCATTTCTTTTGTCCACATAGTGTATCTCATTTCTACATTTTGAGGCATTTACTCATTTATTTTATCGCTGTCGATAAGTACACTAATTATCACACAGTGTTAGTGATGCATACTGGGTATCGTAGTAAATATAAAAAAGAATACAGCATGACAAGTGACATTAAAAGCCCGTTTGAAATCAACACTAGCAGATTCTGGACAGGTTTTACACATTTATTCAACTAACAATCCAAACATGTAAAAGGTAACAGGGAGAAATCAACATGTACAAAATAACAAAGGCAGCTGGACATTGTGCCACACACTTATCCTGAACTTAAGGTTATAAACCAGAAGGGTTTAGACTCCGAGTTCAACCATACAGTCAGCACTGGACACAGGAAATAGATTTACACCGTAAACATTTGGGAAAATATGATTCTGTGAGAGAGTCTAAGCATTTGCCTTTAACATTTACATACGTAAGAGAAGAAATAAAAAAAGTTAGGTCTGTTAAAGACCTATACACTTGAAATTGCAGTTTTGCCACCCCAGCAGTTGTTTACCTACTGAGGTACAGACAAGTATTTAAAGGTGAATTCGATTTTAAAGATTTTGTTCACATTTCTGCATATTAAAATGGTTGAGTGGGTCCCATTCAGAGTGGATTGATAAGAAATGCTAAATTTGAGATAAACGTGGACTAAGAATTCACTGTGGTGGTGAAAGGAACCAGAGTTCCAAAGCATTGAATGCCTCTAAAAGCTACAAGATTGAAATGTATTACAGAAAATAGTTATGAATATTGACACCTTCCAACCCTTTTGAGTGTATAAATAAAAGCCGTTAACAGCAGGTGCATGCAAATTAAGTAGCAATACAACATTTTTACCACTATTTTATCGTATTGACTTGTAAAAACTCGACATGTTGATGTTCTTGTGGTTTTGCACAGTAAACAAAATGTCTATGTTCGTATGATAGACCTCTGACTCCTACCACCAACACGGTACAGACAGTGTCTCTACAATGGACCATTTCACTCCAGACCACTGTGACAATTATGCAGAATCTGTGGAAATAAGAGCTGACCCAGGCAGAGCTTTTAAAATGACAAATCACAGATGTTTACAGACCCGCCTGAATCTTGTTGCTTGAGCCTGTGCTGTGATTATATATTCAAAAGTACTGATTACTTTAATTAGACTATAAGTGACTATAAAAAATTTCCCCACTTTGGTACATTTTAATAAAGCCGTCTTAAAATTCTATTTTAAAAATGCCCTCTTGCAAAAGGCACTGGAAGTTGCTTTAATAAAGCCCAACTTAAAGAGAGCTTTATTTAACTCATCTGTAACAAAGATGGATTTCCTAAGCACAGAATTCCAGTGATAAAGCCTCTGGTATGTGTTAAGTTCTGTCCGTCGACCTCCTCTGTAGCTCACAGTACTCCCTGTCTGTTAAAGGATCAGTCCTCAGAACAACGTTTTTCCCCGATGGCTCCAACTGTACACTCATAACACAGCACATGTCCACCAGCTCCCTCTGACAGTTCTGTAGTCCGGCATTCAGCACGCCACGCTTCGCTGGGTCATTCTTTAGGGTTCTGGATTCTGCTGCCGAGACGCCAATCAGATTACTCAGCCAAGCGTCACACAGATCCACGTCCAGGTATCCGGTGCCGTCCGATATAGTGGCCCTGAGTTTCCATTCCCCATCACTGACCCGCAGGTTTCCAAGCAGGGTGACAATAAAGGCCTGCAGTCGCACAACTTGAACAGAGGAGGGAGGCCAAGCGCCTTCCTGCAGGTTGCACAGATAGTTGAGGACCGATACATCAGTTTTAGCTTTACTGGGTTTAATTGTGGTAAGCTGTGTTCTGATGCTGTTGCTGCCAAAGGCAGGCTCTAGTCTGGCCACCTTTTCTCGTGGGGTGGAGGAGAAGGAGTCCGCCGAAGCTCCAGCGTAAGACACTTGATCTGAGGACGATCTAAGCCGACCTCTGGATCCATCAGCAGAGGTGTGAGCACGGTGACTTTGTCCTCCAGCTGGGGGCTGGCTGGCCTGGCTTTCTGGCTTAAAAGAGCCTGAACTCGGAACAGCCTCTTGTTCTGCCCTGCCATATTCCCCAGCTCCATTACTTTCTAAGACAACTGGATCTGTCGGGGTCATCAAGTCATCCAGTTCTTCCATTGGAATGTCATCAAAGTCCTCTGGGGTATTGTCAGAGTTTGCTGGAACGTCGTCAATGTGCTCTGGAATGTCGTCGAAATTATCTGGAATGTCGTCGAAGTTATCTGGAATGTCGTCGAAGTTATCTGGAATGTCATCAAAATGATCTGGAACGTCATCAATGTTGTCTGGAACGTCATCAAAGGGCTCATCTGTAAGATCAACCACATTACGGCTACTAGAATCCGGAGTCACTTGAAGGGATGGCTCTGACTGGCTATAAGCCTGGTGAGTTCTGACAGACATTTGCGAGTTTAGACTCCCCCTATTAGTGTCATAACCACTGTCCAGAGAGTTCCCTCCTAACTGAGGCTCCTCCACACCCTCTAAACCAGCAAGGAGATCCTGATCATCTGGTTCTGCTGCTTGCGTTTGGTCTTCCTCAGGCAAGCCTAGTGTCCTGCAGAGCACCCTGGACTGAGAATGCCTTAGAACCAGCTGCTCCACTTCTCCACCTAGAACTCTCACGTTCTCCGCTTTCAGCAGCAGGACCCCCAGACGCACCATCACCTTTCCCACCAGCTGGAGCTTGGTGCCTGGAGGCAAAGTGGCATTAAGTGCTGGGATAGGCTGGTACTCCATGCCCTCCAGACTCTGCACCCCATCAGTGAGCTGCACCATTAGCATGCGCGTAGGCTTAGCTTCCCACGGCTTCTGGGAGGCCTGTGTCACAGCAGTGACCTGATCGTTGGTACAGTCGGCACCGCGGACTCGCTGCAGCTGAGAGTAGGCTGGCTGACTTACGTCCAGCAGCGAGTCCACCTGGAGGCAGTAGCTACCATTCAGCTCCATCTTCTCAGCCTCAGAAACACCAGCAGGTAGGATGGGATGGGCAAGGTCACGCAGGTCAGTGAGGAGCCACTGTTCCATGACTTGATGGTTGAGTTGGTTCTGAGGCACGACCGCACCTCCCGCCTCCTCCAAAACCCATTCCACACAAGCGTCCAGCCATGTTTGGGGTACCTGGATCTGCCACGTGGAGCGCAGCCAAGCCTGGGTAACCTGGGCGACCCCCACTGCTGGCATCCTCTTGCTGCCCACGGGACCAGCTCTGCCCCCCCCCAAAAAAATACAAAAATTACAAGACAAAGGCATAGCCTGTTCAAGCAGTATGGTGGTAAATTAAAATGATCACTGATATATAATAGATTCGAGGTTCCCAACCTTAGTCAGACTTAAAACTTTCCCTGATCAAAAAGCAGAATTTCCATGACCTCCTATATAAAGAAATGTCAAATAAAATATTTGGATGCTGAACAGAAATAGGCATTTAAAGGGGTTATAGAAAACTGCGTTTATGTCATCATTATTGAATACTGGCAGTTGAATAGACCAATACCTCACAATTCCATCTCGGACATCCTCTACGTGCAGGTTTTATCTAGAAATGGCTGCTGTAAAATGTGGACGACCGGAGAAGCATCGTCCTTTTAGCAGCATGTTTTTCCCCAGTGCATGCTCTCCCATATTAGAGAGAAGTACGACTGATTTACATACTCGGCATTTTGTTCTTCTTTCATCACAACTTAGGGTGAGCCAGTCCTGAAATTCTTCTTTTTCAACCAAATATCTTGGAATTTAAACTTGTCTGGCATGTTTGGTAAGTTAGCTAGTGTAGGGACATGTGGACACAGACTTCACAATGATTTTGCAGTCTAGAATGCTGCACATTTTTATAGCAGGTGAGGTTTTGAGCAAAACAAAATCTCACTGGGGAGTAAATACACATTAGGTTTTTGCTATTGCACTATATATTTTTTAAAAATTCCCTGATAATTCCCTGACTAGGCACCCAAATGATCAAATTCCTGACTTTCCCTGTCTGGAAATGCCTTTACTGAAATTCCCTGATATTCCAGAAGTTTCCTGACCCGTGGGAACCCTGGGTATTGATCTGGCAGACTATTCTCAACCTAGAAACAATGCTGGAATCCATACTGCACCACCATCAGGAGTCCAACACAAAAATTATACCTAGATAACATGACTTGTGGTAAGAAACTGGCCAGGTGTGGGTGGGGTACATGAATATGATAATGCCAACAGTCTGTAACAGTCTCTAGTGGACATGCAAAGTGTCTGTTGAGTTAGGGTTACAATGTTGTTTTTTTTTCAATGTGTGTATGATTATTCAGCTTTTTGCATAACTGAATTGTCGAATGTCATTCAGTGCAGTTTGATGAGAAACAGCTCACCGTAGTACAACTCATTTGGATTTCCTTCTAGTGGGAATGGCAATCATTTATTTAACATCCAAAATGACAAACCTCCATTCATGTGTTTTTTACATTAATAACAAAATTAGTGGACAATAATAAAAAGTTATTTATTGCCCACTACTATGCAGAATAAACTCCTGTGTGTGCTTCTCTTCCATTAATAATTTTAAAATGTGTTTAGGCCAAATTATTATTTAAAAACAAAATATATCAAGCTGTGAGGGAGATTTAAAACAATGCCTGCCCATCACCACTGTTTTAAAAAAATTTTCCTGTAGTGAACCATTGTGCATGATTTCAGTTACACAGAAATGTTGAACAATTTGTGGAATGTTTCCTTGTCCACTATATGGACAAAAGTATCGAGACACAGTGAAGAGCAATCTTAATGCTTCCGTAGACATTTGACTGGCCTGCACAGAGCCCTGACCCCAACCCCATCCAACACCTTTGGGATGACCTGGAATGGAGATTGTGAGAAAGGCCTCCTTGTCCAGCTTCAGTTGGCTGACCTCATAAATGCTCTACTGAATGAATGGGCACAAATTCTTACAGAAAGACCAAAATCTTGTGGAAAACCTTCCAAAACGAAAGGAAGCTGTTATAAATGTTATGGGGAGACCAGCTTCATATTAATGTCTATGGATTTGAATGCAAATTGCCTGTTGATGGAATGCTCAGGTGTCCCAATATTTTGTCTATATAGTGTAGAGACTGTAAAACACTTGTGGGTGTGTCTTGCATTTGTAGCATACCTAATGAATAGTTCCCACCCTAAAATAATATTTCTGTTAACATAGCTACTCTCTGTTGGAGAACCACACATAGGATTATTAAAGGATATTTGGCTATGGAGCAGATGAAAACATACTCACAATTCAGATAACGGTAGATAAACTTCAACAGAGATGTTGCAGACTGAGACTCACAAACAGCTATACAACTTGAGAGTTCAACGCCATTTCTAAAACCCCTTGGTAGGTAAAATTAAACTTGTATTCAACAAAATTACAGAGCTCGTTACCAAGCAGCATTACCGCAATCGTACCAAACCTGAAAAAGAGGTGGGAAATATAAGATTGACAGTTGAAATATTCAATCATTGCTAAGTATCCCGCCCTTTGTTCAATTTAGACCAATTAATATATAGCTGGGTTTGGAGGGACGAGCTCCGATTGGTCAAAGGTGAAACGACTTTTTTCGCTCTCAAGTTTTTGTGCCCTGTCGTTTGTGAGGGGACGAGCTCGGAAGAGGTTGGTTTCCATATTTCTCGAGTTGTTTGTTATAAAATACAGTTTGTGTTTGTTTGCAATGTCTTTAAAATAGCTAAACCATATTTATCCCCCTGTATATCTAAGTATGCCACTTCTTAACCAACTAAAATGCTCGCAATTTGTGCTAGTGTTGTTGTTGGTGATGGGCTAGCGGTCCAGCTATGCTAACGTTTTCAATTTTAATTTGTGTATTTTTCTCGTTTTCACTTGGTCTAAACTTGCCAGCTGTGGTTCAGATTAGCAATAGAAGAGCCTAAGTACAAAATACGGCTCAAAGTGTTATACATTTCAGTAGCTCCCTTTTCAGTCCAGTCATAAACCCCAACCAGCAAGAGGAAGTTAGCCTAGCTTAGCCAGCCCGAGCCATCTATTGTTAATAAGGCAGTCTGCGTTTGGGCACTTGCTTAAATCAGCTAGAAATTTGGCTTTTAGATTTTAATTCCAAGCCTGTCTACTCTTCTTCAGCACATGTAACAAGTAATTGAGGTATCTCATCATTTCGTGATTATTTTTCCTCCCTGAATGTTAGCACAGCAACTCGATTGGAAAAAGGAACCTGCCCTCCCCTCTTATTTCCATTTGGTTTCTGTGGAAATGAGGCTTGTTTCAAATCATACCACTTATACTGAGCACATTGATTTTATCATGAAAATGAAATGATGAACGTTTTTTCCTTCTATTTTTTTAGAAGCCTGTTTTATACCTGGGTCTTGACTTCCTTGTTAAGAGGTTTCTTGTGCGATAGGATAAGAATCTTTTAGTATTTTATATTGTTACTGCATAAAGTAGACAAGAGCATCAAAACAGTAGATTAAAACTATGCATCACAACTGTTTGTATACAATGCCCACCATGCAAATTATATAAATACAAATATATATCGACATTTGTGTATATGAACACTGCAAGTATATACAGGTGCACCTTTTATGTTTTGCAGGTGAATATTTGTCATATTTTTCATCTCTCATATTTCACAAGTGTACCATGGCTGTTTGGCTTGTTCGCACAGATGAGATGATGGTGGGAATAGAAGTTGTTTAGTTTGTAAGGGTACATTTCATTTAGTAAAGTAATAAATAATAAAAGAAAAATGGCATCCTATATCAGCTCTTATATTCTGAGGACATTTGTATTTATTTATGTATTTATTTTACTTGCAGTGGTTGTGGGTGTATTCAAAGCTAGACTTCGGCAACCTAGTTTGAAAATCATTGGTAAGTTTTAAAGTGACAGAATTATCTATTCTTATTCCTATTTTTAAAATAATGCCTACTGTTTGGCCTGTTCATCTTGTTTATGTACTTTCAGGTTTAAAGAGGATTGTAGCTGCAGGCAGTTTAGTTAGACAATGGAAATAGAAAACGACCAGCAGGAAGAGGAGACCTCTTTCAGCTCAGAGAGTAATGGTAAGACACTGTGCCATTTTGGATCAAAGCCTTGCTGTCAGATTAATTCTAACTGGTGGCCCGGTTAGGGGTTTGCCCCTGTGACCAGAAGGTTGTGGGTTTCATTCCTGGTACTGCCAGTGGCACCACTGAGGTACTTATGAACTAAAGGCTGTCGCACACTGCTCCCTGAGCGCTATTGTCACCTTCACACGGGTGAATAGATTAAGCTCAGATGACAGTATAACACTGTTTCAAGATTCAAGTTTTTTATTTGTCACATGCATAGTCATACAGGTACAACACACAGTGAAATGTGTCCTGAATCGCTCCTTTAGAATGTACAGAATTATAGAGAAAAATTAAATTAAGAATAAAATCCAGAATTAAGAAACAGATAACAAGAAATAAAATCTGGACTTAGACAAAAAATAAGCAAGAAATAAATACGAGTATGCATATGCTTAATATAAGCACAACTGAAAATGTTTAAAATATGACAATTTCTACAATGCACATAACAAATACTAAGACAGGACGTGTATTTAAATAAGTTTTGCCATAGAATTTACTGTGTGCAAATGAAATGTGCAAATGAATGTTAAAGTGCACTGTGCAATATTGTCAAGTTAGCACAGCAATGTACAAAAACATAGTGATATGCTGTGATATGTTCACGTGTGACAGACATGCCTGCTTCATGTTTTGTGTTTACGTGAATCGAAATGCATGATCGACTTGTAAAGAGGTTTGTTTGTTTGTTTAGCCTCTTTACATTATGGCATATTTATTTGGGGAACGTATGTTACATGCAAAATTGTCATCCGTGCATGTTCGTATACTCAGGTAAGCGCCCTGCAGAGGATGGTGATGATGAACCAACCTATAAACGCTCCCGAAAATCTGAGGACATGGTGGAGCTACGCGTGTTGCTACAGAGCAAAGTGAGTGTTTTCAAATTGGCCTACAGCAGGAAGTGTCAAAATGAATCAAATTATTGTACATCAATGAGTTTTTATAACTGCTTGTCTGTTAAATGTAGAATGCAGGAGCCGTGATTGGAAAAGGAGGCAAGAACATCAAAGCTCTGCGCACTGATGTGAGTACACAGCTTGGTTTTTGAGCCTGGTAAACACACATTCACATATACATACATCTGCATACATGTAAAGGGGCTGAAACAGTGATGGGTAGATCACATATTTTTGTGCAATAGGGGCATGTTACCATAATTTGAGAACAAACACAACTATTATTCAGCCACTACTTTCTGTAAGTTAATGAACCAATGAGATGTTCAGTAGATTTTGAATCACTACACTCATTGGAAAATATATTTGTATTCCATAATGTACTCAGTAAATTCAGAAGTAATTAGCCACAAGCATTGATTGAACAAAAGTATGTTATGCAGGCAAAAATACACATTCATTAATCTTTCTTATTCTCCTGTCCTCCATTCTCATCCAACGTTATGAGATAAAGTCGCAGTGAAATTTTTCAATTAAAAATGTACTCCTCTTCCACTCCCTCTCCCCTTTTCCTTGTTTTTATTTATTTATTTTTGGCCAATTCCCATATTCTGGATCGACTTGTCCCGCCCACCTGCGTTGCTGCCTGACCTCCTGACTCCCTGGTTGGCCCCGCCCATTATCGTGCCCTACCTATTGGGCGCCTTACTTCATTGACATCTGTGTGCTTGATTGCTCTGGGTGGTTGGCCCCGCCCCTGCAGTACAATGCCACTGTGTCAGTCCCAGACAGCAGTGGGCCCGAGCGGTACGTGCCACTCAGATACTCCAACCTCCAAGTACTGTCAGCACTGTTACTGCCAATTCCAGTACTGTTAATGATATCGTTCATGTACCACAATACTCCCTACTGCCATAAGTGACCACTCATGAATTATGATTGAAATACTGTCTTAAATGTCAGTTTTAAGTGCTGTAATGTTATGTAAAATGCCTGTGCTGCCATCTCAGTCATTTAATGACTCCCTCCCTTTAAAAGGTGCTATCTCTCTTCGTCCTCACCCAAAGCGAACGCTAACTTTAAAAAAAATTAGTTCATGTGACTTACTTGAGCTTTTTTGAAGCATAATTGCACAGTTTGAGTGTCTTACACTTCCATGGAAATTTTTCTTACTAATTAAAGATCAGTACATGAGGGTGAGGGGGCAGTACAACATCAGTTAATTCCTTTTCTCCTGTTCTGTTTGTACTGTGATGTGTTCCTGTGTATTTGGCCTATTTTGAAAAAAAAAAAGCCCCAAAAATTGTCCGATTGCTGCCAGTGATCCCTGCCGTGCATCTTCCTCTCCTCAGCATTCTCTCTGTTTGTCTGAAATCTGTCCATCTTTCCTCTAATGGTGAAGGTCTTCTTGCTTCACTTACTCATTCCACACTTTAGGCCCCCCCTGCAATTAGTTCCCTTCTTTTTTTCATCCTTTTGTCATCAGAGCTAATGTGTGCTTTAGCCCTTGAGCACTTCTTTACTGCAGTGTGCATCCTCTTCTCCATCCTGCCTTTTCAGGAACCGGATGGAATTTATTTTTCTTTTCTCTTTTGCTGCGCCTCATCACTCCTTTTTCTGTACAGTCAAAAGCATGAGGGAGTGCATGATCACTTACCTAGCCTGTGGAGAATTCATTCATACACAGCACAGCAGACAGACAAGTGTTCAGGAATGCTTACACTAATATTTGCTCTTTTTCTCATCATCTCCTGTGTGACACAATACATTCACACACCTGAAGGATCCTCAGTATCAGTGCTGACATTCCAACTGTGGCTGAGATACTGCTGAAAATCATCCCCACGTTAGAAGAGGTAAGCTCCTCTAGCTAAATGGATAAAGGGGTAGAAAATGGATGGATGGATGGTATTATTGACTGTTATTTAACACTACTGTGTTCTGGTTTGTGCAGTACCAGCATCATAAGGGTGTTGACTTTGACTGCGAGTTGAGGCTGCTGATCCATCAGAGTTTGGCTGGCAGCATCATTGGGGTAAAAGGGGCCAAAATCAAAGAATTGCGTGAGGTGAGTTTGCTACGTATTTTATTAAAGTAATTTGTGTACTAATTTTGGGTTGGTTAAACAGACAACAGTCTGAATTTTGAACGAATGACGTACTGCAATGCATTGTAATGTGAATTGCTGTGTGTAATGTGTTGCAATGTAAATAATTTGTTGCAGAACACCCAGACTACCATTAAGCTGTTCCAGGAGTGCTGCCCTCAGTCAACTGACCGTGTAGTTCTGGTGGGGGGCAAGGCAGATAGGGTGGTTGAGTGTATTAAGACTATGCTGGAGCTCATTGCTGACGTAAGATATAATATTGTTTGTCCGTCCTGTTTGCTGGCTTTCAAAGGTGTCCTGAATTTTTATATAAACACTCTTCTTTATATTTCCTCTCTAGGCACCCATTAAAGGCCGTGCCCAGCAATACGACCCCAACTTTTATGATGAAACGTATGATTATGGTGGGTACACCTCAATGTACGAGGAGCGAGGTCGTCGTCCAATGGGAGGCTACCCCTCACGGGATCGTGGGGGTGGGTTTGATCGCATGCCCCCCCGCGGTGGGCGAGGTGGTCACCACATGCCACCCAGGAGAGACTATGATGACATGAGCCCACGCAGAGGCCCCCCTCCACCCCGAGGAGGAGGCAGAGATAGGGGGGGTCGCCCCCCACGGAACATGCCCATGGGACCTCCTCATCACCGAAGAGGGTGAGCAGATTGAATGATTCAAAATTAATTCTTACAGGGTTACCGTTGATGTGTGATTCCATTTAAGTCTTTTGAGCCTTATTTTGCATTATTTAAGAACGCCAGCTCTGTTCAACTCAAACTTAAAATAAAAAATGAGGGGTTGTTAAAAACGAACAACAATCATCAATGAGATTCTAAAAAAGTGTTACTTGGAATTCCATTTAAAAAAAAAAGGTTCTTGCTATGCACAACTAGACAGATCTGATAGTAAAAAAAAGACTCCTCAATAATCAGATAATCAAAAAATGTCTAATCAAAAACATTGACGTTTTAGTATGCCTTTTGAGTTATATGTAAATCTACACTAAATAAAATTAAAAACTTTAAAAAAAAAAGAAGAAAAAAAACATGCTAAACAGTGAAATGTGTGATAAGTCTATGCAATGGGGATGCATGATGAGGCCTGACTGTGTATGGCTTCTATTTTTATGTTCACAGTGACGACCAGTATTACAGCTCCCATCGCAGCCACTCAGACGACAGACAGTAAGTTCCTTCCCACAATCCTGTAGTTTTTGCCGGTTTTAGACTAGTAGACATTTCCAGATCTGCGTTCACACTTTCCTGCCTCATCACATCTCATATACTAGTGTGAAGCCCCATTATATAATACTTTTGGTTCACCTTTCAGCATGGTCATATTACAGCAATCTTCATTAAACTGATGGGATGTATATGTAGACCCCTATTTTATTCAGGATTTGACTTTTCTTTGTTTTCTTTTTGCCCGAAGGGACAGGAGAGTAAGACCCCGGGACCGTTATGGCAGCAGCATGGTGAGTGCACACTTGACGTCACTGAAAAGGTTTTTTTAGAAATGTTTGAGGCATTAATGATATGCAGTGGGGCAGAAAAGCTGAACCATTCAGTGAAGCTATGAAAACTCGAGATGTGTTTGCGCAGATGGTTGGACTGAGACAGAAAGCAACTTCCCACTGTTACCTGGCAACAGGCATTTAAATCGCTAGTCGCTATAGAAACAGGAGGCGATTGTACTGTACAGTTTCCTGTTGGTTGGCTATAAATGCTTGAGTTTGGGGTCCTGACTCGTGATTTTTTTTTTCTTTTCTCTCTCCTCCCTCCCATTCCAAACCCCCATCCCCCACACACACGATAGCACGATGGCGGATATGGTATGTGTTGGAATTTTTATGCAATAATGTAAAGAATTTACTGCAGTACTGTGTACAGTGGGGCAAAAAAGTATTTAGTCAGCCACCGATTGTGCAAGTTCTCCCACTTAAAATGATGGCAGAGGTCA
>JBBKCR010000016.1:2220031-2232861 GCA_037577295.1 Ladigesia roloffi
TATATATATACTGTGTGTGTGTGTGGTTGTTGAATGGGTGGAAATCAGCTTTAAATGTCCACTAGAAAGTTTACTTTAGTAGAGTGCTGATGACAGCAGTTCAGTCCAAACATAAAAAATAACATACAAAGTGAAACCTCTTAGCCACACAAGACATGGCGTAAAGGTAAAACTTTTTAAAGAAACTGTAACGTCAAGTGTAATCGTAGAAAAAAATAGTTTTACGGTAAACATTAAAATACCTTAAATGTAAATAAGAAAATGTCGGGTAATGTAAGCATCTTCCTATACTAAAAACGGCGGGAGGCGCGAGCTCCTCCGCCTTATCGAGCCTAGCTTAGCCAAGCCTGTCAGTCAATTACACCTAAAAAGAATGAAAGACATTTGGACGGTAAAATGGAAATAAAAGTCTGCAGACACAACTAGCTATATTTGCGCTTAGAGCGCTCTATTTTTGTGTAGTTTACACGTACTCTGCTAGCCACGAAGGAGCTAAACCTGTTAGCACGACGAGCTGGTAATGCTAAATTTGCTTTAAAGATGTCTTCTCTAAAACGAGTCACTTCAGCTTACATGAATATTTTCTCACTCGCTTCGCAGTGGATTATGGTTCGTCACCCATTCCAGCAAGCCAGGAAAAGATCCAGCTTTAACCTGAGCTGATTAAAAATTCCCAAATCATTTTCAGGTGGGTACGAAGCAGACCGGTGGGTTCTATCAGTTCCACGGAAAGCATAGTATATGGACTAAAGTATTGGGGACTTTAATGACAATGCACTCTAAATACATAGACTTTAATATGGAGTTGGTCCCCCTATTTACAGCTTTAGCAGCCTCCATTCTTTGTGGAAGCATTTACACAAGGTTTTGGAGTGTTTCTGTGGGAATTTGTGCGTGTTCATTTTGTGGAGCATTAATGAGTTCGGGCACTGATGTTGGATGAGAAGGCCTGTCTCACATTTTCTGTTCATCCGAAAGGTGTTGTAAGGGGTTGAGTTCAGGATTCTGTGCTCATAATTTCTGTCCCAGTTCATCTCAAAGGGTTCTGTTCTGTCCCTCTCTCTCCGTGTCTCTCTATCTGAGAACCAGAGATCAAGAACAGAAGCAGAAATAGTTCTGACACAGTACCTGACACATTTATTTTCCAGGCTTATATACCCACATGGAAAGAACCTATATGAGGATATATGCACATATATGAAACCTATATACAGTATATATGCACATATATGATAATATATTTGCAGCATATATGCGTATATATGCCACATATAGGCAAAATTTAGGTGCATCATCATATGTGTATCATATACATGCATATATGTACCTATATAGGTACATGTCTGCATGTATATATGTACACATATGTGTTCATATATGTACATATATTCATATAATATAGGAAAACGGGCAATTTTATATATATTACATATATTCAAAACCTATATTAAAACATATATTTTTATATAGGTTATTTCAGTGTGGGTAAGGCCTAACAATCCATACAAAAAATTAGTTGACACAAAACACATGTTATATTTTTGAATCAAAGACATTGGAGTGTTTCTCTTGAAACTGGTGAAACTGTTCTTTGCTTAACTATAGTTCTGATTCAAAGTTCACATTTAGCAAATTACACATTAGAGACCCTTGTAGGTTTTGAGGAATGCATTTTTTATGAAGTATTAACGATAACCACCAACCCATACAATGTTTTAAGGATTTATCAGACTTTTATACTCCTAATTCTGCAAAAACTACTTCCACCATAACTACCAACTCTCACAATTAAGTCCCATCACTGACCCTTTTAAAGGCATGCATTATGAATATCTATTTTTATTAATATTTTAATTACAGTATGTTTTTGAATTAAAACACAGTTTGTACATATTTAATTGTGACTCAAGCTTTTAGTCACAACTGTCGAGTTGATCTGATTATTGATGTCATCAAGAACTATGCTGTTCCAATTGCAGACTGCATCATCCCATCCTCTAGGGTCTGAAGTCCCAAAGCTGAATTGGCTGTGCCTGACCTCCCAAAAAAGGAAGTCAATATTTGACACACTCCAGATGGGAAAATACTAATATTTAAAGTAAAGATGGGTATTTAGCTTAGAAAAACGAGAACAGACTTCAGCTACTTTGCTAAGGGATGCTCATTTGCTCATCTGTTGCCTACAGTTAATTTTGTAAAGAAAAATGTTAGTTTTCTGAATAAATAGTGTGATGTCAAAAGTCTGATTTATTGATTACATTGAGACATACCTATCAGTATACCTATCCATTAATGTTTTCATAGGTACACAAACAAACCACAAGGGAAGAAAGTATCTCTTACCTCTCAAGATGGAATTCTTCACTCAACTCTTCACCTCCAAACGTGGGTCAATGGCTAGAATCTGGCTTGCGGCTCATTGGGAGAAGAAGATAACCAAAGCCCATGTATTTGAGTGCAACCTAGAGATGACTATCAAAGACATTATTTCTCCTCAGGTATAATAAATTGCACTTGTTAAGTGAGTTAACATGAGAAAAGTTTGTCAGTGTTGTAAGTGCACATTTCATGTATATGTGTTTGTGCTGTTTGCTGCCAGATCAAGATTGGTCTGCGGACTTCTGGTCACCTGCTCTTGGGAGTTGTGCGGATCTATTCTAGGAAGGCAAAATATCTCCTTGCAGACTGCAGTGATGCTGTGGTTAAAATCAAAGTGGCTTTCCGACCAGGTTATTGCACCCCCTGAATTTACAACTTAGTGTAAATTAGTGTTGTTGGTTCATGCATAAATGGGGGGTGCGAGTCCGAGCATTTTTTCTCAAGGAGCAGATAATATTTAAATTATTTGTTTAAAATTTGCCTCCAGTGAGATCTGTCAAGTGACAATGTAATGTGTTGATTAGGATAAATGCTTGGGCTCATTGCTGCTTCATGTGGACTTCTGAAAGCTACTTTAATGCTATTTGCAACAGTTACATTCACAATTAATAAAATTAGGAAAAATCTGTGCATAATGGATTTGTTCTGTCTATTTGTGTGATTAGGTATGTAGAATTATAAGCCTGAACCCCATTCTGACAATATCTTTTTCTGTGTTTTAAAGTGTTTTAAAGAATAATTACACTTAATTAGTATAGGAAAGGACAACAACAGTCTTCTCTATAATAAAAACAAATGTAAACTAACAATACACATGTTAATTTGTCTAAGGGTAAATTAAACAAGAAACTGCACTCAAGTAGTACATTATATATGATCTTTAAAGTGTAGTCATGTTTGCTCTGTCGTAACAGGACAAACGGATCTGCCTGAGGAAGGTATGGAGGCCCTGTTCAAGGCCATTACACTGCCAGAGGAATTCATTGACTTTGATTCACAGCTGCCTGACCCCAAGTACTTCCCCACATTCACACAAAAAAACAGAGATCTGTCTAAAATGTATTTTCCCATTTATGCTTTGTTATGTAAAACACGTGAGTAGAGTGACTTTGAATATTAATCTCCCTTCCAGCACTATTGATGTAGTAGATCACTTCTCAATGAATCAGTGTCGCACAGAGGAAATCACTCTGAAAGAAAACTTTGGAAACAGTTTTCTCAGCATGGATAGCATAGGTAAGAACAGAAGCAGCAGTAGCTTTAACTGTGAAGAACAAAAATATCTGCTAGTGTAAATTGTCATTTTCTTTCTTTCTTTTCTATTTTTAAAGGAGATGCCACCCAATCTCACCAGGGTCGGTTTGACATGAGCTTCCACACTGGTGATGGGTTTGGTGATGAAGAGATGGGTTTTGACCTTATTGGTATTGATGCCATTTGGCATATTCTCTTATATTCAAATACAATTAGGAAATGTAAATACTGATATTAGTATTAAAACACTTTTTATTGAAAGCCACAGAGCTGTCGCAGCATCTTACTCAGACTGAAATACCTCTCACATTTCTAAAGTAAAGAGTAAAGACACCCCATATCACAGCAAAGCATGAATACTGTGAAATGCTTTCTTTTAAAAACATTTAAATTGTTCACCAATGAGGGGGCCCTAGAATGGTACCTTGCTCATGGTTACCACAGTGGTGCCACTAGCAGTCCAGGGATTCAAACCCATGACCAGCTCATTGCAGGGGCAACTCCCTAACCGCTTAACCACCAACCTTGATGGTTTTATGACATATTTGTGCAACTTTGTAAATAGATTAGGATTAAATATTTTTGCCTGACTGTTCCCATAGAAGCAGTTCCTTAACTTATTCTTGACGTTTTCTTTATGTAAACTAATGGAAGACTAAAATTGAAGTTTCATAAGGCATACATTTCCCTTTTACAGATTTCATATCAAACACTAGTGAGAATGCTGTCCTGTCGGATTCAAATGTGAATTCGTCGTATGATCTTCCCGCAACACCCCCTCCAACCGCTGTCAGTGAGACAGGTAATTATGACCATTTGGACTGTTTTTCTTCTCTACTGGACTGTTGTTTGTTCCGTTAATATCTACATTTCAGTTCTGTGTATTTGAATTGTCTGTTGAAACATTCAGTATACGTGTGTGTGTGTTTGTGTATTTTTGTGAACTACTGATGTTAAGCTGCCCCTCTCTGGTAAAAAAATGTATTACAATACTAAGATAAGATGCAATGAGATGATACAGGATAAGTTACAGGAACTTTATCCATCTCAGGTGGGAAACTTGGGTTCTAGAATAACTTTGTTAGTAGTGCCACTTCCAGCAGCCGGCACCTAAAACTGATACAAATAATAATGGATAACAAATAATGCAAACTCATTTTATGAAAGGTCTGTGCCTCCCAGAGTTTGGAACCCTGAAAATGCATAAATAGTCTAACCAGCCCAAGCTTTCAAGAAAAATATTTGTCCAAAATTTCAGATATGTTGCTTTTGTTTTTTGTTTTTTTTTCTACTGATCCAGCTCCAGTGTCTGCTACACCAATTCCCTTTGCTTCAGATGCCTTGGCAGAGACATCTACCATGAATGAGACCACTCTTCTGAACAACACAGATGAAGGCTTTGCACTTGAACCTGTGGCCATCACACGCAAGTGTCTACTCCACGGATACAATCATTAGAAATAGTTATAGAAAGAGATTTAGATTTATGGAAAGATAGCTTGGTTTACTTTAAATTTGTTGTGCTTTTTAATAAGACCCATGAGCACTGCGTCATATTTCAGCTTTTCCTGGAATTAGAGGGACTGTGTAGTGCATATGAGAAGGTCAGGTTGATCACAAACTTCAAATGTATTTTCTGAAAGTCAGTGAAAAAAAAAAGCTAATTAAATTAATGCAAAATTGAAGACCAATATGGCACCACATTATATGGATTTCATTGTACCACAGACTCTGTGATGAGCTAAACATTGTGAACCCCAAAGGAACCCCACTCCCATTCAATTGAATGGTTGAAATCATTCTTTAAAATCATATTTTAAGCTATTATTAACTTGGAGAGGTTTGTAATTTTTTATATAGTAATAAATGTTTGTTATATTGCGTTACTATTTTTGTCCTGAGAGTGGCAATATGATATTGCAAATCAGAAATATATTTTAATTAAATATTTGTCTTGTTATGTAAGTGTGAACTGTGCAGAGTGACCTTTATTCTTTGGGACACACTGAATTCTCTTATTCTTATTTCTAGCTTCTTCAGAAAGGAAAAGAGGGTGTAGGAAGAGGAAGCTGATGGTAGACCTCTCTAAAGAGCTTTCTAATGAGGCCATCAGAGCCCAGCTAGCTGACTACTCTGATCTTTTGACTCCACTGGACATAGCTCCACCCACACAGCAGCTCATGGACTGGAAGGAGAACGGAGGAGTGGATTATCTGTTCTCACATTTCAGTATTCCAGTTATACACTTTTCCTTGCAAAAGGTAACATACAGATACAAACATATTCCAGATATGATTAGAAACATTTGCTTTGGTAATTTTTAAAAATTGTATTTATAATTTTACGTAAAATTTCAGGTTAAATTATTCAAAACAGGACAACACAGTGCATACACTTTCGATGTGTGGGTTAATTGCTTATTCAATTTCTGTTGATCAAATTAGTGAAAGTTAATGGACGTGCACTACACTTGCATATATTTGAACACACCCATGAATTTTCTGTTGCATTACAGTGGCAGCCAGGCAACATAATGCAGCCAAAGTACTAAACAGAAACCACCCACATATTCAAAGGCAGTGCTTTGCATTTGCTGAAACATTTCCATTAATGTTGCAAATATGGAGGCCAGTCATGAATTAGCTCAGGGTGATGACCTGCAAAGTTATAATCAAAGTGGTAAAAGCATTTTAATGTTAGCCAATGTTGGTGTAAAATGTATTTATTATAAAATTTATCACTGGGAACTAACTTGCAGAAACAAAATTTTGGACGATCAGTGGGCTTTACACAAAGGTTTGGAGGATACAGTCTATGATATTAGAAAACAATATATATACAAAGTCAGCCACACACTTTTTCATAGTTTATGTTTGTTCTTTTTTCAAAAACTTGCAACAAATTATAATTGTGCATTAAATGTGTAGAAATGAGTTATCTGCAAGAGATTTTTTCACAAAGAAAATTGACAAGATTTGAGTATTCAAGTATGTTTAAGCATATTTTGTGAAAATCAAATATATATGAAAATCAAATAATAATGCATGGTTTTGGAAAAGGAGATCTTATGGTAAATCTGCAAATTTGAGCAAATGTGAAGTAACAATAATATGTATCCTGGAGTATTTGTATATTGAGCTTACTGTTTATAGGTCCTTGTGGCAAAAAAGCTCTAAAGCGTGTGCAATAGATTTAGTTTCAAAATCACATTGTAATTATGAAAGACTGCTTTTATGCCATTTTAGCTCACTTTTAATATAAATTAATGTGTAAAGCTGTCAGTATTTTATCCAAAGTTAAATGAGAACTATAGTGAGATTTGAGTGCCCATGGATTTTTCTTCATTTGAGATATCCACACTGGCCATGTTGGAAATAATTATTGTCAAATTAATATATGTGAGGAAAACTCACATATGAGTGAGTTTACAGTTCTTACATTTTTATCAATATTTCCATAGTATAGATCATTCTCAGTACCAAAAGGACTATGACCAGCTGTACGTTTGGATTTTCACTGGAATAAGAGCACAACAGTGTATAAATATAAATATAAATTGTTTATAGATTTTGAAATTTGTAAAACTGGTACACATATATTAATTCGTTTAAAAATGGCAGAAAGTAATATTGTACCGTTCTAAGTTCTGTGAAAACTATTTTGTAATTTTGCCCTGTGTCTCAGTGCAAGCGTAGGTGTAGACATTCACAGCTATACATTATTGTCCTGCGTCATGTGTCCACAGCCTCCTAGTGAGAGCGCAAGTTACCATTAATCTGTCAAAGTAATGCATTCTGGGTAATTACTGTCAATCTTGCACTTATACACTGCACCCTGGGTACTTTCCTCTTTCCTCTAGCTTTTCCTTAGAGAAGTGTTACCTGGGAGACGGGGGTCAGCTGGAAGAGGGGAAGAGGACAGAGACCCAGAGGAGACGAAGGAGCGGGGGAGAGAGGGTAACACACACACACACACACACACACACACACACACACCACAATCACTAACCACCAAAGTGAGTAATACAGTTCTGGTGAAAGTGAGTTTTTCATGTTTTTATGGTGCATATTTGTGTTTACATGCTTGTGTAGCTGATGAAATGAAAAGTGATGTGACTATGGGGGAGGAGCTGAGCTTGTTGCAGGAGACTGTGGTTCCAGATCCAGAGGCAGACAGCACCACAGAGCTCGGCATCACACACACAGAGCCGCCTCAGCTCTGGGACACTGCCAATGTAAGAACTGTGCACACTCTCAACCTAGCAGAAATAGTTTTCAACAGATGCATATGTATTGCTATATACATTGTGATATATTGTATTGCATTCTAATAATATTCAAATCTCTCACACATTTCCTTGTTTATATATAATACTTTGTGAGTCTTTTTATTTTGTAATAAAAATATGTCCTCTCTGCTCAGGCTGTTTTCAATTCATGTGCAATTCAATCTTTTCTGTGAAACATATAATCAGTCACTATTTCTCTACTGCTCACCTGTGCTCTCCACTCTGCTGTTATTCTCTTCTTTTACTGCTTTTCCTTTCTTTTTTTACTGCCTCACTCACCTCCCACCATGTCTCCTGCAGCCGCCCACTCCTACCTTGTTCTTGTTCCACCAGCCTATTTTGAGCTGTCTTTTACCTTTCTCCTTCTTCTCTCCAGCTCCATCAGGGAGAGAGCAGGTTGGAAGTGTTATTTCCTGAATCACTCTCAGAAGAATCCATGCTGGTACATCCATCTGGAGTGCAGAGGGAAACCCCATCAACACAAACACAGGTAGTGCTAAATATATATACAAGTAATCATGAAAGTATGTATTATTCCGAAGGGTGTTTCTGCAATCCAAAATTACTTACAAATAGACATGCTTCTACCTTTTCCCCTCTCTCTCCTCACCCACCCACAAAAACGTCCCATTGCATATTGACCTGTTTTTGTTACATACTTGTATTTTTGTTGGCCTTTTGTTTCAGCAGTCTGGTCTGGACAGCCAGGACAAAGAGGAGAAGAGAATGACCAATCGAGCCCAGAAACTTCTACAGACCCTTAAAGTGAGACATAACAGAACATTAACGTCTATCCACAGGCTTCATTGCTCCTGGGCCTGGCTATGATAAAGATCAGGCCTGACTTGCAGAGTGGCTGAAGGCAAAGATTTAAAGATGGAAGGATTAAGAGAAAAGGGAAAATTAAAACAAGAGGGAGGGAGATAGAGGACAGAAGCCTAATCTGCACACTAGAGGTCATCACTCTCTCCTACAGCAGGATACACTCTGGTGTTTCAAATACACAGTCTTTTATTTTTAATTGCTGGAGATTTGGCACAGATGGAACTTGATCCTTAATGGAGTGATGATGGTTACCATTCATGCCATAAATACATGTAGCGAGGTTCCCACACAACTTGGAAATGTGTAGACTAGTTTTCCAGTCAAGGAAAACTGGTTGCCCTAGCAACGTGTAAAGTTGGGCCATATTTCATATTTCTTGCATATTTCAACATAGTTATTTTTCTTATAAAGCATGATTTAATTCATAACTGTTTGGAATGATAATATATAATAAGTATACACTGCTGAACAGTTAGAAGAGCGAGGGTACAGTTTCTAGCAGCATGTGTAAAGTTCACTTCTGATATTAAAATATTGGTTGTGCCAGTGGTCGTAAAAGCTATTTTTTTACTATCAAACTGACTTTAACAATAAACATTTAATGTAATTACGTAATGTTATGTTACATGTGTTATGTTACATGTATACATTTGTCTTCCTGACTCCATTATAACCTACTGACAAGAATATTTTACTTGATATTCAATAAATATTTTATTTTTACATTATCATCAATAATGTATTACTGGATTTCATGTAGTGGAAACACATTTATTGTATAATATTTTGTCAGCAATCTAAATTATTAGCAGGGATGCAAACTCACCATTCAGCGAAAATCATAACATTGATTTGGTCCATTTGATCTAATTGTCTCTTCTGTTGTCTCAGGTTACAAAAACAAATCCAGAAACAATTAGTTTAGTTAAATTATGGTTATGCCACCACCAACCCTTGAATCTTTTAGATTTTCATCATCAATGATGGGCTTGCATCCTTATATTATATAGACAATTTCCATTTACATGGCCAACAAACTGTCAACAAACCTTTTGAAAGGTTTTTCATGCAAAATCTTTGGATTGGAATAGGTTAGTGAGGAGATGTATTGTTGATTTTTAGTTTACAATGTCATTAATTGTACATTAAATTACGAGGAGCAGCTGACTGTGTAATGGGACTGGAATATAGTCATCTGTGGAATATTTGATTAAAAAAATATATATATCGCCATAATGAACCTGTTAAAGCTTAAATATTTCTTTATAGGATTTGGTGAAGTGTTTGTTCATATTTGTGTGTACTAATGAAGACTGCCACGTGTTTGTTTTTCATACTAGAATCATAACAGCAGTCCCAATGCCACGTTCAGTCTTCACCATCTTTGTGAGAGCAGTAGCCGAACCAAAGCATCGGCCGTGTTCTTCTGTCTGCTGGTGCTGAAGAAACAACAGGCCCTTAACCTGCACCAAAGTGCCCCCTACAGTGACATCATCGCCACACCTGGTCCCCTGTTTCACAAGCTTTAGTAAAACCAAGGGAGTTACACTGATATGTGATTGTTTACATTTAGCACTGTATACAGTGTGGGATTAACTGGGTGCTGGATTTTGCAAACCAGTTAGCAACCAAAAATTAAATTGATGAAATTATCATTTTTAAGTACTGTACTGTTTCTCACATTTGAAGTGTGGTGGAATACCTTTGATGGTTCATGCAACTGGGCCACAAACAGACACCTGCGGGACATAATGACCTAGAACCTATACTGACAAAACCAAACCAGTCACTTTAGGTTTTTGGGCTCTTGCGAATAAACATATTCATAAGACACTGACATGGGTTTGTGTTCTGAACATTGTAGGATGTGCAGTGTGTGTTTACATGTGTGAACAACACTTAGTTTGTTAATAATCTGTGTAGAGGTTTGATTTGTTCTTTGAGGCATTTTCTTAGCTCAAGTTCTACTTAGTTGCCTCAAGTTCTAATCCATGGCCTTGAGATTTTTTAAAAATGTTAAAAAAGAAAATGTAATTCTTTCTTACATATTTATGGCATATGTAAAATTTGAAACAATGATATCCCATGATACAAGTTTTTGTGTTTATGGTACATTTGTTATGATGTTTGGTTAAATGCTTAAGTGATGGGATGCATTTATTTGTCGGTTATCTATTAATGTTACAAACAAGTCGTGTATTTTCAATACCAGATTGGTCTTGGTCTGTTTCTATTTTCTGAACATTTGGATGTTGTTAAAACTTGCCCTGGGGGAGAATAATCAATTTATCCGTGGGTTTATTTTGGGTCACTGTCCCTTTAAGAAGCATCAGCACAGCGTCATGTGTGTTTTGTTTCATGTTTGATTTTTCTGTGTTCTATCTGTGTTCATTAAATTGCATCTTTTCAATGTCTGTCTGGTTTAATAAAGATTTTGATGGAGAAGAAAAAACATCTCGTTAGCATCCTTTCATTTGCATGACTCCTCTCTGCATCTCCGCCCCCTTTTGGTCCACAGGTTCCACCCAAGGACCGAAGCCCAAACTCTGCTCACAGTCCTGCTGGGATTATGGAGGACGGGTCTGGTCCGGACGGCACGCTACGGTTCGGGAGCTGGTAAGCCATTTAGTGTGCAGTATTGTGGTTTCTCTTCCCAGCTCTGTCTAAGCCTCTGGCGTGGGATGTATGTTATGTAGGACACGCAGATGCTGCAGCTGTCAGTTGCACAGATCAGCGTTCTGTTATGCAAAGGTCTGCTATCATGAGTTGTGTTGGGTCTCAGTGTGCAAGACGGGACGATTTTCTGCACATCAGGCTCCTGTTACAGTTGATTCGCATGATTTCCGCCGAGACTTGATGCGAGCTTGGATCAATAAACAGCCTGCAAGCATGTCCTTCGACTGTCAGCAGGCCTCCAGTCCATTGATTACTGTTCCCATATTTCAGGCTGCCTGCAGTATGGGAGGCCGTGACGTCATCGCGCCGTCTTCTGACCACCTTAGTGTTTTTTTTCCTGTGGAGTACACTCTCAACTACCCAGTTTACTGCAGGTCGCTATTAGCATTTTCCAAATTCTACCGAGTTCCCTGACATTTTCGTGCTTTACCTCAGTTTCTAACATTTCGGTCGGATGTCCACAAAGTGTGTGGGCACCTGCTTGCTCAAGGTTTCTTCGAAAGTTGAGGTGCTAATTAGGAGTTACCGCAGTAACAAACCTAGGAAGGTCTTGGTTGGCCGAGATGTTGGGATGGTGCAGTGAAGATCAGCCACAAGTGCATTAGTGAGGTAATGATGTGGATCATAAATGCCACTACAGCTCATCCTAAAGGTGATGGATGGTGCTCCACAGACACACCGCAGTGTTCTGGGGCAGCGAGGGGTTGGGGCTTATACTCCTCTATCAGCTGCCGTTAGGTCACGTTATGTAGCTGCTCCAGCTTTTCCAGAGAGATTATGTAATCTATATGTGCACCACTTAAAGCCTGCGTCAGCTGTGAATATTCATTAAAATGTCTAAGGCCAAATATAGTAATTGGAATGGAGTGTCTGGATATTTTTGGACATGATCTACATGAGAAATTAGGATCATGGCTTCCTTTTTTAATCCACTGGATAACTGAGGATGTCGTGCCACATCAGAGATTACAAATGGAACGCCTACAAAGTATTAAAAGATTATTGTAAATCACCTGCCCTTGTTGGTGTGAATGGGACCGTCATTGCTGTATAGTTTGCCACAGAGCTCCAAACCCTGTCCTGAATTATACCCTTCACAAACTCCACTTGGGTATCAGCTGCTCTCACTCATGTAACTTACCCACTGGGGCCACTTTCTGCTCCATGAAGACTGATGGTCTCCCTCACTGCAGTTAGAATGTACTTGGCAGCAAGAACAATAGAAAAACATCCAGGACTTCCGCTTAGATGATAGTTTCCCTTTTCATCGATCAGGACCAGCATATCCGCTCCAAATCACAACATAAACATACTGCAAAGTCAGTGTTGTACATGAACTAGTTCAAAAGAACGCGTTCATTGAACACGTTCATAATTCAGTGAACTTTGAACTGAACGCAACTTATTA
>JBBKCR010000016.1:2237160-2251214 GCA_037577295.1 Ladigesia roloffi
ACAGTTTACAAATTAATGGGCACTTAATTCAAATTAAGGTGTTTGGTGTATAAATTAAGGTAGAATTAAGAATATTTAAGTACATTCTGTTTCATAGTGGAGAGGTTAAAGTGTAAATTGTGTCTTTTAAGCTGTGCTTTGAAGAGCAAAGGTAACTGAATAATGTTAGTAGAAGGAAGGTTTTAACATAAAAAAACAGAACCTTGCCCTTTTGTGGCAAATCTAATTAAAGGCTTCATTGGAAACCATGTTTTATTCACATTTATACCCCAGTCCATATGGTGCCATATATATGCCATAGCTAAATTATCTGTGTACTGTCATAAAAACCAGAGGATACATATTCAGGTATTTGAAAAAAATAACTGAATATGTATGCTCCACCTCTCCACCTTACAGTAGTTTAATGTTGGCCATTCAAGTTGGAAGGCGTTTTTTCAGCCTGGGCTGGTGCAGACTCAGTCATAAAAAGAGTTCTCTCTTAAAGAAACCATAACATAGACATTGTTTTAAATTATCAGTGTAAATAAAAGACAAATGACAGCGGTTCTGGCCTTTGGGGAGAAAAGAGAACAAAAGAATGCTGTAGGCTACAGGCCCTTTAATTCCTTGTTAGCATTGGCAAGTCAGGCTTTCCCTTTGAACCTGTGTTCACATTTTCCTTCACCTAACACACTTGATCTGTCTAATCAGTTCATTAATAACCCCTTACAGAACTGTCGTGGGTGTGTTAAAGCAGAGAAGACACTTAAATGTACAGGGTGTCCAGGGACAACCTTGGGAATCTACTTTAAACCAAAGGCTTCTCCCACTTTATCCTCTGTGGTTCTTGACCGTAAATGAAGTGCAACACCCTGAGGCACGTTATTCATTGCTGCGCTTCCGTCTTTGATCTTTTGTTCTCGTGCCCCAGACGGCAGGCAAAGTACGCAACTTGCAGTGAAAATCATGGCATCCGTCCTCCAGCCCCTGAGCAGTACCTCACCCCACTGCAGCAGAAGGAAGTGTGTATCCGTCACCTCCGTTCCCGGCTGAAGGAGAATGTGGAGAGGCTGCAGGACAGGTTAATTACGCTGCAATACTGTGTTCTGCTCTCAGCATGATACTGTCCTCAATAGATCATATTCTAGGAGTACATACTACATAAGATTTTGATATAATAAGATGATATTTTGTGTCTCTGAGAGTTATTGTCTTTATTTGAATGGAACAAAAAGCTAAAACTAGCATGTCCACGACTTTGGCGTTGTTTTGAAATTAACTGTTTATTTGCCCTCTACATCGAATACATATGTCAGGTTTTTTAATCTAGTTAAAAATGCCAGCTCACAACAAACACACAATATAAATGTCCCCAAGTAACTTTAAATAAAGTTATATTCATTTACATCTCCGTCACAGTACCATTTTTGGAGATGCAAGGTTGTGATCGAGTAGCAATATTATATCAAACTGTGAGATAGTATGGCATAGATTAGAGACATAACGTTTATTTACACAATATGGTCTGTCACTCTTGCTCTCCATCAAGGTTTTGTATTCCTGCAGGGACTCTGAAATAGGGGAGCTACGAATGCAGCTCACGCGGATGCAGGAGGACTGGATTGAAGAAGAATGTCATCGCATCGAGGCCCAGTTAGCCCTCAAAGAGGCGAGGAAGGAGATCCGGCAGCTCCAGCAGGCCGTGGAAACAGTCAGGTCTAATCTGGGAATCCGGGAATCAAATCAGCAAGACTGCAGGTCTGAGGGGTTAGGGTTGGGCAGGTTGGGGCCCCGACATGGAGCATCCAGGTCCTGCGGCTGCTCTCCGGCTCACACCATCAGCCGCAGTGCCACCTTCACCAGGCTGAGCAGCGAGACCTCACCTGGCACCGACCGAAATGGAAATCTCCCCTCAGACCACCACATTCCCGCCAACAGGGGAGCGGCAACTTTGCCCAGAGGCAGCGGGCGCACCCACCTCCTGCTGGAAGCGGCCCTCCTGTCTGAACAGGTCCCACCCTCGCCACTTTGCTCCACCCTGTCTCGCTCCTCCACCTATGAGAAGCTGTACAGCGGAGAGGCGGTCCTGCCGATTCCCCGGCCCTGCCATATGGTTAACAACAACTGCAGCTGTGCGTCACATACCTACCTCCCACACCATCATCTCTTCTTGCACCTCCCTCAAGATGAGGCCCCACCTCCACCTCCTCCTCCCCTTGCGCCAACAGCACCCCCTAGTGCATCAGAGGCGAGCGACAAGCCAGGCTTCAGATCGCAAGCCTGCAGCCCCACCATCACATGGATCTCTGAAGAAGAGGGCGCCGGCGAAGAGCTAAGCATGATCACCTCGGCAACTTGCGCCCCCGATGTGACACTTGCCGAGCCACAGACTTTTTCCCTGTCTACTGCCACCCAGATGGCGTACCCCCTGCCACCAGAGAACCTCGCTGAGTTAACCTCATCTGCCACATCCACGCCCACAGTGATGACTATGCCTCAGACCCAGCAACCTTGTCCAAAAACGCCCCCGCCTCCAGAGCAGGCGCCACAAGAAGTGAAAGTTATGGAAGTCAGTCAGGAAGATGGGGTGGCTGGGGTCAATGTAGAGGAGGAGGCGGAGGGGCCAGAACAGGTTCCTCAAAGGTGTCACTGGAGCCGCTACTTCCTGATTGATCTGCTTGCGGTGGCAGTGCCGGTAGTTCCAACACTGGCGTGGCTATGTCATGGGGCACAGCGTCAGGGAATGCCCGTGTACCACATGGGTTCTCTTCTACGTGGATGCTGTGCTGTGGCACTTCACTCCCTGAGGCGTGTCAGCAGCACCCGTGGTCGAGGCCCAACTGGGACTGGTGGCACAACAACAATCTGAATATCTGCCCTACAGACTCTGCCCTAGTGTGGTCTTTTCCGACTATGTCTCATGTAACTTGCTTAGAAGTCTGTTAATTAATTGAACCATACGCTAAAATACTGTGTTGCAACAAAAACACGGGGCAGAGTAATATCCATTGACGTAGACATTTACTCGTTTCAAGGCCCTTGCTCATTTCCACCAATTGTCTGCCTGTTTCCCTTTTCCCTCTCCATGATTCTCCTCCTATCAACTTTTGTTGGCTTCCGTTCCTGACCTTCAGTCCAAGAGTGGAAAGTGTCCAGAAGCAGTAGTTCTCAAGAACACAGATGAAATCGGGATCTTGCTTCTGATGCTTTGATATGAATTGGGGCGGCGGATCACCATCTTAATAAGATTAAGTCCAACATTGGATCTGAAAATTCATTATTCATATGTGTGTGCTCATCAAACATGGAATACAAAACCAGCTTTTTGATATGAGGGGGAAAAGAAAGTGCTTTATTTGCCTATGGCTGACGGAATGTCCTATGGTTTCCATGAATGTAGAGTATGTTTAAGCATCTCAAATTGTAATCATCTGGCATTTATTTGAATTATTTGTATAGTAAAATACAAACTCAGGCTGAATTTTGGATGTAGATATAGGAAGCACAAAGGATTCAAGGAAAATGTATGGCAGTAGCCTGCTAGCTTTACAATTCAGTTCGTATGCAGACTGTTGCACAGGCTGGTGTATCTATGTCTTGTCTACCCTACATCTGAACCTCGGAGTCCAGTTGTACAGACAGACAGTAGATATGGATGTAGTAAACTTAGGTTTCAAGTCAATTCCAACCATGGTAGTGATTTTCCTTTGGGATTTTTCCCCCTCAGATCAGCACTATGATTCACTTTAAACTAAGGGAGGATTGTTACTTGAAATTCAGGGTTGCGTTGCATGTGTTCATATTAGCTCAGAGTAATGCTTCCCACTTTATGCATTTTATTCATAGATAATTAACGATGTGATGAAGCCATGCTTTAGTTTGAGATTGCACAAAAGACCTCCAGCAATGGATTTAAATCAGGGATGTCAGAAACAAATCCAAGAGCTCCATGCGTAAGTCAGTTATGAGTGCACGTTTAGTATACTTTCCAATAGACAAGGCAGCAGGCTAGTAAATATTTATTTGAACAGATGTCAAAGCAAACCTATTTTCTAAGACATTGTTTGCAGTATACTGGTTATTAACTGGGGTGTTAGAAATGTAGACAATAGAGAACAAATCCATGGCTTAAAAATCCCCCCCCCCAAATAGACTTAGATATTTATGAAAAAAAAGCAATGTATGGTTTGAAAATAAAACATTTGCCTTTAAGCCATTGTCTTAAGGTTTTTCTTGTTCCTGAATCAAGAACAAATGTTGGACATTAAAGCCACCACCATGCCTTGCAGTGGTCAGTATTTCATAACAGAGCTCAGCCCAGACAATTATTGTCAGACACAAGTTCAGACTTTTTATAAACAATGTTTATTTTCAAGTAGTTTATTGTTACATAATTATCCAAATTTCCCCACCAGAGTACAGACTACCAACTCAGCCAAAGCCCTGTCGCAGTGATCACTTACAATGCAGAAATCAAATACAAAAAAAAAAAAGAGAGAGAGGGAGAGGAGGGGGTCCATAGTGAACATCCAGTGGGTAAGAGCATACCAATGGTGATGTCTATCAGGAAAGGAATAAAAAGGTAACAAAATATACACATGGATTACAGAGCTAAGCTAAGTGGTATAGCTATCAACACTAGCCCCTTTTGAGGATCACGTGCAGGAGGCCATGTTCCCCAGAAAGGTCGACCTGCAAAAAGAATGATAAAAACATTCAGAAGAGCAGGAGATGCATCAAACGATGTGTTTTACATTAAGGATTAGACAGTCTAATCTGAAAGCCTGTCAAATAAACCCTGCAGGACAGTTAAGCCACAGGCTTGTCCAGGACAAGAATAATCTCTTAGAGGGATTAAAGCTGATCTATTAAAATTATCCTCGCACCTGGATAAACTATGACAAGAGAAGCTTATCACACAGAAATGATCTACATTTTCTGCATGCAAATGGCAATCATAATCATTAGCCAATTTGTACTTAATTGCATCATTAATCCTTACTATGTGCAGGCAAACTTAATACAAACAAAAGGCTAGAAATATTGCAATGCACTACAAGATTTTTCCACACTCACCCTGAAAGAACGAATAGGGAAAAACCTGAGGCGGACCACAAAGCGTTTATTCCAAGCCAATAAGCTCCACATCGAATATGAGGGTGGCGTTGGGAGGGATGATGCCAGGGTGACCTTTGCTCCCATAGGCAAAGTCCGGAGTGCAGGTCAGCTTTGCACGCTGTCCGACACTCATCTGCAAAAACAGAGAAGAGCTGATGTTTAGGGCAGAGAACCAAACACAGGTGGACTTCATTGCTCCATGGCCATTTAGTGACAGTCATTTTAAAGCGCAATGGAGTAAGAGAGGGAAAAAGCCACCTTCCCTAAGGAATTAGGTCTACTTTAAGGGCTAGCCTGGATAAATACTGAATAGAGAGCAGTGGGATTCAAAATTACTACAGGACCCCAGACATGTCAAATATCCACTGACGGTTCTGTCTTAATCCGTCGCAGAAATATATATATACCTGGGCTACTCCTTCATCCCAACCACGGATCACTTCCTGCTTGCCAATCTTGAATTTGAAGGGTTTGCCTCGGTCCCGGGAGGAGTCGAACTTGCGCCCGTCCGTCAGAGACCCTGTCAAAAAACATGTTAACACATTTCCACCCCAAAACATTGAAGCAATCTTTTACAGCGCCAAACGACACAGATCCGATGTAAAAAAGTGGTTTCTAACCATAACGGACAGTTTCGATCATTTACATCACCTCCTGCTTGCAAAATCAGAAAATCTAAAAAGAAACTATAACGGCTCTTGCCCGTTTTCACACCCACACAAATGTGATAAATCGTCTCAGACCTCTCAAAACAACCAGCCCTGACACTGTAGCGGGACTCAGCTGCTGGAATTCGACATTTCTAGATGATATTCACCCCCACGTCTAATATAAATAACTAATGAAACACCTTTGCATTAATCTCCCCTTAAATTTGCCCTTCGTGTCAAATTCTTATCTTGTGAAAACGTCCTTTTGTTAATGGAACCCCCCTGACCGGATTAGCCTTAAGGCTAACTGATTTTCAGCTAACGAGCTTAGCTATATACACCTATTAACCAAACGAGCTTTGCAAGGGAGAATGTTTTTTTAAGATACTGTTTATATTACTTACCGACGTAGTGCACGACGCATGTCTGTCCTTTTTTGGGGAAAGTGCTCCCTAAAACGAAAAGAAAGTAAAAAATTAATAATGTTCTAGTTTCAGTGAACGCTCGCTCTAGCTAGCGTTTTAGCGAGCCGGCTAATGCTAAAGCAGTCCGGGTGGAGAAAACTGCGGAGGAATCGACAAAAATGTGGATTCAAAAATATAAACGTGGACGCTGCAAGGTAAGCAGGCGTCCAACAAGATGACAAGGGCGTGTAGCTTTGTTTTCTGGTGGTTTACCGTCTCCAGGCGTTATCGTTTCGACCTCGACTCCCATCCTGGCTCGGTGTTGTTCTCTCTTCTCCCGGGTCTCGACACAAAATGCGTTCAGTACAATCCAGTAATTGTGATTCTAGACATAAAGGTTCTGCCTGTGCCCCAGAAACGCTCTTACAGACATCTACTGCCCCTAGCGGAGCATATCAGCCATGCCTCCTCCCTGCATCTTTCAAAAGAGGAGTGAAGTCACGTCAACGTGACAAGCCCTCTTTAATTTACACCACAAGTACACGAAACGGTCAAATGTAATGGGACGCACCTGTTTTCCAAGGTTTGTGCTAGGCGTCTTAATTCTTCAGCAGACCAAGGCATTCTGGACAATGTCAAGCTTCTAACTCTGTGGACCCAGTTTGTGGAAGAAGCTTCCAGCATGTCTGTGTCCCAGTGCACAAAGCAAGGCCCATATAGACATGGTTGGACGAGTTCATTGTGGATGAACTTGAATCCCTGACCTCAACCCCATCTAACACCTTTGGAATAAACTGGAACAGAGACTGCAAGCCAGGCCTTCTCGTCCAACATCTCGGCCTGACCTCATAAATACTCTACAGCACAAATTTCCAGAGCAACTCCAAAATCTTGTGGAAAGCTTTAAATAAGAGTGGAAGCTGTTCCAGCTGCCAATGGGGGGTCCAACTCCATATCAAAGTCTTTGTATTTTTTTATGCAATATTATTAAAATCCCTGTAGGTGTAATGGCAAGGCTTTCTTTATTTTATGTCCATATAGTGTAGGTCTGTTCTGTATTAAAATTAGGATTGTTCAGTGTCAAAACATTAGCATGTGAATTTGCATGTCTGAACAACAAAACAATTCATGTTTTTGTTGTTGACGAAGGAAACTTTCACATGGCATCCTCAATGGAAACAATCAAAAAATTAACAGGTAGTGACAGGTGCACATATTATCACAAACATTTATAATAATGTAAATAAATTTTGAATGAATTCAAATTGAGTATCATTTTGTCCCTAAAATACATAAATGTAATATATTATATTTACTTAGGGTAACAATACCATCTCTTTTAGTAGGACACATCCTATTTCCAGGACCTAAAAATATGTCTGAGCAAGACTTTTAAATTCCCTAAAATAAACACAAAAATTGCTCCTAATATAAAATGAATCAAAATAAACTCATTACCATGGTTGTATTTGCCCAAAAATTCCTGAAATCCTACCAAAATGCATGGTAAATAGTTACTCAATATAATTCATATTCTCACACACAAATGAGCACATCATTTAAACCCATGTAACTTTTGCCTTCTTATCAGAAGACTCCAGGGAAGATTGATTCCTTTTTGAGTTGGGTTTATGACACTGTTGTTCAAACCTGCAGTCTGACCAAGAAGATGAAGAAGACTTTTTAAATGTGGGATTGGGTGTTTTTGCACCAAGAGAGGATATGATCTGACTCTTTGAGTTAAAGATGCTTTCCTTGGGCCGGTCACGCAGACTACTTCGCTTTGATTCCCCGTCGTCTTCTTTATTTACAACAATGTCGGCTCTGCAGAAGCAAAAATCATTTCACAGCCTATTTAATGGGAACAACCAAAAGGAAATGCAAGTAGTAATGGGTAATATTCAAATTCACCATCACAGTTTTTTTCCCCACAAATATATGCATGTAATCGATGATATTTACTTTGGTAGGATGACCACACCCTCCCTAATTCACTATGAAACACAATGTACTTAAAATATTCTTAACTCTACCTTAATTTATGCACCAAACACCTTAATTTGAATTAAGTGCCCATTAATTTATAAACTGTCCCTTAATTTTACCTTAAAAGTGGATTTAAGGTATGAGTGTGAAACCCCTTAATCCTAAACATATGGCATTTTTTAAGTTATTTAAGGGGCAAATTTAAAAAATAAGGGGAAAATTCAGTAGTTTTTCCCCTTAATCAGACTTAATCTGTCCAATCTTTTCCACTTAATTTTCCTTACTTTACAGAAATTAAGGTAAAAATTAAGGTTATATTAAGGGGTCAAATTAAGGGGTTTGGCTTCATAGTGATTGTAGGACGTGTCCTGCTTTTGAGACCTAAAAATGTGTTTTGAAGGCCTAAAATATTTTGGATTCGGGTTCATTGTTGAAATTTGTTTTTGTGATTTCTTCCCATGTCCTCTTGTTGAAAGCCAAAACATGTTCACCATAACTTTGGTACCAGAAAAAAGAAATCAGGGAAAATCACAGTGTTTATTGATCCCTCGTGCTATAATGCTAATGTTGCTATTACACACTGGGCATCAATAGTCACCCAGAAGTAATTTCTTCTTTCAAAATCCTCTTTAGGGGTCGGCAAATTTGTGGATGGGGTTTAGAACTCTAATTTATATGCAGTATCTCGCAGTGTTTCCACTGTTTTGGTAACGTGTTGTTATGAAAACCATATGAGCTACTAGTTTCATGACCAAGTTCTTGTGTTCCTACTTTTACAACAAAGAATTCACACTTTGACATTAAAATGATGATTGCCAACACCTGGAGTAAGTGAAAAAATATTTACTGCCAAAATGTTCTGATCATAAAGACATTCTTCCTCTGTACTGGTACTCTATCCTAAAAGAACGTCTCACAAACTTGTATTACACCCTGCTTTATTTTATAGTTTCGATCTGATTTACCAGACCACAGAGGACCTCAGCAGTGTTTATCTACTCACATTACAGCTAGAATAAAAGAAAATCCATATTGGTGTTGGTATAGCAGACATATCGCTCAATTCAAATGAACTATTAATCAGATTATAACACTAAACTTTCCATTTTCTCTCTTTAAAATTAAAACTCAAGATTTCAAACAACGTGCAAATATGCAATATGATCACGTTATCCTTAGTTATAATAACTGGTGAGGCCAGGTGTACCTAATTTGTTCGAGCTGTTTCTGGATTTGCTGGCGGCGCGTTTCGTTGATGGGATATAGGTAGAAGAGGACCAGGCCCACCAGCAGTAGGATGATTGGTGTGGGAGCCACAAGCAAGTGCAACGCCGTCACAACTCCATCACTGGGGTCACATGCTCCTGTTTCATAACCTGTCAGGCTTGGAGAAGCAAAAGACAAAACTGAGCCTATCCCAGGTTAATTTGCTGTGAGTGAAAATTGGCATTCAGTAATACGGTGTACTGTCCCTTTAAGAAAGCACCATGCTGTTATGGTGCTGTAGCTTGTGGTAGATGGAGAGATGACTCACTGTAGTGTCATGGTGGAGATGCCTGCAGAGAGCCCACCTCCGAGCTTGTTGCAAAAACAGGAGAAAGAGAAAAACAGGGGCTCCAGGTTTGTACAGCCAGGGTTCTGAACCCCAAACTCATCCAAAACATCCAGCAGCATGGACCTGACACACAAATACAATACATAATGCAATTTATTTTTATTTTATTGACGCTTATGACAATGTATTCAGCATCTCTTCCAATTACTGGTTGATTTTGTTCTATAAAGGCTATAAAGGCTATTAACCACAATCAAATGGGATCAGCTGCAGTTCTTCCCCAAACAGATGAATGCATAGTGAAATCAAAAATCTTACACAGTTCATTTCAATTTTTTCCCTTCAGTTTAGAATAGCTTTTAAATTGCATTGAATACACACATCATGTGAATTTTACATATAGGAATGGACAAAAAAGTGGGTTTTTTAAATTATTTCTGAAGATTATTACTCAGCTTGTTGCAGAAACACGAGAAATTCATCCAGTCCAATTAGTACCTTGAGATCAAAGCATCATGATGCATCAGTGTATTTGACACCGTTAGTCTTAAACCAAACATTTCCTGTTGTTAAAAAGGTTGAAATCAACCATACAAGGCCCCCACAGATTGCAGTAGATGTAAATTATGGACACGACGGCCCACTATAGCCATGCTGGCTGCCCTGCTTCCTTTAGGAGATGAATAGAACTAAAGAGGACAGATCTAGGTCTTAGCTTTACTCACCATGGTAACAAGAACAGTATAGCTACGCTGGCCCCAACCAGAACACACATGACCACGTAGACTGGAAGGTTCTCTCTGATGGAGGTTAAGACTATCAGAGCAGGAATGAGGAGCTGTTGAGGACGGAAATGAACATTCAGAAATTCAAACAAATGTTTTCCAGCCCCCATCATCATGATCATCACAATCATAATGGTTATTAATGCTGGTACTGAAATCATGCTCCAGTTTTACGGCATTAATTTCAATCTGGTGAATCTGCACGGATTGTAATGAAGCCCAGTTGAGCATTTTTCAACTCTTTTATACTTTCAAGTTTCTTCTCAAAACTCATCTTTTCAAATCTGCTTACAACCTCCAATCACCACACCCACGTGTTCCTCTGGCCAATCTGTTTCACTTGAGCTCCAAACTTTCTATATAAGTTTTAAATACGCTTTTTAAAAAACACCATATTCAAATGTGTCAATGTAAATCTATTTTTGTTCTGTATCTCCATGTAAAGCATCTTTGAGTATCTTTAAAGGCGCTCAATAAATAAAATGTATTATTATTATTGATTTTTTTTTACCAAATACAAGGAAAATCATCAAAATGATGTCTTTGAAAAACCTTTTGGCAGATTTAGTTGAGAAACGCGGAACCACTCCTTTCTATAAACATTTAACTTCCGAATCATTTATTGTTATATGTATTACTAAAGTAATCATCCATATTACCGTATTTAACTGTACAGTTTTCTTCAGGGACATCAGAACCATAATCATTAGACACTGAGGAGAGTGCATGATCTTACAGGTAGGCCGACAAACAGCGTGCTCTTCTTCCCGAACCTCAGCAGAGTCATTTGCCACACAGGCACTGAAACAGTAGCTGCAAGCTGTGTGTGTAGAAAAACAAACAAGAATGCATTATGAGGAAAACCATCAAATCTTATCCTGTAAAGGGTTATGAAAACTGGGATCTCTCCTCAATACAGGATGTTTCTAGACACTCCAGTGTCCTAGGTTCTCAATTTTAGACTCTCCTTTTCAAAAACAATTTGCAGGTGCAACCCTTGCGAAGGACAAAAATTGCGTGCAACCCTTTATTTAAACTTTTTAACAATGTGTGCATCTCAAAATGCATTGCAATTGATAATTAACCAATGCCAAACTAAACTGTAAAACTGTATTTGGAGCGTTTTTATTCATAGTCACAATAACGAACTTATGACAGTCATTGAAAATCAAAACACAAGTTGAGTCCCTCAGCCAAAGAGGTGATTGAAAAAGGTGACAGAAAAGCAGTGTACTCTCCTTTTTGAGGAACATCAGCCTGTTAGATTGAGCACCAGGACAAATGTGGTTTTTGCAAGCTATGAAATATGTAAGCGAGCAAAGCATCGACCTCAAACGACTGAAAGTGACATTCACTCTCTGCATTTAACCCTTTCACAGTGAAGCAGAGAGCGTTCAGGAACACAGGGCCTGGGGAGTGTGTGGGGAAGGTATCTGGCTCGAGTGAACCTCAGAGGTAAGAAATTAACAACTGATCAATTGAACAAGGCTGAACTAACTGATGTCCATGTGTAAGCAGTTGATTTATTCATACTCACACTTACATACTCATTATTTTGTCCAATTTTCTCCCACATTTCAGTCCTTGGCTTGGACCCCGCCCTTCACACAGTAATATTAGCTTTTGGGGTTCCACTGTCTTGGATTTCCGGCCGTGGCATCACTGGGGATCGAGCTCAGAAGCTCTGAATGATGGTTAGATGTTTTTTTTAGATGGTCGCGTCACTTGGGAGCACTTCATATGGACATGTTTATTCCAGCAATGCCTTAACTAATGGATATTAAAAATGCATTTTATTACTGAACTTAATTTTTACTTCACTTGATTCAATCCCACTCTCTGAAGCCTAAGTCAAAAAAGATACTGTGGTACTTACCAATATTGTCAGCATGAGATACAGGAACTCCTCTCCCAGTCCAGCCACATGAATGCAGAACAAAGCAGAGTTTCCTAAAGACATCTGAGAGGTGACATTTCCAAATAAGGTCAACGTTCATTCATTTACATTTACATTTACATTTACATTTACATTTACATTTACGGCATTCTTATCCAGAGCGATGTACATCAGTGCTCAAGTAGCCTATGCCTGTATCTTAGGCCTGTAAAGCTAAACTTAAGTCAACATCCACAATTCCACCATGTCACTGCACGCTTGGTCCACCTAAACAACACCTGGCAAAGAAAGTCAATAGTTATTAGTAGGAGTTAGGAAGAGTTTTTTTTATTACATAGTAGCAGTTAGCATAACATTCATAAAATCCAAAATCGAAAAGTCCTACTCTGTAGTGATTCTTCTTAATTATTAGTACAAAACTGAACTGATTACATGCTAAATCTCAGTGGGGATTAACCTTAGGAAATTCCCTTTTAGTCTTCACCTGAGAAACGGCCCCATGCTTATATCAGTAACATTAAGGCAAGACCTGACTTTTCTTTCCCTCAGACTGTCAACATGTTGCGTGTACCCTTAAAGAGCCTCACATCTGACTTTAATCTCCCACTGCAACTCCTGTGAACTCAAATGATCTGTGAACTGTAAAAATCCGTAAAATCTGTAAAATTAGCTGAATTTTCTGTGTAATAGCAAACTATAACAAACATTAACCATGTAATATGGTAAGAAATATGTTAAAAAAATGACAAATCCAAGTTTATGTGAACAGAAATTGTGCGTGTCAATCGCATGCTTTAGTTTCTTAGAGTTTTGGTAACATTTGTAAAGCTTGTCCAAATTAACAACAGTTTCAATCAAGAACAGTATTTTTGGGCGGAGCCTGGATTGAAAGGGTAAATATCTGATGGTGTCTACACTCTGCTGCTGTAGATGCTCCAACCTGAAATGCGAGAGAGGAGAAGAAGAAGCCCAGAATCAGTCGCCGATAGGAGACGTGACCAATCAGCATCTTCAGATCTTCCAGGTATGACCTCTGCTGACCAAGCCGCCCATCCACCCGCCCTGGAAGCAAACAGCCATTATTAAGGCACAACTTGAAGCTGCATTGCATGAAGTTTTGTGTTTTGCTTGTCATGGCAGAAGGTTCATAATTAAGGAACAAATGCCTTAACATGGAATTTTATGCATGTAGAATTGGTCCCAACATGAAGTTACTACTGAACTGTCCCTAGCAATAATTTTAAACAAACCAAATAATAATAATAATAATCAAACACGATAATCAAAGATGATCCAAGACAAATCTGTGGGGTTTTTTTGGTGTTTGGGATACAAACAGTTTGGAAGGCAGAACATTACTGCCGGTTCTCCTTTCCTATCCCAGTATTGTTTTATGATTGGCGGTGCTGTTTCTTGCTGGCACCTGATTGGCTGAAGCTGTAACTGGTTTAAGAAGCACTAATGCTCAGTGCAGTAGTCACTATGAAACACAATGTACTTAAAATATGCTTAACTCTACCTTAATTTAGCCCTGAAAATGTGACAAACACCTTCATTTGAATTAAGTGCCCATTAATTTGTAAACTGTTTCCTTAATTTTACCTTAAAAGTGGATTTAAGGTGCGAGTGTGAAACCCCTTAATCCTAAATATATGGCATTTTCTTCAGGAGGCTCAG
>JBBKCR010000016.1:2260783-2271840 GCA_037577295.1 Ladigesia roloffi
GACTTTTAACGAGTACTTTAGAAAATGTGGTATCGAGGCCGATACCAGATACCGGTATCGGTATCGGTGCATCCCTACTAATTACACATACAGTATCTATCTATCTTTTCAGCCCTTTCTGATTTCCATATCAGTTTCAAAGTCACAGTAAGAAAAACCCTTTCCTTTGAAAAAAAATTTATTTTAAGAGAGTTTGCAAAATATTTTTTGTTAAAGCACACAGACGTATTGACTTGACTGGGATCAAAACAAAAGAGAAAAATGAAAGAAATGGACCGTCTTATATAACAAAAAATGACTGTAAAAATGTAGATTTCTAGGGGATAAATATAAAAGTGTATCACTTAACCCTATTCTCCCCCAGACAGGGCAAACAAAAAACAATTAACACACTTACATTCAGTCCTAAAGCAGTGTGGGCACACAGAAGCTTAGGATCAGCACAGGTCAGTGAGGCGGACCATGCTGGGTTAAGCTGTTTGGCTAAATGCCTCGTGCCCCAGTCTACAAACACAATCTGGCCACAGCTGTGTGTCCTCAAGATGGTGTGTGTGCGCGTATGCATGCGTGTGTGTGTGTGTGTGTGTGTGTCTGCATACATGTGTGTATGTGTGGGTGTGCATGTGTGTGTGTGTGGTCATGTGGTATGGTAGCATGCAGTAAGTCCATGTTAACAGCTGCTAACTTTAAACGCACACAAACACACACACACACACACACCACACACACCACACACACCACACACACACACACACACACACACACACACACACACACACACACAGACCCATCCATTTCACAGTAGTTTTTGTGACAGCTGTCATTGTTCTGAATGACATCCAACTTTTTTTTAACTTGTATTCTGATTGGATGTCGACCAAAAACTTAGCAACCTTAATGTGACCCGACAACACCACATCTGTTATGATGATCAATCCACTCTAGCCTCTGATACTGGATTCCTTGTGGTGCACCAATCTGGCAACCCTGATAAAAGGTTAATGTTGGGCTACATTTTTCTTGATGTGGCTGGACAGCACAGTTAAAATGAATCGTTAAATCTTGTTTTTATGTCATGCATTTTTTTATTTGAGATTACTGTAGGATGTAGGATGGTTTAGGAAATTAGGGGTGCTGAAGTAGTGTAAACAAATTGTATACAAGGTGTTCATATTTAGGTATTTAATTGAATTAACATACATTGAAATGTGTAAAGCTACAATGTGGAGAGGCAGAGTGAGAGAGAGAGAGACAGAGAGAGAGAGACAGAGAGAGAGAGCAAGAGAGAGATAGATAGAGAGAGAGAGAGGGAGAGAGAGAGGGAGGGTAATATATACATGTACCAACACATCAGACCACTAATGAACACCGGTCTCTCCTCTTTTTGGATGAATTGAGCTGAGCAGCAATCAGAAAACCCAGTGCCTCATTCATATAGCCAGAAAATGACATTAAACACCTCAACACATACCTGACAGGAGATTAAATTAATGTATTATAAAAATCGAATCTACATCTCATTTAAAACTTTTTTTTGTTTTTAATTTAAGAGAATTTTATTTCAATTTGGGCCAAAGAACAGGCCTCATGCACACAGCTAAAGTAGAAAGTTAAACTACAAATCCAACCTAACACAAGCACACATATACATGCATACATACATACCCTGGTGAGTTTGTGATGATTCGTATGTAACTAGTAGCCATAAGCTTCCATTACTTGTAAGCTACATTAGCATTACAACCCATAAAGCACCCAAGTACAGATGTGAGTCCCGTTGCCGGTCGTTAGGGCTACGATTCGCCTGCTAGTTACATCATAGATTTCTGTGAAAACGTGTCGACTGCCGTAGTTGACGGGTCATTCTGGGCTACAGGTGGCTGTATTTGTGTAAACACCGAACACAAATGGCTGGCAGCAGTTAATCCCACCATGTGATGCGGAGCAGAAGAAAGGGGGCCGGGGCAGACATTTGAGGACACAAACACGACATACCTTTTGATATAAATGCTGCCATATCACTATAACCGAAAGTTCATACCACGACTAATATCTTTACATTATTGCTATTAAAAGTTAGCAAGCAAAAATGTAATTTTCCATTTTACTTGCTGATAATTTGGGAAAATTTATCAGTATTTAGTTTTAAGAAACCCCTTTTATGGTTTTGACAAAAACACACACACACAGACAGACCCATCCATTTCACAGTACAATTATTGTGACAGCTGTCACTGTTCTGAATGACATCCAACTTTTTTACACTTTTTTTTTACACTGATTGGATGTCGACCAAAAACATAGCAACCTTAATGTGACCCGACAACACCACATCTGTTATGATGATCAATCCACTCTAGCCTCTGATACTGGATATTCCTGTTGGTGCACCAATCTGGCAACCCTGATAAAAGGTTAATGTTGGGTTACATTTATCTTAACGTTCCTGTACAACACAGTTAAAGTAATAGTTCTGGAAGAAATCTTTTTTTGTATATCACCCTTTTTTTTTCTTTTTTTTTTTCAGATTACTGAGCTAAAAACCAGGGATGTGGGACGGTTTGTAAATCAGGGGTGCTGAAGTAGTGGAAATATGTAAATATATACGTAAATATGGTGTACATATTGAAGTATTTCAATGAATTTGCATAAATTTAAATGTGGAGAATGAGAGAGAGAGAGAGAGAGAGAGAAAGAGAGAGAGAGAAAGAAAGAGAAAGAGAGGGTAATATATAGAAGTACCAACACATCAAACCACTAATGAACACCGGAAAAACAGAAAAAAAGTTAACCCAGTGCCTTGCTCACATTATCAGAAACTGACATTAAATATGTGACAGATGTCTAAACTACTGTTAAAAATACATATTTGAAATCTTGTCAGTCGAAGGCGACTCAAACACCTAAAAGGTTTGAATATTGATGAGTGTTGACAACACAGAAAGATAAAATTGGGATAAAATGTGTACTCTTTAGCTTTACTACCAAGATCCATTAATTGTATTAAAATGCCCATATCATGTAAAATCAATTTAAAAATATGTTTTGAGGATAAAATATCAAATACATAGATTGTTAAGTTTTGCAACATTCAATTTGCAGTCAATCTGATCCATATATAGAAACTCAGCTGCAAAAACAGACTGTTTTGATGATGGCCTTAAAGTCTGTATATTTACGCCTAGTTATTCAGCCTAGAGTGGTTTAGCCCCTCCCATTCATACTAAAACTATAAGGAGTGTTGCAATGCTTTCTAAATGAGACACAGAATAGCCAAGCAGGACAGAGGCCATTTAAATATAGCAGTCTCAACTTTCCAGTACCAAAAACCCTAACAAAACAGCCTGTTTAGTTGTAAGGGTTAGAGTTCTTAGAACATACAAAAATTAATTTTAATGTCTGATATATATAAAATCCCACAAGTGGACCACTTAGAAAAGTGCAGGACATGATCCCTTTAAGTTACTGCAAGGAACCAAATGCAGGCTTGATTATTAAAAGCTGTTGAAAAGCCAGATGTCCCCAATATTTCAACTGGGAGTGTATCACTTACCTGAAAAATGAGGTAAATGAGTGGCTAAATTCAAGTAAATACAGGACTGTGATCACTACAGCAATAAAAGCACCTCTATATCTAGCTTAGCTGAAGGCTTTAGTCTGATGCATTAGCTCATTAGCCTCTCTGCCAGAGGAACCTATGTGCCTCTAATTGCCATCATTATATGTAGTGTCAAACCTGTCTGGCTAAAATTAAACCACTGCTCCATTTTTTCAACGCCAGCAACATGAGCCATTCTAGATGCCAATAGCAGGATGTTCTACTCAATGGATTGGGTGGTTAACTTTAAACGTTACTGGGATATATTTAGGTTTCCCTTTATTTCTTCACCAACTAAGGTGCACAAAATGTGTGTTGCAGAAGAATGTACCGGTTTCCTTGTTTTTCCATACTAAAACTAGCAGAGAAGAAATGTATTTAAATTGTATCAGTTTTAAAAGAGATGTAATATAATGTATATATCATGCCTTAGATTGCATACAACAATACAAGATCCTGAACATGGGTACTTTCAAAGGCAGCGCTTCATTCAGAGTCTCAAGTATCATCATAATCATCATTACAACCACTTTTTGATTGACGTTTGAGTTTTTATTGCTTAAAAACTACTCATACAGCAAATGAGCCTCAATAACTGCACCAGAGACTTATTTTATATAAAAAAAGTATCAATAAATCTCTCTTCTTTCATGACCAACGCACCCCAGAGTAACATATCAGCTATCGTCACTCTTATACCTACTATCACAGTCAGTTTTAAACATTTGTTTTCTAACAGCCCAAACAACTTTAATGCTGCAGTACCTCAGATCACCATGTAGTCCGTGATTCCTCTCATACATCCTTCACTTTCCGGAATCCAGAATCCAGCCTCGGCGTTGAGGATTAACTTTCATTAACAGGGGACTGAGCTTAACTAGCTAACGACTCCATAAAGAAGCGTCAGAGCCCGCTGTGCTGAGTCAAACCAGTGTCTGTCCCTTCGTCTCTCTCTCTCTCTCTCTCCGCTCCGTTTACTTCCCTTTGCCCCCGCAGGCCTGTGCGGCTCACACCGAGGGCCCAGACAATAGGTGACTTTGCTCAACTTGCGCAAACGTCACCCCTCCCCTCCCCAGCCCTCTCTTTCTTTCTCTCTCATCTCCCTTTCTCTCCTCCCTCGCTCAGTCCTTGTTTCATATTTCACCAGGACTCTTTCAGCACTCTCCAATATGTGCGGCTGTCTATGGTGGAGGAGGGGAGATGTGTGTTCGTCACTCTATAAGATGTGATACTTGAGAAGGCAAGTAGACACATCTAACGTGAGACGTAGAGAGGATTAGATACACGCAGGGTCAAGTGACGTGTTTTAGGGTGATTAGGTAAAGATAGTCAAGCAGAGTGTTGAACAATGTGTCACAACTTCAATACTACAGTATGAGAATACTTTTATACATTTGGTACCTATTTAAAAAGAATCAGTACTGTGCTGATTCCGTATTCCGCCTCTAGACGAATCAAATTACACCTGCTAGTTTGACCCAGATGGGCTAAAAACAAATTGAAACATACAGGTGAGGTCTGTAATATATATGTAGCTATGCGCTAGAAGGAATAAGCACAAAGTATGGCACAACTTTCAGTTTTTTAACCATTCATTGCAATGTTAGGCTTTATTATATGTGCTTATTCTCTCACGGCATGTCGAATGAGGTCATGTTTAGATTTAGCTACTCATTTACTTTAGCTACTCATGTAACATTCGGAAAGTTTTATCAGAGATCAGAGATGTTAATTGAAGAGAAATACTGCCAATTTTACCAAATTTCAGCATAATTAAATGGTTGGGATGTAAACAAAATCCCTCGGAGCGGTTTGAGGTAACATGCTCTGTCCTACAGAAAATTACAGACTCGTTCACTGTGGCTGTGAACCAGAGATCTGGAGAGTATGAAGCCTCAGAAAGCTCCTTAACAGAACATCAGAACATAAAACGGTCATGTAAACCCTGCTTAAACCCTGCTTATTGTACATTGTTGTACAATAGATTTCAAAGAAGGCTTTGGCATAAAACATGTTTTTGAAATCTATTCAGGGCAAAAGACATTATACGGAAATATACACATTACATGTGTATGTCACGGGTTGTTTTGGGTTGAAAACGGATTTTTTTATGCTGCATACATCGGAACAATCTTATTGTAACTGCAAAAATTCTAAATTTGTGCAATTTTCAGCAATGAATCACTTCATATCAAATCAAATAACTCTGATGCACTTGTGTTAAAATTCTGCAAAATTAAAGTGAAAATCACCTTTATGCTGTAAGTTGAGAGTTTTAAGAGATTTTCTAGTTTTTTTTCCATAGACAATTCATCTACATCTACTTTGTACTTTTTTATTGTCCCACATCCTACATTTTTCTTGTTTTATTTCTCAGACATCCGGTTATGGCATGTTTTATGGTCGTATACATTAAAACCCACCATATATATTTTTTTACAGGAACATTTTCCAACCACTTTTACAATGAAACGAGTTGTTTTGGTTACTGTGACATCAAACCTTATCCATGGAAATGTGCTCTGTTTTGACTTGCCCGCACTATGTCTTGTAAAATAACTTATAATAAATGGGTGGAACTAAACTGCTGTAGGTTAAAGATGGGTCGTCGTGTACCTATGGCAGGTAACAGGCAGGTTTAATAGTGCCAATATCTTTGGCTGTATTTCCATGTTCCTGTGCTACACTGTGAGAGAGAATTAAAATGGCAGCTGTCTTATGACCAAGGATAGTCTGGGACAAAATTCTGTCAGTGCCAGTAATGAAAAAGATCATTAATCTCTTAATTAACTGACAGGAACGCAGCAAAAACGTATCACTTTGCTTCACTGTTTAACACTATAACAACCCCAGTGGTTGATGCATGCAGATAATATTTAGTTCTAGTAAACTGTCTTGTGTCATAGGCTTCATCATGCAGTCTAAATACATCAAATCTGATGCACTCACAGATATATTTGGTCAAATTCCAAGGATTTAAGTATTTCAATTGGGTATAAAATTTCCATTCTTTTGAATTACTTATATATAACATAAACAGGCCAATTAACTTTATGTGCGTATTTGTCAGTCACATGTTAATGAATCAACTAATTTATGTAATTGTGTAATATTACCAATAAACACGATGTGATTCATATAAACAATGGCGGATTTATCTATAAATAAACCTGATGTAAACAATCTCATATATTTAGTAAATGAATCTTACTTGATTCAAAGCTTGTCATATTTAAATCAGTTTTAACCGATTCAAATTCATTGTTTTCACAATTAACAGATTTATGCTGATTTTTAGGAATAAATTCTAAACATTCAAATGTTTGCAAATACCTAAAAGTAAACTATGCCATGATTCATTTTTCTGAGTGTGTATTGCCTAAGTCACCTATATGCGTGTGGTTTGCTATAAACTGACGCCCTGTAGGCACCTGTAGTTATCGAAATCTCCATTCTACAACATCTGCTCTGAATGAGAGAGCAAACCCTTTCAGATTATACTTTGAAACATGAGTCACATGCAGTTCTCAAACACAGATTTCTATCTTGCAGGATTAAACATGACTAAAGGTCTAAACAAACATGAAGGGCTCTGCCTATGCTTTAGGTGGGACTTCTACACAGAAAATGACAGGCCCAGTATTTAAGAGGCGATTTTTTTGTTATAGACTTTACATATAGACATTCATGTTGTTTCCATATCTGGACAGTAATCTATTTCCTCTTCTGAAGCTCTTGATACAATCACCATGCCCAGAGCTTCTTCTGCACACTGACAAGTTAATCTTGGCTCTCATTTGCTGATGGTATTTTACTTTTTAGGCCTCATGCCACCAGAGCACTCGCGTCCACCGGACCCCAGACTACAGGATACTGGGTCAGAAACACTGAACATGTTTAATGTGTATGATTCACAATCAGGGCAGCCCTGACAGGACTGAAAGTAGATCAGAAGGGTACAGATTAGATTAGCATGGCTTGAGTTATGTTTCTCCTCTACATTTTGAGGTGCACTGTTATTAAGGGATAGACATTAGAATTCCCTGGGTAATACTATATGTCAGAATCCCCACTTACTTTACTGCATGGCTAACAAGTTGGTCTGAAACACCCTGGGATTTTACAAGCATGTACATAACTTAATTAAGTGCTCCAGCAGGCCAGACAACCTTCTTTATGATACATGTTGGTTCCATATGTGCGGGACCAGGCAATCTGGACAAGATGGATATGTCCTTTGACACCTCGGCTAGAGTGGCTAATTTGGTGAGTTAGCAGGAAGATTTGATGTAGAACGCTGCCTAGGAAACCCCATCTGTCACTGTCCTTTCATCTTCGGCTCTGGATTATTTTGGAAAAAAACAGAACCACAACCCAGCTTGGGGTGTTTTGACATGTTGGCGCACAGTGTTTAAAACATGGTTTTTATGAAGACGTTTGGATCTGATGAAAGATTATATATTCCAGATGCAACATGCAAGAGAAGGCAAAGCTATCTTGGGCATCAGTGATTAAGATTCTTTCATGTTAACATATTTATGCTAACCATGAATTTGCTCTGTTTATGGGCAGTCAGCAAAGGGGCTTATTTTACCCTTTAGGGCACATGAGCCATGAATAACATCTCGTTTAAATGAAATTTGAAAACAGCAGTGTAAATGAGCAAAAGTGCCACAAATCAACTATAAAGGGAATCATTTAGGAAGGAAGACGACTGAGAGGAAAGAACAGAGAAGGAGGCAGACGCTAAATAAAAATGAAAGCAGATAAAATGAGCTAATACAAAACGAATGAGACAAATAGAGAGAGGGGGGTAGAGCGTACTGAGGCTGATGTCTCAATAGCTGCAGGCTTGGCAGCAGCAGCAGGACTTGAAAGAACTAATCTTATTAGTCTGACGGCCTGGACTGGACACAGAATGAGGGGCCAGACAGATGGACATGGGGGAGCAACACAGTATAGAAAGGAAAAAAAGGATGGTGGGAGAACCCAGAGGCCCCGAAACAAGTAAATAAAAGGGAAACTAAGGGCTAAAAATAACAAAAACATAAGTTTTTAAAAACTGTTTAAGTCTTTAAGTGAATTGTGTGCTGCCTGAGAGGTCTCTACAAGCTGAAGAAAGAATAGAAGTGCCAGTGTAGAGCCAGTTTAGTCACTTCATGTCCACCAGTGCAGCTGTATAACAGCTGTTTGGCAAAGAGAGGCTTGTGTTTGAAATGTTATGAGCCCACTTTACACACATGTCTGCAGTGATCATGCACTTGTTATTGCAAGCCATAGTTTGACAGAAAATCCAATTTCCCTTGATTGAAGCCAATCAGCACATTTGGGGTCTGAGGTCTGCTTTTTTTTTCACAAGTAATAAAGTGTATGGGCACCAAGAGAAGCATATAAACTGCATGCCTAAATCTTGGCTGGGTATCATTATCATTTCCCCAGTCTGAGAGAATTGGCTTGGACAGACATTAATGTATAGCTTTAGAGAGGTTTTGTGGTTCATGGTGACCTTCTGCTTCGCTAATTCACTAATCACACACACACAAACACACGCGTTAACACAGGCACACACCTTCATAGCCTCGGGAATTCCTCATGTGTCCTGTAGCATTGTTTCCAGTTGAGTGCCTGGTTACTTCACACAGGCCACTGGCTGCTGGACCTTGTGAAATATTTGCCTGTTGATAACTCAGGACCCCTGCCCAACGGACTCTACATGTCCGGTCAAGCTTAACTGGCCTCTCCACACTCCACCCACTAATGTTCTTTCATAGCATTATAACAGGGTTGGAGAAATAGTAGGAAATACTTGTGAAAATACCTATTTCATTGTCATTTTTGGGACTATAAAGCTATAATTCCAGGTGTATGCAAATGTTTGAACATTCCCAGTCAAATGACATGTTTTGTTGATTTTTAAGTAAGTTCAAGTAGGTTGAGTAAGCTATTAAACAAACATAAATATGGCATTTTCTGCACAATTTCTATTTACTCGCTGAAAATGTTGGGATCAAATCAAAATATATAAAATGTGCCATGACTTTTCCAGAAGACGCATAATTGTGAAACACCTGCAAATCTATGACAGTAATAATAGTAACTTAGCTCTATAAAAAGCACCTGAATTCAGAAACCCTTTCTAAAACATGTACAAAATAAATCTGACATTAACAATGCACTACACATTTAGTCCATTTCTCAGGTTGACTGGAGATCCTCAATAGGTAGAATGAGATTTTTGCTGGAGAGCTTTTCTACCCACACAACCGTAGCTAAGAAACACATTTGTGGGAGGGGCCTGGACAGGTCACAATAGGAAGAACCTTCACAATTTGCAGTTGGAAGACTCTCCCTGCTCAGATTTGTGTTTGTGCCATTGAGGGCCTTTATTGAAAGTGGAAGCTAGAAACTATTCTGAGACCGGTTCTATATATCTTATCTGGGCAATTAACTCCAAACGAGCCAAATGTAAATACTTCCCACAAATATCGAAATGGTCTGAAGGTGAGTGCACAAAAGGGATTGTGTCAAAGAGTGTGGGAGAGAGAGATACAAAGAGAGACTGACAGCGTGAGAAAGAGCGAGCAAGAAAGATGAAAAGGTCCTGAAACTGCAGGCTAATTATCCACTGAGTATTAAAAATTATATGTAACTGCTATGAAACTAATACGTTCAACAGGCCCTTAAAGTTTAAGTGGTTATGAGACCTATTCATCCGTCTGTCTTTGGCATGACAGCAAAAACACATTGGCCTGTCTGGAACTGAAGAACTGATGTATTGGTTGTATAAGTTAAATATCTAAATCACATAGACTAACATCAGAAAAGTCACATGGACCAACAGCTGGCGAAGGATGAATATGTATTATAGTTTGAAGGACTGCTTTTCCGTAAACGCTGATTTCTTGTATCTAAACTTAGCAACATAATCTTCTACGGGGATCTAGAGATGAGGGAATGAAAAAATGTCTGTTGTTCTCAGACTCTTACAGAGAATACGGGCAGTAGTTCCAAAAAATAGCTCTTATTATTAAGCTGAATCAAAACATACTGATTAAAATCTGTTGCTGTATTATAGGCTCTCAGTCCTGTATTGTAGGCAATGCTTCATTTTTCATTTTAATACTCAGTAGGCTACTACCATGAAAGACTCTAAAATATATATGTACTATTTATTATATATATATTGTCTTAAGAAATTTGTAATTTGGTATCCTGCACTGATTAGAGGAAGGTCTGCGTGTGCTGAATAAATTGTACAAACATACTAATCTATAGTGATGGTGACCGCCTATGCCGAGTCAAGACCGAGACTTTGAACGGTCGAGACAAAGTCGAGACCGAGACCACTGGTTTTCAAATGCAGTCGAGTCCGAGTCAAGACCGAGTCTTTCAGGAATCGAGACCAAGTCGAGACCAAGACCATAAAAACAAGTCAGTTTTAATAGCCGTGATTTAATAT
>JBBKCR010000016.1:2279217-2290487 GCA_037577295.1 Ladigesia roloffi
CTTGACTCGGGACTTGACTCGGGACTTGAATCGGGACTTGACTCGGGACTTGACTCGGGACTTGACTCGGGACTTGAATCGGGACTTGACTCGGGACTTGACTCGGGACTTGACTCGGGACTTGAATCGGGACTTGACTCGGGACTTGACTCGGGACTTGACTCGGGACTTGACTCGGTACATGACTCGGGACTTGACTTGGGACTTGACTTGGGACTTGAATCGGGACTTGACTCGGGACTTGACTCGGGACTTGACTTGGGACTTGAATCTGCACTTGACTCGGGACTTGAATTGGGACGTGACTCTGGTCCACTGCACTGGGCACCGTTGCTTCTCCTCCTGTCATCTGCCCACCTCCTCCACCCTGCACTGCTGCATCCAGCGGAAGTAATGATTCTGCGCTCGGTGGCCTGAAGAAGAAAAGTCAGGTCAGGTGCCAGTTCTGGAGGGCCACAGCACCACAAAGCTCAGCATTATACCTCATTTAACTAATCAGCTTGTGCTAGATGAGGGAAAATGCTAATCTCTGCAGGGCTGAGACCCTCCACTTGAGGCTAAATACACCTTGGGTTACATGGATCCTCCTGTATATACAATACAATAGAGAAGTGAAAGGTGAGGTGCACACTGGCAGATCCAACTGCAAAAATCCTAAAAAGCTAATTTTAGCTTTTATTAGGGTAATTCCAAAAATTTGTCAAAATTCTCCTAAAGGTATTTCAGTTTTTTTCAGCATAAGCTCTATAACTGCATTAGTATAATATCGTCTGTCACTGTGAACGATAAATTTGCTCTTTCCCTCATTCTTACAATAGAAGCCAATGGGCAGTAGCTGAATTGTGTGGTTAACTATTTAAGAAACTTCTATAATGGAAATTTTATATATAGGTCTTAGGATGAGACAAAAAAAACAACTTCTTATCAAATCTGTTATTACGTGTTTCATCCAGCTTCCAAAACTGGAGCAGCATGTGGTATTTATGCACAATCTACAATAATTGTACATAATTCTACAAAATATGTGTAGGTATACATGTTAGCTAAGAAAAAACTGTCCTTTATAATGTCTATTAACTACACCTGTAAAGGGCTCTTTAACTTTTTAATTTATAACAAAATCATGACTCAGAGAACCACATGAAGGCTGAAATGACCCTTTGCCTGGTTAAATTGTTTCCTGTTTATGGCCAAAAACCGGTTGCAAATTTTTTTGTTTGTTTTCTTTACAGTCTATTACAATTTGTGAGAAATATTACTAAAGTATTCCACTATTGTTACAGAGAATCAAAGAACTCTATGTATTGAATACATAAAACCATTTTTAAGAACCTACAATAACTGCTGTAAATGTGTTCAGTTTTTTTTTCCTGCTCTTTTCTAACTTATGGAAAAACATATACCGGTAATAGTAAATAGTATTTGTAACTTTAATTATTAAGCCATTTGCTACAGGTGAAGCAGATAGAGATTAGCTTGGAAAATGTGGGATTATTCCTTTAAGTTAATGGGACATGAATGCTCTTCCACAGACAAGTGCTTTGGTGAAACACTGTCAGGATGCACTTCCATGGGACGTGACGAATCTGAGCAGTTTAAGGGAAAATTGCTTGAATGACAAACATTTGAGGGACTTCCACAAAGCAGGATTTCTCAGTTAGTCCGTACAATCGTACAAGTGGGTAAGAATATCGAAAAAAGACCCTGGAAAACTCCCCTATCCACATACATACTGAAGAAGTTATATAAACACTAACTTTCCAAATGTATCTTTTACTCCCAGTCCAAAAAGTGCATACAGTCAACTATTTGTGAAAATAAACTGCTTGATATTTTGAATGTAATTTTTCCAGCAATGTTTTGAGCACAAATTATATTTTCGTTAAATAATAAAAGAATAAAGAAAATGTGTATAACTTTTGTTCAGGCCACATTAGGGGCCTGATTTTCACGGTCAGTCGTGCATTGTCTGAAGACAAAAGTGCAGTTATTGGTCAAATACATCGTCAGTTACTTGTTATAATACTCACAAAACTTAGTTGATTGGAGAAATCACTGATAGTTGATATGTATTTTAACAATAATCATGGTGTGATGTATGTGATATACATTTGAATTTTATATTTTGAGGACTCCATAAACTTTCCCTCACATGAAAACATTTTTTAAGTGTGCGCTGCTTACTCCTGCTTATGAAAGAAGCCGCGTGTGGGTGCATTGTCAACACTTCCACGTCCCAGGCGTCCATATTATAGTCTTTGAACAATTCGCGAATGACTACAAACCAGGATTTTTTTTGGTCAGTGGCGCAATGACTTTCACTTCTCATAAAATAGCAAATTCACCCCACCCCTTCTTTCCAGTGTCCCGCCCCACCCAGCGCATTGCCATCTGCTATAATGACAACGTAGATTTCTGGCGGAAAAATGAACGATGCCCTCACACAATATAGCAATGATAGGGAACACCAGTGACGAAAGCACGCTGCGCCGTTTGCGTTATCGGGCTCTAGATATATTTTCCATCATGTCGACAAATAACTTAAAATGGGTTCTCTGTTGAGGATGTGTACATTCTGCATTTGTTTGTCTATTCTTTTTTGAGTTTGTCGTTTTCATGGTCGACTCTATATGCCTATTTATGCCCATATGCTAACATGCCTCACATTAAAGCTAAGGAGTTAGGAGTGTTATTGCCTGCTCAGCTTTTTGAACGAGGCACAGTACAGGTTAGTCAATCACATCAGCCTTGATGACAACCTGGAAAATGGTCATGTGAAATGAATTATCACTGGCTTTGGTACCTCACAGTGAAATGAGGCTTCAGATGAAGCAGATGTATATGACTATATCCTTATGGCAGTGCTTCAGTAAGATGTGGCCCATTTGTGCCCATGTAGTTTGAGGCCTTTTTTAAAGCTGGACTGTTGCTGACATTAAACAAAACAGATGGATCTGTAGTTAGAAAATCTGTCAAGAACTATTCCAGCAGCACAAAAATGAATTTCACATCTAAGAAGACAGTAGGTTATAGCACTTCTGATTTCTTAATCTAATCTGTGTGCATGTTTTAATTTCTGTTATCCGGTGTCATATAGTTACATTTCTCTAATGTCTTATCCAATATTTCTTTATGCATGCTACATTAAATAATTTGTATAAAAACACACAGCATATTGTTACTGTCTAAAAAGCAGTTCTAGTAGCATCTTGTGCATGTACTGCAGTATTCATTCTAGCCAACATAGCTGTTTTTAATCATTTTGCAAAATATTACCAAAAAAATTGCCCAGCTGGTTGAGCTTTACATTAAATTATCTTAAAGCTGTAATATTATCATGCACCTGAGAGTCAGAGAGTGTTCAGATGATTAAAATTTTGAAGAATGTCAAAAAAGCTCTCAGTCAGAAATCACAGCTTTAAAGAAATATATCACCTAAAATAATGTAACATGACTAATAAGCAACATTTCGCATGAGCTCGTCCGGACATGCCAACCGGTTCCCACCAGTTTTCATCACTTATTAGCCACATTAGCATTTTTAGACAACATATTAATTTTGCAAAGCAAATTGATGCTAATTAAATGCAGCAGCAGCTAATTTTAAACGCTAGCCTCTAATTTGAATGCCTCTGCTCGCTTGTTGGACCTCGTATTTACTGTGCTTGCCTTGGGTTGGTATTTAGTGCCCAGATTGAGTTGAGTTTGTGCTGACTGGCCGCCCACCTTCTGGGCAGGGGTGAGCGCCTCAGAGGCTGCTCCATCACCACCACGTTATCGGAGAGAGCTGAAGCCGGCCGAGAGTCATCCAGAGCCTCTTCCAGCATCAGGGTACCACTGAGAAATCTGGGTGGCGGCTCCATACTGACCATCACGTCATCCAGGTGTGGGGGAAGAGGCGTGCCGCCCGGGGTGGACATGGAAGGTGCATCGCTGAACACACTGTCACTCTGTATGCAGCAGAAATTGATGTCACTTTACATTTGTTAGTCTGTTATCAAATGTAATAGATATCAGTACTATATAAGTAATACTGACATTATGATCATTTTATTGCTGTGATATTTCTGTAATAGTAATTTAAAATATTATGCACCCTCCACATTGTAGTTGGTGTAATTTTATGCCCCTGCCTTATCCTCAGGCCATCCATGTGCTTTTGTTTTTATTCTGGTCTTAGTCTCTGTCCCAGTCCTGCCTTTCCTCAGGGCATTAGTGTTTGTATCGCTCCGTTTGTATATCTTTTTGTTAATAACGTCCTCTGATTTGCACCCCCTGCTTACAACATATTATCATTTCATACACAGGCAAATCAGGTTATGAAGAAAATAATTACTCATATAAATACACTGTACAAGTTTAGGGAAAAGGGCCTTCACTTATTTATTGTGACGGCCACCTCTGCCTCGACCCGTAGGTCCCGATCTCCATCCCCCGAGTATTAAGTTTCCTTTTTTTTTCTTTGTGTCCTGTTTCCCTTATGTCCCTATACTTCTGTCCACCCTATCTAGTCTCCCTTGTTCCCTACCTAGTGTGTCTTTCCGTTTGTATCGCGTCCCTCTTATTTAGTTATCCTGAATGAATTGTCTCTTTATTTGCTCACATTTCTTGTCTGTTTCGTGTACCTTGTTTAACTTCTGTTTTATGTTTATCTTTCAGACTCTTGTGCCTTACCCTTACCCGGAGCAGTTCTCGTATGCCTCTTCTAAGCCTGACTCCCAGCTCTCTACCCGGGTTATGGTTTTTGGAGGCTTGGTGGATTCTGATTACTTTTGTTTGTTTGTTTGAGGAGCACGGGTCTGGGATATCTCTGTCTAGTCTGTGTTCGCAAACCCTGTTGTGTTTATTGTTGTTTATTGTGTATTGCAGTCTTTGTTTATTCGTTAAAACTCATTTTCTTTATCTTGCGCGTCCTCCCCCTCCCTTTCTGAGCCACGCTTCGTGACATTTATCATCCCTGTTGTAATGTCAGCACCCAGATCTTTCTATTATCTTCTGGGCAATGTTTGGAAACCATTTTGAATGAAGTGTTATGTTTAAAAGATTAATTAATATCTGGCCTATGTCTTGGAGACTGTGCCAAAGGAGGACGTATTCTTGGTATAGATATTAAGAAGGTATTTATTAGAAACCCACTTTAGTTTGAACCACCATAATAAGTCACTGGTTAGCTATTGTACAGGAGATATTCCAGGGAGAAAAAATAACTTATGACCTAGGATTGAAAGAGATTCAATTTAAGACAAATTGTGTTTTGTTTACACATATATACTGAGCTCATACAAAGGCCTATATGGACAAGTCTATAAAGATGCTGGCTTGGTTATAATCATGTCCATTCACTGTAAATGAAATAAATATTGAAATACTATTTTATACTTGAACTGTAAGCCCTTAAGACAGTATTCTTTGTATTGTTTCGTTTAAAGTGGTACAACATTTGCAGATAGATCTCTTTATGGAAAAGTTTTTAAAGGCAGTGTAATCAAATATAGCACGTTATTTAAAAATCTTTTCGCATGTGTCAGTTTTAGTCAATTAAATTACATATACTACAATATAATTCACCCTGAAGAACTCCTCCTCCTCGGTCATCTCTCCCTCGTATCCTTCCTCCTGGCCTTCCTCCATTTCCATGGCCAGTCGCATCTCTGGGGCCAGATCCTGCAGTGTCCGCAGCCCAGCCTGTACCAGCAGCACCAGAGTGGGATTAGAGGTGTGAAACCAGAACCCCCATAGTGCTTACACTCTGATATTAAACATTTATGTATTTGAAACATGCACTAGTAATATAAAATCAACACTAACATTTGGTGCTAATTTTGCAGATAAAAAATGTATGTCATGTGACCCAAACCACTTAAAAGTAAATTAAATCGGTAGTCTTTAGACTCTTAATACCAACATGATGTACAGTTTGACTTGACTGAGTCTATCATGTTGCTGAGAGCTTAATTAATTTACTATAAGAAATGCCCAGGACAGACGAGCACACGGGTGCACCTGTAGCGAAGCAGACTTGTCCTTGCCCTTCTTCTTCTTTTCTTTCTCCTTCCTCTTACGGTACTTCTTGAAGTAATCTTGAATGAGGAAACTGGCATAGAACTTTCCAGCAGTAACTTCATCTCCTAGAAAAAATACAGATGGCAACATATAAACAGTCAAAAGGCACAAAACCAGAAAATGTGTGCTGTGGCTGTTATAAGCATATATTTAAATGAATGTGGAATATATTAATGTGTTCATTAAATACTATCAGTCAAAATGTTCGGCTAGTCTTTAGACAACCTTATAATTGAACATCTCCACATGTTAAAAACCACTTTAATGATTAAATAAATACTAAATGTAATAATAAGACTCACCTGTAAACACTGAAAAACACTGAAATAGTGACAAAAGCAAAGATAATCTAACATAATGCTATTTCTAATCAGCAAAATGCGGGGTTTCTCAAAGCAGGTGTCATAATGAGCTGGTTCTCAGTGGGAAATGCAATTTTGGTACCTGCAGGGGGCGGTATAACCTCATCTAAGAGCTTAGGCTTGGTGCGTTTCCAAATTTTCTTAATAATGGCTCTCAGCTCTTCATTCTCCTGGTCGATTGGTCCTGAGGGAAACCAAGCATTAAAACCAAGTACAATTAAGCAGTTGAATCAATCACATAAAGCCAAGGTTGTTTGGCACTGATGATCAGTTTTAATGTATAATGTGTTTGATTGGTGTTTGCCAGGTGTGTGGCAGGGCATGTTTTTAATACATTTTTATTTGCAAGTAAGAGGTGAACGTACTAAAGGTTATATGTGGTATCAATTTAAATGTGCATGCGTGTGTGCGTTTGTGAGAGCATGAGTGTGTATATGTGAGTGCGTGTATGTGTGTGTGTGTGTGTACATGACTATATCATTATGCTTGCTGACCTTCAGTTTTAATCTTGAGTGAATTCCTGACAAGAGCGAACAAGGTGGCATTGAAGGACACCGTGCCATCGGGATGGAGGGGCACATTCATAGCAACCAGCCTCTGCAGGAATTATGGGATGGAGAGAAGCAGTGAGATATTCTAATAGGATTTCTGGGGCAGGAGGAGGACACTGTGTGTTAAACACTGTTGACAGAGTGAGCGTGTCAGCTGTTTTCTGGGTCTCTGTACATACACTGAGTCCCATATTACACTGCAGTCTTTTAGATGTAAGCTTATACATTTATTTTACCATTCCTGCTTACCCTACATGCCACCCGATGAGGACAGAGCTTGCCAAAGCCCAGCGGTGGCTGAATTCTGCGAAGCATGGTCACAACATCCAGGTGCTTAATCCTTCCACTACAGCCAAATAAACAAACACACACATTATGCCTTTAAAAAACAAAAAAATATGCATTTACATGTTAATAAAACCTTTAATAAGCTGTCGAAAGTGTTACTCAGCTCTACTAAGCTTAGTTTCTTTTAGACTTGTTACAAGATCATCTGGGAACCAAACTAAGAGGGGCTATGAGAACTAATCCAATATAAATAAGTCTTTGCATGAGTATTTAATTTCAGCTCATGATGTAACATAAGTCAGCACAGCTAGCACCGGTATTCCAAATAATGTCTAATAAAGCTGTGTGTTGTGGGCATGAACATATTATACATGATATGATAGTCCAGTTCAATCAGACTACTAAACTGGTCTTAGACCAGGGGTCACCAACGTGGACCCAAAGGACCCCATGAGTAGCCTGCGGACCGGTCCAAAATATAGCACAACTGACCAGTGAGCAATGTCTAACATGTAATTTTATCCTGTTGCTATTCTTCTTTAATCGCATTTGCATTTATATCTGCTTGAATATAACAAAATCTAAAAGAAAGCATTTAAAACATTTTATTACACATGAAGTTCTGGTAAACTGGTAGACATTCATCTGACTCAGCACCCGGGATGTAGCTCTCAGTTTCAGAAGTGTTAGTGACCCCTGTCTTGGACAGAATCACTAGGCCAGTGATTAAAGTAGATAATGTAATTGCCTATGTGTGATCTCGGCTACTGAGATGTGATGATACAGCAGCAGAGAATGTGGAAAAAATTGTCAGGAAAAAACAGACCTTTGCATTCTAGTTAAAACAGTGTAATCCAGATGTCAAAACAAACTTTGGGTGGATTTTACTGGAGTTTTTTTGGTAAATCTATCTTCCAAAGATGAGTATTTTGGTAAATTCAGCATTAAAAGTTTAACCAGTTGTATTTTCATTAAAATTTAACATTTGGCTCCATAAAACTTGCTGTATAGTGCGATGCTTATGTGTTACCATGAGTTTATGTATGTGCTGAGGTTTCTCTTACGTGGCTTCTGGATCATAGTCAGACCACACTCTCTTAAACTCATCGAGATGGTGTGTGCCCAGCACAGTCCAGTCTCTGGTCAGATACTCAAAGTTGTCCATGATGACAGCAATGAACAAGTTAATGATCTGACAAGGTAAAGATATAGAAAGTCAAACAGACTGTATAAAAACAGAGTGTAAATGTATTTATCAGTGAGAAAATACTTTCTATCCCCCTCCTTCTCTCTCACCAGAAAGGCACAAAGAGCGAAGAAGCTGATGAAGTACAGGTAGGCGAGGTTACTGCCACAACTGTACTCTTCTCCAGGCTCAAAGTCTGACTCTGGGTCACAGCGCCGGCCCGGCAGCGCTGCCAGCATAATCTCCTGCCACTGCTCTCCTGTTGCGCACCTTAAGTAGAAGAACAGAGTCAATATAAAATCTGAAAACATAAATGACAGAACCAGAAATAATTTGTTTTTATTATCGGCTACTTTGTAGACTAACCAAAACATCACCAATTAACAGGTGTTTCTTCATCAAGAGTTCATTAGTGGAGTTTCTTGCCATCTTAATGTGTTTGGATCATTAGTTGTGATATTTGTGTTGGTACACAATTAGTGAACCGGTGCCACTCCAGTTCTACTCCACATTATAGCAAGAACCACATAACTAAGTAGAAATAACAACAGTCTTTTATTACCTCATTACAGAATATATTCTGGACTGTTTTTTGTTTATTACATAATTTCATTTGTTGCTTCATCATTGTGTTTGTTTTCAATATTAATCTGCAATGTAGAAAATAATAAAAACACGGATAAAACATTGTATGTACTTGAGATAGGAAGTGAAGTGTGGAAGTGAGGTAAGACTTGACATACACATCTTCAAGAACTACTGTTTGAATGAAAAATAAAAACTGCAGAAGAGAACAAAAGGAGTTTCATGAAGAAAACAATGCTTCAAAACAACATTCCACACTTCTCATTCTCACCTGAAGAGCAGCAGCACCGCCATAAAGAAAGTCTGGAAGTTGTTGTTCCGATTGAGCTCTGTGTTGTCGTCTATAGCAATTTTCCCAAATGTCTGGAGCACAGGGAAATTAGCGTTAAAGGGACTAGTCGAATGAAACATAAACATAGTTATAATGTGACGAAAGAGGAAATGAGATGACAAAGGAAAAACATGCCTGCATCCCGATTACTCCGTAGATGAAAAAGATCATAGCGATGAGAAGGCCGACATAAGGTAAGGCCTGAGAGCGGAGAATTAGGGAGGAAGAAAGACAGAAAACAGAAGTCACTGATGTACTGCCACACACAATCTGCCAATCTGCTAGTGACAGATTTCTGATAAAGTAGTGGGCATTTGAAAAGCAGTTGTAAGGCATCTGTCCACTATAGCAGACCGAAGACTGTTTCTGACCTGCAAGGACTTCACAAAAGTCCACAGAAGAGTGCGAATGCCCTCCCCTTTGCTGAGGAGCTTGACCAGTCGCATGACTCTGAAGAGACGGAAAAAAGTGATGGACACCTTAGCATCCCCCTTCCCCTAAGAAAGAGAGGAGCATACATGGAATAAATACACACAAACAAACACAGTACAGTACACAATGCACATAAAATGAATGTATATTTGAATGCTCTATGCTTTGTTTATTTCTTATTTACTACATAGTGTGGAACAGTAATTAGGGTTTATGTACTATTAATTTGTTTGTTATAAACCTAAGGAGGCATTTAGACAAAGCCTCCATTCAGTCTAGCACGTGTTAAGGCTTTGTTTCACATTTGCCCCAGATATAGTTATTTAAGACATGTTTGCTCTCTAAATTTTGCTTCTATGATTTAGAACTGAAACCACAAGCCACCACTAACTCCAAAGGTCAAAGGTCGCAACAATAATTTCTGTAAAAACATCACCAAAACTGCATCCATCTTTTAATTACGGTCGTGCAGACTTTTCATTGTAATAAACAGTATGATTTGTGGTATTTGATGTTTTTAATGGTGAAAACTAACATCTATCTTGTGTTAGCAATGTTGGCCTTGTAGATTCAGTTCTAAACTAAACAAGCAAAAATTTAACTCCAAACAATTGACTGATCGAATACATTTGGGGTATTTGAAAAATTTATTAAAGCAAAGACACAGCATTTACTTACTTCTCCATGGCCGCCTCCACCCTGAAGGTGTGTCAAAAGGTTTAAGAACACACAGCAGAAAGAAAAGGGATGAGAAGGGAACAGAACAGCATGTTTCTGTCTAAGTTGTTAGCATCATGCTAATAATTGTAAGAAAGATAATACTCACACTAAACTCTGCAATCATGATGTCCACTAAACTGCCCACTACTATCAAAGCATCGAAGGAATTCCAGGCATCAATAAAGTAGTGCTACAGCATCCAGGGAAAGAGAAGATAATGAGAAAAAGAGAAGATAAAATCCAGGGACATCACTGCTAGCCTACTCTAATCTTCTTGTCAGCTGGTCTTACATAGGGCCGCAAAGCGAGCAGTTTGATGACCATCTCGATGGTGAAGAGCGTGGTGAAGATCATGTTCAGGATGTCCATGACAGAATTAAATAGCTTGGACTGCTCATAGTGCTGTTGAGACAATCAGAGGTCTACAATATGAGTACTGCAAATGCTTACACTGCAAAAATGATATATTAGGAAACCCATATTCGTGTTTTTAGAAGGTTTTTAGCCTTTTGAATATTCTCCCTTTTCATGCATACACATGAAATTACATTTTATTCATTTTCTAAATGTAAACACATACTCCTCTTCTACAGAGAATACACTTCTGCACATATTAAAGCTACAGTTCACCCAAAAATGAAAATTTGATTTACCCCCAGGGCATCCAAGTCAAAGCTGACTTTGTTTCCTCAGCAGAACACAAACGCAGATTATTAGCTTTAGCCGTAGCAGTCTGGTAGTCATTTAATGGA
>JBBKCR010000016.1:2313875-2328536 GCA_037577295.1 Ladigesia roloffi
GAGAGAGAGAGAGAGAGAGAGAGAGATATGAAGGGTACCACTGGAAAAGCAAAAAAAATAATTTGAACTGAAACAAGACATGGACTTTTTCATGCAAACAAATCACAGCAAGGCCAAGTTCTACAAATGGCTTTGGCCAGGGATTAAATTTACAATCTCCTAACCGGGTCAATGCATAGGCATTTATGCCTAGAGCTGGACAATATTTATTGTAATCATGATTAATTACATCTAGCCACAATATGATTTCTGAGCACATCATGTGCTTCTGGAGCACTGAACTACTGCTAATTTCATTATTCCTTTCTAACTCGATTGTAGTGCGGGCTACATCGATCAGCCATAACATTAAAACCACCCAGCCTCCATGGATTAAACTCATTTGTCCAAAACATTTACAAGATATTTGATTGGATAGAAGTCTGAGGAATTTGAAGGTCAAGTGAACAACTTGAACTCTTTATGTCCCTGAAAGCATTCCTGAATATATCCCTGAAAGCTAATAGGCCACTAGCTGGAAGACTGATGCTTTCTTCCCGTAGTGGCACCTGACTGTCCACATGACAAATCGTGACCAGACCACCTTCCTCAATTGCTCTATGGTTCAGTATTGATGATCATGTGGACTGGGGTTGGCATGGGCACTCTGACTAATCTGCAGCCAATGTGTGTTCTGACATTTTTCTGACTACATCTTAGTCAGAATAAACTTTTTCAGCAATCTGAGCTACAGTAGCAGTTCTGTGGGACGAGAGCAGACAGGCCTGCCTCACTAAGTATGACTGTGTTGTCAGACCTCTTTTGGTACGTACTGTCCACAGCACACTGGAAACACCACACAAGACCGGTCACTTTGGAGATCCTCTGACACGGTCATCAAACCTCCAAAATTTGGACCTAGTCATTCAGATCCTTCCAAATGTGCATTTTTCCTGCTGTAAACACTTCAACTACAGGAACTGACTGTTTACTTGTTCCCTAATCTTTTGACAGGTGCCACTTTTAGAAGGTATTCCATGTTAATCACCTCACCTGCCTGTGGTTATAATGTTGTGGCTGATCAGTGTATTTATGCGTTGCCACTCACGAGTCCCCAACCTTTACATTTTTGCCATGTCTTTTCAAACGTCTGACAACAAAACAAAATCATAAACGTCAACAGTGCTGTCATAAATGTAAATCAATTGTAAATACCTCATATATTTAACAGCTTGATTTGGAAGTATAGTACAGTTACTATAAAAAAAAGTCAAACTCTGAAGGGTTAAATACCAACCAAACTTTCACATATCATGAGAGAAAAGCACACATGCACAGTAACAATTATCAGCTACCCTCCTCTCCCAATAAGCCCTCGTAAAGAGCAGAATGGACTCCAGCCTGTTTGTACAAGCACAGATGGGCTTTTTTGCATACGAGATTAAAAAGGGCGTGGACTTGCTGCTCCAAAAGCTTCCATCCTACAGGCACACCCATATAATTCCTCACTGAATTAGTGACATGAAAACATAATCTCTTGTCATTAATGCCCCTTCCCTGTATGAACATCCTAATATGAGCATGAGCACACACACAAACTGGTCAGAAACAGCAGAGTATATCTCCAATAACCTCACATTCGCTCACACTTCACTGGTAAATCTTCCTAATGCAGAAAAGCTGCTGCTTACTTACATCAAAATTAAAGATCAACCGATATATCAGTTTACCGATATTTTTCCTGATATTTAAGCATTTTACCATAATCGGTTATCGGTTTTGTAATATTGGGTTTGCCGATAAACACCGCCATCTGGTGGACGTTTTGAGAATTACGCGCATGATCGCCATTTCAGCACAGCGTCTGAGGGGGAAACTGTGTGCAAAAGTAAAGTATACTTACTTGTTTCCTATATTAAGTAAACTTTATTAAACATAACAGCTATTAATGCACACATTAGATGTGTTACATAAATGATTGATATGTAGTTTATGCATCATTGAAGACTTTAGTAACAGTGTTCTTTTTTTTTTAAGGGTTTTTTTTGTATTTTTTTTGCACTTTCAGACCCCTACTTTTGATTTGTATGCAAGGAGGCAGTGATTATAATACATAAAACAGTTTTTTCAGTTCAGTGGTGTTGAGTGGTGTTGTAATAAACATGCAAATAATTGGTATTGGTATCAGTAACAAAAAATGAATATCAGTCGATCACTAATCAAAATAAATCATCACTTTAACATCCATGAGGTACTCTGCTGGTAATAAAAAAATAATGACTCTACTCTTTGATGTGATTATTCTCTGTTTTAGAATTGTCACAGACTTACTGCTTAAAGGTGCGGCCGATGCCCTCGCCCTCCTTCCAGCCCATTCCCTTCAGCATGGCCATGCCATACGCCTCAACCGGAATGCGCTCGTAGTCTGCCTCTGTGGACTAAAGAAGAAAAACCATTAAAACAAACACACACACACACACACCTTTCGACCAGCTCCAGTAGGATGTATTCCCTGTACATGTCCTTCAAACAATGCTGCAACATAAATATTAACAATGTATTTCTTTTTGCATTTATGTTTTTATGTTGGTAGAGTTCCAATGTAACATGCTTGGGTGAACCTCCAGTGTACCATTTTAATATTTTGAATCAAACACTGGAGGTAGATCTCAAAGAATGAAAAGTAAACCTGACCAAAATAAAAAAAAAACCTGTTCCCTAACAGGATATGAAGAACAAATAAAGATTACCTGTTTATGTGTTAAAAAAGCTGTTTTGAATGACTAATTATCATAATCTTGACCTTCAATATCTCAATAATGGATTCCAAGCATATTGTGAAATAGTCCCTACTGCCTAACTGCCCAACTGTCTGTTTTATGGCAGAAGTTTGAAATGCTAAAGAAATATTATTTGCATTCAGTTTCTATTGTATTTTTTAATATAACTATTAAAATAAAAAGCAGCTTCAAGTGTAATGATATTTTCTGTATTGTTTACCCCTAGAGTTCTAATCTGGGATTATTTCACCATACCATTGTACAGCACAGAAAAAAAAATGTCAAAAACGTTACATATGCAGGAATGTAAAAACAATCAAAAGTGGAAAGATGGACTGATAATTGCAATACCGCCTGCGTAAAACTAATTATGTCCATATAGTTCTTCTACAAAGAAATGTAATTAAGCTTTTTTGCATATTTCCTCATAGAAACGTGTATATGCAAGCCACTTCATGTATCTACACTAAGTGTCCATATTATCAGCTCCACTCCACGATTTAGGTACACTTTACAGTTTATAGCCTGTAGTTCATCTGCCTCTCTCCTCCCTTTACCCCGAACAATTTGTATCCACCTCTCTCACCGACCCCAGTACGTGAGCATACAGGATGTTTATTGTATTACGTTTACATGTCGTTCTTTTCTCTGTGTCTCTATGTGACCGTGCAGTCGTAGCATAAGCAATTTCCTCTGGGATGTAGGAAGTTTTCTGATTGTGATTCAGTGGTCAGAACCCCCACAAGACCCTCAGTGAGCAAGCACAGCATTCTCAGCAGCACAGCAGTGACGTGTGAAATGTTGATGCGCGTGCTCCACAAAATGGAGAACACATCAGTGTTGCTGCATAATAATCAATATTGCTTATTTAACTTTCTATACATTCAATAAAATGTCATTTTAGAGACTTTTAAAGGTTATTCCCTAAAAAAAACCCTCAGTTAGTGGGTTTTCAGGCCCCTTTTCATAGGCTTCATTAAAATTCAGCGCACAGGTACAGTTCCAGCACTGCTGTAGCTTCCGCCTTCACACAGCCGAGTAAACACGTGTGATTCTGCATGTAATCAGAGGCAGTGTGGGGAAGAAGTGAGAAAGGGAGGGAGGCAGGGAAGAAGAGAGAGGGAGGGAGGGAGGAAGAGAAGGAGATGCAGAGTAAGCACACTGAACCTGGCAGAAGAGTGCTCCATCACTCATTTTATTAAGACACACCCTTTCCCTCATGTACGTGCCAGCACATTCACACATCCTGACACGCACACACACACATGCAAGAACACATTGTCTTTGAAGGATCTGTTGCATGTGTACACAATCTTGAATTACCCTCTGCTGACACAGCCGTATGTAAATGACTGGACTAGAGAGATCCAGGTCCAATAGCATCCTCTACAGACACCAGTCCCTCAGATACGACTATTCTGATATTAAGATCCAATAATAGAACATCAACTGACATAATGTGTTGAAATTGTACAAATACATTTGATTTTATAATCTTTTTTTATTTACTATAAGGTACATTAATTCATTCAAATGTGAATATTTTGTTTTGTTATAATAAATGACAAGCCATGTTGAAGGTTTTGGCACCTAAATGTCAAAACAACAGTATTCTGGTCAGCTCGGATTCTGCAGTGCCCCCTCTGGTTCAGCTACGCATGATGTAGATGGAGTGCTGCAGTACAATATGCAAATCACCCAAGGTTCCTGGCCTCCAGGCTGTTTGCTGTGGGAGAAACCGCCACAACAAATAACACAAACCTGGGGAAGACAAGTAAGGCAATATTTTTCTCTTTCCCCAACCTGTTTAAAACATTAATTACTGCTGCCAATGTAAAGCTCAAATCTGCAATCACAGATAAGCTTTCAGGATTATTAGCAGCTCTGTCTCCCTCACCACTCTCACTTGACTGAAACCCAAGTGTAGTCTGTTAACACTATTACATTAAAGCTGATCACACACACTCCTGGCTTTACTAATGTCTCATAATCCTTACAGCCTCAATGCACACAGACAGACAGAGAGAAACAGACAGAGAGAAACACACACACACACACACACACACACGCATTCGCATACACACACACACACGTTTCTGTTATTTAAACCATGATGCTGTATGTTTAACAGTTCACCCTGTATTGCTGAAACAAGAATTCATTCTTATTAGATTCTCCAGTGGCAAACTTGTCGAAGGTTTCACCTCAATCATCAAGAGAACACATGTGCGAATGTTGGCGATATCTTAACCCAAATAAGGGTTACTTACTGGTAGGCCTGTAACTATAACAAACTTTGCTGGACGATAAATTGTCCCAGAAATTATTGCGATAAACGATAATATTGTCATTGTGTCCATTTCTACTGATAATGATAATGGCATAATAATGTAAATGCACCCTTTCAAAGATCCAGAAACCTTGACTTCTAAAGAACATACAACACTGGGAGTGGAAGACATTGTAAGACAGTCCGCATCCATTGACTTTGTGTGGCTTAAGGCAGGAGTAGCAATGTGTCCAGCTGTGCTAAACTTTCTCTTGTTCAGGGCTGGGCAAAACATTTCTACAGGGGGTCTGAAAAATCTGAATCTGAACTTAATTCTCCACAAAACTCATTTTCTCACATTGTAAAAAACAGTAAATTTTGATTTTGAAAAGCTGCTACTGAAAATTAGAAGTATAAGAATAACCAGTAAATATTTCTGTAAATGTAAAATACTCCTATAAAAGTATGTTTTTAGATTTAGAACCAGATTTGTTAAAGACCGACATGGCAGGAAACAACACACCGTGGGAGACCTGGGTAGTGTCAATCACCAACATTATGATATGAAAGCAAAACAGCCATAAGAAAATAGATAATAAAAATATAAAATTCAAATATTTTTGTAAAAAAACATCTAAAGGCCTAAAAACACACAAAGCATTAATATTTGCCACGTTTGGCTAAAATATGATTCTACAGATGGTAATAAACTAAGAGTCGTGTGGGAGTTGAGAGAACCGGCTCTAAAAAGAAAAAAAAAACTTCCCTTCCTGTAAGTGTTACGACCGTACGCAGTGGTGTAAGTGATATTCACAGATTAAATATGTACATAATTTGAGTAACTTCCTACTGCGTGCTCAGTCCCGCCCGGCCCTGCACCGCGACTTAGCGGCCCGAGACCCGGACACCGGTCATTGTCGGGCCGGATTAAAAAGACAGACGGGCCGCATGTAGCCCGTGGGGGTAGATTCAGACTGCGCACCACTGCTCTTGCTACTGTTATACCACAAATGCGACATACCGGCTAGCACAGTGGTTCCCAGTGTCCATTCTGCTTAAATCCAAGGTGCTCCTACACTGAAGCTGCCACATTCGGCTTTGACACCAATTCCGTCTCTGATTCTCAAATAACGTTAACATTTTCTCTCATGGCACGAGAGCTAGCAATTAGGCTAGGAGAACCTAAAGACATGAGAGTTGATGACAAACAAGCATTAATACTAGAGCAAAAAGACAAACCCACCCTGAGTGGAACACCTGACAGACAGCGCAGCAAATGTCACTCAGAGCTGGGAGGCTGAGACAGCACAACGGCCACGCTCTGGGTAAGTATGACGGCACTCTCTTTTTACATTTACGGCATTTAGCGGACGCTTTTATCCAAAGTGACTTTCATTCCTAACCACAGGAGACAGTCTCCCTGGAGCAATTTGGGGTTAAGGGTCTTGCTCAGGAACCCGGTGGTGGTGCTGGAGGTAGGATTCGAACCCCAGACCACATGGTCTAGAGGCAAGTATCATACCCATACCCATACCCAGGCTAATGTAACAAAACCAGTATTTAACATGTTGGAGTGTCAAGCAAAGTGTTAGCAACTATATTACCTTCACCCTACAAACAGTGAGAGTACAGTGTGTAGCAGGGTTTTAAAATAAAATATGTCTTTGGATCAATATATATCTATCTGAACAAAAACCTCGAACACGAATATAAATAAATGATGCCAAACCTTGTTTTAGAATGAAGTTCTGACAGGGTTTCTGCAGGATTTTCAAATCTTATTTATTGACTTTTAATGCCTTTTTTACTGCCATACGCGACAAACAACTAACACGCCTGTGTATGAATTCCTGTATATTATAACGCATTTTTCATGCGGCCTTACAATGAGACATCAATGAACATATATTCTCCATTTTGACCTTCAACAGGCTGCAACCACGTCCTTTATTGTTCATCTTCCAGCCACAGTCTCTAGAATTTGCACTTTCCCATTTTTCTGCTTCATTTTTTCCCCTCCACATCACAGTTGGCGCTCTTAAAAAGTGTGTTAATTGGTAATATTTGTTTCTTCATCACTATCTAAAGTTTTAATGCCCTTATAAAACTATTTAATGCTTTTTAATGCCTTTTAAGGCCTTAATTTTTGCAAAAATCAATTCAATGCCTTTTGAAGTTTTTTAATGCCCCGCGGAAACTCTGTCTGAATACTGAGGGTAGTAAATTGTGAACCCTGTATTACTCTTTATAATCAAGTCAAATTGTGGGTTAACTGTCCCATTACACTTCTACTTCCTCAAATGTTTGACTCACCGACTCAGGTCGAAGATCCACCTTGACATATTCGCCATCCTCAAAGCCTTTTGGGGCCTGGTTCTGCATGAGCAGTGGAATGGCCAAGTTTGGGTCGGTCTGAGGTCCGTTTTTCCATAATTCCTGCTGCTTCTGAGACTCTGGGGGAAGACACGAGGATCTTTATTATTCCAATCTCCTATGCTTGGCATTTTGCCATTGAAGTGATAACAGGGCAAATTTTATAAAGAAAAAAGCTAACCTTAACATCAAAGGGGGTCACTGTGTAAAATCTGTGCAAAAAGTTCCTAAACGACCTCAGGCCAGAACTTTGCCAGAACCTCTGAAATTGTGCTGGGATACCTGGTATCAAAACGTTAGCAGCAGATCCTTTATTTGCTGTAAGTTGCCTGGTGGGGCCTTTATTGATCAGACAAATCCAGCACATCCCACAGATGCTTCGTCAGACACAGATTTGGGGAATTTGGAGGTCAAGCCCACATCACAAACTTTGTCAGTTACCTTTAGAAATCCCTGAACAATATCTGCACTATATTTGCCTATGAAAGAGCTAATGTACTGTATTTTTTGATACCTTCCACAGCCAAGATCACATTGGTGATACAGTAACTCTTCAACATCAATGACCCTGGGCACCCATGACCCTGTTGACAGTTCACCGGTTATCCTCCCTTGGACATCAACCTCAAGAAATGACTTAACTCAATGATGGTGCAATACATCCCACCGTTTAACAAGTTCAATTCACTTAACTCACATATGTTTTGAATGTTTGGGCTGATCAGTGTGTGCTCTTTTGACAGGGAATGTTCTTAAGCACCTCAATGGAGGTAAATATTTAATACACAGCTTGACATGCACTCACCTCATGGGACCAACTCAAATCACAGAGTGATGACATCCTGACAGCTAGTATATTAGAGATCACACAATTAAAAACTTGTTCAAACCTTCAATGAGCTCTTTGACAGCCTGAGACTCAACAGAGTCCTGGTTTTCCGATGGAAAATGTCCTTTGCTCTCTCCTTTGTCGCCCTGCTTCGCATCTTCTTCTTTGTACCATCGATTTCTCTTGATGAGTGGGATTATTAGCTCTTTCTGTTTCTCCACCGGTTTCGTACTGCACAGGATTTAATTGAAAAGAGGGCACCGTTACACTACAGGCATTCACACAGGACCCAGTTAGCAACAGCTTGAGCATTTAATGAATTACCTCACTCTATTTAGATGAGTTATTTTGTAAAGAAGAGAGACCCCTAAACTAAAATTCAGTGAACATCAAAGCAAATCTAAATAATAGTAAGAAACCTGAAGATAGAAGTTATTCTATAGCGCAAATTTGATCAATAACAAAATTTAGTTGGCTAGCTTATAGTATTAGCATACCTTTTCAGCTCCTTCTCATCGACCTCGATTAAATAATCTCGCTCTTCTGGTACCTCGGACTTGACCTTGGCAAGCTTCTTACTAAAACCAAAAGAGATTGGGCCCTGTTTTAATTCTCCAGTTTCTATTTTTAAAGAATCTGCGCTGCTCTTGTTTCCTCGGTGCCTCTCCGGCGATGCCATGGTTGATGGGTAGCTGTTAGCGAGGGTGTTTGTGGGTATTGTAGTTTTACGGTTCATCCACGTTTGAACTATAAGGGCAGAAAAAAAATACATTTTCCAGAATGCACCACCCTGTTTGCGATTTGTGACCAACTAGACGATGCTTAGATTAAGCCAGATTTGAACAGTGTCTTTCAATTTGGACTGTTATAACGAGTATGATGCGTGATGTGTCGAATATAAATACATTTTTTCAAACGAAAAATGAAAACTAACATTTTGAAGTGCCAAATAACACATAACATATATTAACATCTCATTCTTTCTCGAATACCTTCTGCTTTCTTGGCAATAATTAAATGTTTCCCAACATTTCTCACCATTGTATCACAATTCACTAATGTCAAGTTTGTATTTTTTGTTGTGTGCAATACTGCAACCACTGCATTGCAGTATATATAATCTTAGTTTGTCTATAGAACATAGGTATATTTTGTCTGTTTATAATGTCTGCCTGCCTGTTGTTGTCCTACGTGCATGTGATTTTATGTTTATGTATGCACATTGGTCCTGGAGAAACACAATTTGGTTCAGCTAAGCCTTCTAGTCTTAATGACAGTTTAATTTATTTTGGCTGTAGAGAAAAGTTGTCCTTATAGTCACCCAAGAACACACCACTGCACAGCACACAGTGTGAACACTGGAATTCTTTCTCTGTATATAATCCATTCACCAATGAAGCAGTGGGCTGCCACCTATGCAGATACAACCTATCTATGTAGATTAATCAATACCTTGGCACTTGTACCGCTCATTTCTTCAGAATCAAATGCATTTTTATGTATTCTAAATTGTGTTGTTTGTGTTATTCAGATATGGCATCACAAATATTACCTTTACATTCATGCATAATCTCGTTCCTGCACAAAACACGTTCCTGCACAAAATCTGCGCATTAATTGCATGGTAATCACACAATTATATGCACTACCCAATACAACACACACTACAACCCACCCCATATACAGTTCAAACACACACGTACACACTGACCTGAGATTTATAATCTGCACACACTCTTCAGTCAACAACCTACAGCAATTTAAGCCATTTCAAAGGTCATTTGCGAACATTCCACTTTCTTGTTCATTATTGAGTGCTGTTAATCAATAACGGTATTAATTACACTCAATAATTGCAGGTAGCAAATAGGATTCTCTTTCCACTACCATCTGGAAGAATTTTAAAAGGTTAATAGATTTATTTATGATGTGGAAACCTGAGGAGATGGGGTTTATTGGAACCAGAATAAAAGCTTTTATTGACAGAGGAGTCAAAAGAGCAGAAAACAAAGTGAATCATTGGGTGACTCAAAATTGATTTTTGGGACACACTTGTTTTTCAGGGCTCCTTAGTTCCAGTGAAGGGCAATCTTCATGCTTTAGCAGAACAAGCCATTTTGGACAACACCCTGTTTCCAACTTTGTGGACACACGAAGTTAGGAGAAGAACCTTTTCTATTCCAGCATGACTGTGTACCAGTGCACAAACTGAGCTCCATAAAGACACAACTGGATAAGTGTGGTGTAGAAGAACTTGACTGGACATACAGAGCCCTGACCTCAACCCCATCCAGCACCTTTGGGATGAACTGGATCATCGTCCACCATCAGTGCCTGACCACATAAATGCCATACAAAACGAAATGGCACAAATTCCAACAGAAACTCCTAAATATTGCGGAAAGCCTGCCAAGAAGATTGGAAGTCGATGTAGCTGTAAAAATGGGGATCGAATCCTTAATAAAGTTTATGTTTTTAAATGCAGTGTCCGTAAAGGCCCTGTTGGTCAGGCATTCCCACAGATGTGTCCTTTTAGTGTACAACAGCACTTTAATAATAGAAGAAAAACAGAATGAATCACAGAGTGACTCATGAAATGTGACACTGGAACCTACCTACTGATCATGACCAGGCCAGGAGGTTTGAGCCGAATGTCCATTTTGGCCCAAAATCGGGCGTGTCAAAGACGGGAGTTTCACCTGGACAGAAGGACATGGTCCTACTCTGCTACTTTCACCTCAGTTCCAGAGAAGTTACCCTCGACATTTTCCACTGTAACTGTGTAGCCTACTTCAACGTTTTTTTAGATATTGCTTAAAGTATACCTGACGCGTTACAATATAGGGGCGGTTCTTCGCTCCTATTACTTCTTTTCCCTCCCCTCACCTCCCGTCGCCCTCCCTCTCCCCCCCATTGCCGTGTCTTTATCCTTATAACGCTTTTGTTTTCCCCGTGCCTGGGAGGGATATTCCACTATGCGACCGTGAGCTCGGAAGGCGAAGGGTTGGAGGTTCGGGGGATTCGCAAGATGCCTCGGCTCCTCCGGAGGTGCGAGACCCTCCGGACGTCCCTGACACGGTTCTCCGAGTTTAGCAGAAACACCTCTGTGCTTTCAGCTGCTGTCTCCAGCGCCACCGAGTCACCCTCCAACCACACCACCAGCCATCAACATCAGGGAAGAGCAGGATAGTTAAATTACGCCCCGGGGGGAGATCTGTACACCATGCTAAGGAGGGACCGGGCACTGAAGGTAAGACAGGCGAGTGTGTGAGAAAGTGTGAAAATTAGTGCAAAAACTGCCTACAGAATGACACGTGAATGACAAAACATGTGCGTTTCGACGCGTCTTGCTCTTGTTTAAGCGTGGCTCACTGGACTCCCTCGGTTTGTCGAAGAGTCTCGACGTTTTTTTTCCAAAGTGCTATCGGTTTTTTCTCAACTGTCAGAGATCAAACTGCTGCTCTCGTGCTCAGCTGGCTCGCACATCCCTGTACTCTCTCTCTCTCTCACACACACACACACATACACAGATATACACACATACACGCGCAGCGCGGGCTCAGTCCTTCAGCCGTTAAAAGTTGTCAACGGTCGCTTTATTCCAATAACCGGCCGTTGACAGTTTTGCATATGGTAAACGGTAATCGATTATTTCTATATCTTTTTGATATAAACGTAATTTCGACAGTAGTTCTGACCGTTTAAGGGTCAGGTCTAGCTTGGGGTCAATGTATATAGACGCGTTTAAACGGGCTCTTTTTGAACGGCTGCACTGCCTGAGGAGAATGTGTGTGTGTCAGAGGGCACGCAGGTAAGTTTGGATTTAAATACCGGTATTTGAGTGTGTGTGTGTGTGTGTGTGTGTGTGAGAGAGAGAGAGAGAGAGAGAGAGAAAGTGAATGCGGGTGCATGTTTGTGTGTGTGAGAGTCCGAGATGACCGTGTCTGATATCTAAACTGACAGATATCTGAAGGCTAACATAAATTCATCACTTTTTCTTCAATTAAATTGTCTGTTTTAGACCACTTTCTCTAAAACTGCTGTATCTTGTTGCTTAAGCTGAAATGAATGGGTTTTTTTCTATACGGAATTGCGATATTTCTACAAAATCTTATTCTCAATGGAAGGAAAATGAGTTTTCATATTACTAAGTACTAAAAGAAGTCGTCTGTATAAAATTACACTTAGGTTTAGGATTCAGGTTTTATGACAAGTTTTTGAGCCGTGTGGTTTTGGTCACATGGGTGCGTTAGCAATGATATCACATCTAACATTTATCACCTTATATCATCATCGTCAGGTGTGAGAGCTTTCTGGATTTTACAAGTGAGCAATTCTCTCAGTGAGCATTTGTTTCCACATCACTTGGTAATTGATGTGTGTCAGGTGTGTGTATATGTGTTTGTGTTTTTGTATGTGTGTGGAGAAAAACACATCTATTACTTCACTGATCACGAATAGCTGTTAGAGTCCTGGGACGCTTATGTGTTTCTGTTCAGTTTTGCTGTTTAATTTTCCCATGATTCCCCCAGAATGGTGAAAAACAACATTGTGCAGGATATGTTTGGAAATGTCCCGAAAGTAAACAGACAGCAATGTTCACACAAAGGAAATAATATGGGCGATGTTAATTTTTGAGCCATTGAGATTAAAACATTCATAGAGTCATTTAGACCACTTTAGTGTGAAATGGATTTTTGGAGCGACTCGTGAATTGGATTTCTTTACAGTGATGGTGACAGGAAACTGGCGCTGCGAGGAATACAACACGGTGGGTTTTTGAGTGGTGAAACCTAAGAGTCACTCGATCTTTGGTGAAGCCACTGCTATCAGTGGCTTGGAGTACAAGAGAGGATAATTGACCTCATTGTCATTGGGTACGTAGGTAGACCCTCATTCTCCTCGCACCAGTCTGGGTGTCTTTTGGCTGACAGAGCAGAACTTGCGTTTGACGTTCTCCTTCCCGTGTTTTGAGCTGCCCGGTAGTTTAGCTTCATGAGGCACAGAAGGAATATGTATTAGCATTGACCCCTCTAGAGCTGGTGGTACAGTTCCAGCGGAGGAGTACTAGATAGTAGAAGAAATTGTACAAATCAAGGAACATTTTCAGGAGTCAATAAAATCTTTGGATGTCTGGTTCCTGGTCCCAGTGTATTTTACATCAAAATAATTCTAAAAGACTTTGTTTATAGGTTAACCCTTTAAATACCCCAACATTTTGGAAAATTGGTGGAGTTCCTCCTTACAATTGTGAATGGGGTAGGTGTAGACAGAGATGCAGTTGTTCAGAAACAAATGGAAATACCTTATAAAGACAGAAAAACAAACATGTATATGTGTGTGTGTGCATGTGCAGGGTGTGTCCTGTCCTGTGCTGAAGTGATGAATGCTGTGACCCTGACTTTACCGTGTGCCGCCGTGCGATCGTGGAGCAGTCAAGGTTATACTACTGCTATAAATCATTAATTAAGCATGGCAATGAGAGAAAAGGAAAGAGAGATAAACAAACAGAGGGCGAAAAAGGAAAAGAAAGCATGGCAGGTGCTGATGGATGCGTTACCCTAGATCTTAAAGATGGATCTTACATCAGTCTTTGATCTTATTCTGCCTATGCACATTCATACACTTATTATATCATTTTTTTAAATCAGCAACTACTTTTTACATTGTGTGACATATAGATGATAACAGGTTCAAAATTAAGGCATGCTACATTAACTATTAAATATTAAATATTAAACGTTAAGTTACGATTGCCAAGGTGCACGGTTCTGTCACCACAGCTTGTATAACTGTGTCCTTTTCTGTTTTCTAATCCCCTCAATTTCTGATATCAAACCAATTCCTAATTAGTCATAAACCCTCTCATTGCAGTCCGCCGACTGTTGCTCCACTTCTTCATTTGGGTTGATATGATAGCGGAGGGTGGGCCGAGGAACCTGCCATAGTTCACTCTACGGAGTTCATGTGTTGTGGTCGCTCATTAATTGCTTGATTATATGCATGCCTCACCTTCATACATATTCAAGGAGATGTGGTGAAGGTGTGAAGAGAGATAGAGAGCAGAGAGAGAGAGAGGAAATGAGAGGAAGATGGTGGGGTAGCAGGCTGCAGGTTACCCTTGACAGAGTAGGGCAGAGATCCACTGACAATTCTCCATCTGTGAGTTCTCTCCAGATTGTCTGCATTATTATTGTTAGCTCATATCTGTTTTATTCGAGGCCAACACTTTTAGTTCTTTTCGGTCCTGGTGGAATCAAAAGCCATGTGAACCCTCACACAAGTGGTCTTAAACTAGTCTGTGACTAAACTAGATAAATAGCACCATTTACTTTTCCTATCTAAAGTCTTAGTTAAAGGGATAGTTCACCCCGAAATGAAAATTTAATTGTTTATTTGCTTACCCCCAGGGCATCCAAGTCGAAGGTGAC
>JBBKCR010000016.1:2328636-2343905 GCA_037577295.1 Ladigesia roloffi
CCATCCACTTCCATTAAATGACTACCAGACTGCTACAGCTAAAGCTAATAATCTGCGTTTGTTTTCTGCTGAGGAAAAAATGTCACCTTCGACTTGGATGCCCTGGGGGTAAGCAAATACACATCAAAATTTCATTTTTGAGTGAACTATTGCTTTAACTAAAACATGTGGCCCAGACTAAAATCTGGAATGTTGACCAATTTAAAATCATTTTGTGATATGCTCGTGTGAAATGCTTGGGAGTGTTCTTTAAATTTACAGGGGCAATTCCACCCCCCCAAAAAAACCCATCTTGAAATGGACCTTGAATCTTTCTGTGTTTAAATCTTTATGAAAAAAAAGCAATCTTTTTTTTTCAGTAAATTGAGCATAAATAAACAGTATATGTAGATTGAAGGAAGGTGTGCCAACTGTCCAACTGTATATGATAGTACATTGTAGTGTAAAATGATCCCCAGAGAAGCCTTGAGTCAGTAATTTCTCTAGTGTGATCCTTTTCACATCAGACCATTTTGAATTGACTGAAAACAAATTCGCAGGGAACTAGACAATTATGTAAACTTCAATTACGTAAACTTATGTAAAAAGTCAGACTGTACTTGCATGCATGTAAACTGGACTTGTAAAGAACCTGGAACTTAATCATGGCTAACATGTTCAGCATGGAGGTTGTACGTCATAAACACTGACCCCCTAAATGTTGACAAATTCAGAGCAGCTGCAATAGGAATTTGTAAATTCCTTTTAACACTTTAGGTAACATTGATAAATGTTGCTGCACAAAAGCAATCAATGCACTGCATTGCTTCGACCCTTGTTTACTGAAGTGGTCCATTGAACTGGAGCAGCGTTGAAGCATTATATTGTTCCTTATCTTGCAACAGTTTAACCCGTTAGTCAATATCTTTCCTGTTCTCCCTCTCTCTTCATTATCCCGACCAAATGGGCCTTGAGATGTCAGTTGCTCGGAACAACCGCGAATGTAAATCAGAGTGTTGATGGATGTCCCGGGCCATGTGGATATTGATAGCTAAAGGAACCCCACCCCACAGCCCCCTCCCCCCATATAAATTGTAACAAGCAGAAAGAGCCACACACAGCCTTGAGGCAGAAGCTCATGTGGTGGCCCTGCAGAGGGAGTAGGAGGAGGGGAGTGAGGATCAATATCAGGTGATGAGGAGGAGAGGGAAGAGAGAGAGGTGGAGAAAGACAGAAAGAGATTAAAAGCGAAAGAGATGAAGTGATGGGGTGGGAGAGGTTCCAAAGGGGAAGCATCAGGAAACACGTAAGGGATGGAGGAGTGTGCAGGAGAAGAAAGGATGGAGAAGGAGAAAGAATGGACAGAAAGCAGGAGAAGCAAGGTGATGAAAGAAGGAACAGAGGGAGGAGAGAGATGAAGCAGGAGGATGAGAAAGATGGTGGGCGGGAGGAAAAGAAATGGAGGGGGAGAGAGAAGGAGGGAGGCAGGGAGGGTCACCTTCAGTGATTGAAACTGATTCAGCACAATCTCCTCCCACTCGGGTTACCGCACTGTGACCTGACAGAGCATGCTTGGGGCTAGGAGTGGACAATATCACAAAATATAACATCGCAATATTGTGTATGAAGGTGTAGTTTAATAGCTCTGCACCAGTAAGATTATGTTTTAAAATCAAGACAGTAACTAAGAGTACAGTGTTTTTTAGGGGTGTAACGGTTCACAAAAACCACGGTTCGGTTCGATACGACACAGTGGAGTCACGGTTCAGTATGTTTTCAATACAGCAATAAAAAAAGGCCAGATAATTAAAAAAAACTTTATTTATAAAATATTAAAAAAGGAACATTTTGTTTTATTTGTTTACTTTAAATAATGATGGAGCTATTCTTTACCCACCTTCTGGGGTTTCTTTTCAGCAGCAATTCAAACAAAACCTCCTTTACAACCAAAACCAAAAAGCTCCTGATAAAAATACATTAATTTCATAGTGTAGTAGTTATAAACTAATAGAAACAATAGAACTATTTTGGGTTTTTTTGTATGGAACTCAGTTTGAATCCATTTTTAAGTTTATTTTTTTGTTTTCAGAAAAATGAGTGTGTCTACATTTTCTTCAGACAGGACAGATCTGCTCAATGTGAAAACTGACCTTTTTTACGAAACCTGGACGAACGTAATCGTAGAGTAAACTTAGTTCTGGTCAGGTGTCAATACATTAAAAAGCCTGAGATCACAGAAAATAGAGCAGAGCATGTACACAACGTGTCTAACAGATTACAGAACCAGGGCTCATGGGAAAATTCTGGTTGAGCCCTGTGTAAATATGAAGCTCGACAGAGACTGCTGCTTGCCCCGCTCGGAATGTCCGTGCACATCGACCGCAGTGCCGGTTCTCCACGGTGGAGAGCTTCGCCGGTCACATTCGATTGGCCTTGGGGAGCTGAGAGTCCCTTTAAAAAATTTACATTGTTAAGTTTTTTGTATGGCCGAGCTATGGGGAGAAATGTAGCGTTAGACACTGAGTGCCTTTTAATCCTCTCCAACTTCGTTAAAGACAGACGCGCCTTTTACTGCTCCCGGCTCTAACGGGTTACGGCTAATAACTCCGGGGACTAGATTGGTGAACGAGTGGTCATTGGAAAGGTCTCCTGGAGACCTATCTAACTGTGAGGTTTGATGTGTATTGGTTTCGCGGATCTATAACCATCTGAATTTCCGTGTGTCTAAAGTAATGGGACATATTGTGGGGGTTAATGTGTGAATATCTCCAGTTCTGGGTGGAGGACAGCTTCGTGCTTTGACTCCTTGGGAAGGTCTTATGGGGCCCTATCTAACCATGAAATTTTATGGAAATCTGTGCTTGCACCGCGGAGCTATGACGCACGGAGCTTCAGGGTTTGATAGGGCTCCATGGAGACCTTTCTAACGACCTCGAGCACGAAGCTGTCCTCCACCAAGAACTGGAGATACTCACACATAAAACCCCACCAAGATGGGTGGAGACTTAACAGTCAGATTGGGGTTCAAAGAGACCTTTCCAACCAGTCCTAGCATGAAGCACTACTCCCCTTGGGAGGCACAGAGCACAGAGTTTGTACGAAACTGAACGATTCAGAAAGCCTCATATCGAACGTCATAACGGTTCAATACAAATACATGTACCGTTACCCCTAGTGTTTTTTAATTCTTAGTTTATTTTACATAATGCGAGCCAGTTAGTTAAACAGGGTCAGCGCTTGGCATCTACTTCATGATTTGACCGTAGAGCAAAACCTTGAACAGGTAACTTTCCTTTGGGAAAGTAAGGGTTGTGTATCTTTAAAACTCATTTAAGGTGCAATAACCTTAAGCATGTTTTATTACATTGTACCACAGGGGACTATAGTACCAATTAATGCCTTTGTTCCCAGACCGTGTCAAAGGCTTGAGGTCTCCAATGCATGGTTGATTTGGAGTTTGAGAGAGTGGCTCCTATGCCCACACTGGAGGCGTCCACCTTCACAATGAATGGCTTTGCAGAGTCCAGATGAATGAGAATGTGTGCAGAAATGAAGAGTTAGCAGAGGTGGTGAAAGGCATGGATGGTCCTGGTAGGTGTGGTAAAGGCAGTAAGAGGTGCTGCGACCGAACTGAAGCCCTGGATGAAAATTTGATGGAAATGTGCAAATCCCAGAAAACGCTGGAGCTGCTTAAGAGAAGTAGGTAGAGGCCAATAACCCACAGCATCTAATTTCTGGGGATCCATGGCCACTTCCTGAGAGTATAACACAACCCCCCAAAAAGTGGTGGAGCGCTGGTGGAAAGTGCAGAACAGTCCGAGGGCCAGCAACCTCTTTAACACTGCCTGGACATGTTGGGTATGCTGGGTAGCTTAAGATGTCATCAAACTTGGCAAAGACCCAGGGACCAAAGCATGTCCTGAAGGACATCTTTAATGAATTGTTGAAAAGCTGCTGGACTGTTGCACAAAACAAATGGCATAACCAGCTTCTCATACTGACCAGTGGGAATAATCCCACTGTTTGCCCTCCCTGATGTGAATGAGGTTGTAAGCACTCCTTAGGTCCAGTTTGGTGAAAATGGATGCACCAGAGAGAGCATCCAGGGCAGTGTTGGTAAGAGGAAGTGGATGACAGTTCTTCACTGTCATCGTATTTGAGGCCCTGATAGTTGATGCAGGGGCAACGGCCCCCATCTTTCTTTTGAACAAAAAAGAACCCCATGGCAGCAGGAAACATGGAAGGACTGATGGTCCCCTGGCGATGTCCTTCAACCACATACTCCTCCATGTCCTTCTGTTCACTTTAGAAAGATAGTAAAAATGGCCGCAGGGAGGTACCATGCCTGTCTGGAGCATGATGCTTAGGTCATAAGGCCAAAGGTCAAAGCAGTTGGCCTTTTGCTCTTATTCTCGCTAAATAGCTTACACAGGTCACTGTAGAGAGGGGGGATGGTGCTGGCATTGACTTTGTGGACATCGTGCTCCTGAGAGCACGTCCTAACTGATGTTGGGTGAAAAAGCTCCTGACAGGTCAGACCCCACTGAAGAATATTCTGTTGTGATAAAGGGATCATGGGTCAGCAACCATGCGTGGTCGAATATAATGGGAGGTGAGTTAAGGTAAGTGACAAGGAAATAAGTATTCTTGTAGTGTAGGGTCACACTGAAGTGCAGAGGAAGTTCTCGATGAACGATGGAACATTGATGAAGGGGTTGACTGTCAGCTGGGAAACGGTCGGTATCAAGGAGGTGGAGATGATAGCACCAGACAAATCCCTCAACTTACTCACCTGGTTTGACCGTTTAACTGACCAATCGGGCAAAAGGCGCAATGATGCCCTGGCAATCATGAGGAGTCTTCTTTGCTGAGACCAAGGATGCAGGCCCTTACTGCATGGGTCCCCCCATCCACCAGCTCCAGAGGGGGAATCTGACAGAGGTGGAGGTTCAGAGTAGGGTTGGTTCGACAGATGATGCCATACTTTAACCAGGCATGAAGGATGAGCCAAAGCGCAGACAAAAGCAAGAGCGCTGGTGGAATAATGCATTTTTTTCAGCCATCTCTCTCACAATTGTTAAGATCCCCACCGGAAAAAGCGTTCACATTCATGCATGCAGAGTTAGTGAAGCGAGGACTCACAAAACCCAGGATGAACACGGCTGGAGAGTGAGGTTGCAGTACTCAATGTCTAAGCAACACGAATCAATCTATTACCTGTTTATATACAATGTGATTAATTCATTTCTGGTGACTGGTGAATATGACAAAACCAGTGTAGCATTCCTTATATGAGATTGATGACATGTCTTCAGAGGTGTGTTTAAGCTTTGCCCATGTTTCGTGAACAAGTTATAAATTTACAGCATATTGTGAATGTAGCTACAAAGGAGCGTATTTGTGGAAGGAGATTGGAGAGATCCATTAGGAATCTTTTAAAATACTCTCATATCACCCACTCCTGCAGGAGACTCATGGATCAAGCTTTTCTCCTACTGTTTTATTGCTCTTTAACAGTCTCATCCCATCACTCCATTTCTCCATCCTTCATTTATCCTCACCTCTTCCTTTCAAGACTTGTTTTTTTTATCTAAGCTTCCATCTCTCCTGAAACAAAGTCCTGAGTGTTTACAGAGCGTTTGACTGTTATGTGCATGGTGCCGGAAGGGAGATGATTGTCATGCAGTTAATTGCTTACAGTGATTTACAGTGACTGCTCTCTTCTCTCTTTCCAAGTCATTAGTCTGACAGAAATCTTGCAATACACACCTGCTCGGGGGTGATTCGTTTTGGTTCCATGAACTTCTACTTGGGTATTCTCAAACCATTTGTGCTGGAAGGGATGTTAATATGTCTGCGATTGCTCTGTAGCCTTTCCATTGAAGAGTTTATTAGTTTTAGGAATACATTTAGGAAGCTCCTTCACCTTCACCATAATTGCTACATGTGCATGAAACAAGAAGCATCATTTAAACTGACACTGAAGTTTGCACAATAATTTACATTTTTTTAGCAGCATTGATATGTACTAGGGTTGGATGATGTCGTCCAATTTGGCACCGTACAATGTTTAATTTGATTGTGATGGATGATGGTCAGAGGGTGGTGGTGGTGTGTTGCTAAATAATGAATTCATAACTAATTAATTCATTGTAGTTTACCGTTTCCGCTACCTGACCCGCATGGTCTTTGTTTTACCCCTTCAAACAAACACTGGAGCGGATCATAGTGAGAACACGATCCGAAATTGAACAGAACCAACTGTAAAAAGTACTGCACCTTTTTGCAACAATTCAGCTGGGGTAGTAAGATGTGCTGTGCATTATGTGATGAGGAGATATATTTGTTTACAGTTAGCGCTTTAGCAACATTAGCCTGATGGAGCTCGCGGACAGACCTGGAGCTGTGAGGAGGGGTGATCTCATGCAATTTTGGCTCATTGACCACATTAGGTCCCAACTTAAAAAAAACTTACAAGAACAAGCAATATTTGCATATTTAGCAAACATCTCAGGGAAAGGGTGTTTAATAGATCAGTAGAACAGTGCAGGGTTAAGGCAAAGAAACTCCGCTAGCAGTCTCCTAGTGCGGGATACCCGCACATTAATTCTGACAAATCGAAAAGCAGTTTAGGAAATACGTTTAATGGCAAATCTGGCCGGCGTGTGATGTACATGTTGTCACGTAAAGCATTTTGGTTTGTTTCAATTGGTCCGGACATGAAATGTTGTGTGAAAAGGACCCAAAATGGCAGTGTATAATATTTTGCCCTTGGTTCGGAGCAAATTAACCGAGCCACATATGTGAAAGCACCCTGGTTGCTACTGTGGCGGGGCGGGGCGAAGGATCACGGTCCCGGCTCAGCATCATAATGTTTATCGGCCAATGGCAATGGACAATGGCATCGTCTGTTGACCCAACCCTACTATGTACTACTTTAATCTATTTAAAGCATTTACATACTGTATATTTTCATTTTAATATTGTGTATGAGTGCTTTTTTTCCTATCTATTTTGTTTATTAAACATATTTTTGACTATGAAATCCCACGTCTATCACTATCTTACCCATCTGTCCATTGTTCCGTTCTTTTATGCTTCCTGTTTATGCTCACCTCATCCTTTCCCCTCATCACTTGTTTTTCTCTACGCCTCCATCTCTCCTGAAACACAAACCTCAGTGTTTACAGTGCATCCTCTGATGTCCTCTGATGTTTTCTCCTTTTTGCTCACAGATCTCTTGTCATTCCTGTCGTCTCACAGCTGTTGTGCCTTTCATAGCTCGGTTATTTTACGCTATTCAAAGGTTTACAACATATTTGTACATTCTTCGCGCTCTGCCTTGCTCTGCTCTGTCTAGGTCTTTTTTTTTCTTCTTCATTTCCCACTTCAATGTCCTTTATTCCTTTGTCTGTATCTGTCATCCTCTCATTATAGAGCTGTTAATCACTGCTAGCTCTCTGAATTACCTCTTATCTCTCTCCTATAATTGGTGCTGTTTAGATAAGTTCATGTAAAATTCAGATAAATCAAAAGCCTTTTAGCTCACGATCAGACCATGTTAATTTGATGCAATGCTTATATTTTGTGCAAAGGATATATTGTATATAAATGAATCTATGCACATGCTGAAGCCCAGCTGTGAGCGTGCTGTTGCTATGACTGCATCCCTTTGGGTAAAATGGCAAGTTCTATTAAGAGGATGGGCATTAATTTGAAGTTGCCCCCCTTGCAGTTATAATAGCCTTCTCTCATTTTTCTGGAAAGACTTTTCACATCTTGTTGCATGTTTAAAGGAATAATTGCCCAGGCATTCAAAAGACCATTGAAGCTGGACAAGAAGGACAAACTCAGCTTAACCCCATTATTCTTCCTCCACCAAACTTTCCTTTTATCATTATGCATTTTCTAAGTAACCTTCTCCTGGAATCTACCAAACCCAGATGTATACATCAGATTGCCAGATAGCAAAACAAATTTTCTCTGTGGTGGTGTGCTTTACCCCACATCGGCCGATGCTTGACAATGTTCATAGTAACCTTAAGCTTGTGAATAGTTGCTTGGTTAAAGAAACCTATTTCCTGAAGCTCTTCTTGCAGAGTTCTGGTTTCTCCAGAGGTGGTTTATGGCTCCGTATAGTGAGTGGTGAGCATACCCACCATGATCTTCAGCACCTAAATGCTGTTATATCAAAACATTTTATGACTGTACCAAGTTTAGTTTATATTCGCTGAATTATATTTTATGAGCTATTCTACTGCCTGTGGAGACTGCATGGCTATGCTCGATTTTTTCCTGATATGTGTATGTGTGCCCTGCGTTGGGCTGGCACCCTGCCCATGGTGAGTCCATGCTTCATGGCCATAGACCCCGGAATGGTTTCAGGTACCCACGAGCCTAGTAAAGTTACAGAAAATTAATGGATGAATGAAAGCTTTGTTCCATATCCATTTTGTTTTCCAAACATGTGTTTTTTTATGAATATGAACACATTCTTTTGTTTAGAAGTATAAAGTCAAAAGATGTGGAAATTTGGGTAGACAAGTGTTCAAATGAAAATACAATTAAATAAAAAAGAAAATGTCTAATTATTAGATTCCTGTACATAATATATTTGATGTTTACACTTTTTTGTTGGAACATGTAAGTGATAAAAACTGCGTTCTCCCAGTGAAAATCACATGATTTTCATGTAAAAATTCTTAGGAATTCACATGCATTTGATTGATTAAACTAACACTGTTAAAGTATTGAAAATAATAAATAATTTCTGGTGGAACTGATTTTGTCAGTTCATGTAGCAATAACAAAATGCAATGCTTTTCATCACAAAATAACTTAATTTACGGTCAAATCTTAATTAAAATTTTGTAATTTAGTATGAAAATGTTTTGAATTGTGAGTTCAAAAATTGTAAAATGTTTGTTAAATTGTTATTTTAAATGTATGAACGCCTTATCTGTTTTACAGTAAAAATGCTCAAGCAGTTGCTAAAACAATGAAAAAAGAGAGCACTGTAAGAATCAGTCATGAGATTAAAAGCTCATACTCTCGTAATATCGAGTGTGTAACTTTCTCTGTGTCATGCAGTGGGTTTACGTTGATCTGCAAAACTGATTGACATAAGATTTTCTCTTAAGCATGACGTCCAGAATGTTTACATACTCGTGCGTGAGTGCCCGTTTTAGAATGAGAGTTATTTGGTGTGGACTTTAATCTTTCATTTTTAAATCTGCCGTGGCCGACTGTAGTGCATTTGTCACTCTAGTGCCCCAGATCTGGACAGGAATAAGCAGCAACAGGGAGTTTCATCAGAAAACCCCATGATAGTAATGACTGATGATCAGGCACAAAGTTACACTTGTTAATACCAGTATGTACCAGACATAGCAACCAAGGCACTCTCCTGGAGGGGCATATAAATGCTTAATTGTGTAGACTGGAGGTCATTGGTAACTAAAGACAGGTTGGCCGATTTCCAGGCTTTTCCTGTGGAGGATGATATAAGATTAGGATCAAAGGAGTCAAATACAGGTTAGGACAAAGCAGGGATATTAACTTTGCTTAAAACTAAGCTATTTCAAGCCTGTATTTGTGATTTACATATATCTTCAATCTGTAAATTAGACTATTGATATAGCTTTTATAAGAAATTAAGAATACGTAATTCTTTCTTTTAAGAAACCAGTTTATATTACGTTAAGATATTTTTAGTAACAATTTCTTAAGTGATGTGCTCTCCACCATGTAAATATAAATGACGCATATCTCTCACTCAATACTGTGAGAAAATTAAATAAATATGGTGAAAATAGTGTAGTTGTCTGTAATAAATGCAGGTACAGTACAGTAAAAGGACTATTTTTGTAATCAGACTTTGAAAGGTGTAAACAGAATGTACATATGAATAAAAAAATTTAAAGTCCTTTTCTTTCAGTAGTACTGGTAATACTATACATTTGGTAATGTTGGTAGTACTGTACATAGCTATGAACATTCATTTAATTAACAAATTAATAATAACTAAATTAATTATGTTAAGTGTAAGACCTTAGATTGTGATAATGATAAATATACGATTCATAATGCAGCCCTACTGCCCTACTTAGGTTCAAATAGAATGAAAGATGAGACTGAACGCATTAGGTCATCAAGGGTCAACTCATTAAAATCCCTTTCAATATCTTAGTAGAAAAATCTATTCTCATCTGTACAATCTATTTTAATCTATACATTTTCATTAGCTCTGGTTTGGATTCAGGCTTTTCTTATCTGTTAGAAATTTCCCGTACTCTCATGTAATAAGATCAAAACAAACAAGCAAATGTAGTTGAGATCCTGTTTCACATTTGGGAGCAATATGTGCCGCAATCCCTATACAAACAAACTCTTTTTTTTTTTTTTTTTTTGGCCTGCATGGTCATCACCATCATGCCCTCATAAGCAATAAACTTCCCATGACGTTCTCACTGTAGTCATATATTACATTAAACATGTGGTCAGTTATTGTCAGCAAATAGACTATTACAATTTTTGCATGTCAACCTACATTATTTATTAAAGAAAAAGCATTCTGTTGCACTAATTAGGGTGGGCAGTATGAGGATATCTATCATTTCTCCAATCAATTATTTAGCAATATTCCTTTCTGAACATACTCTGGGTTTTCTTAGTAGTTAAAGGGCATGTTTTCAAGTCAAGTCAAGTCAGGTATATTTTATTGTCATTTCCACCACACAGTACACAGGGAAATTAGCGAACGTGCTACCAGGACCAGGGAGCAACGCAAGGGCAGAACAGAGCAGACCAGCACAAGGCCACAAGTACAAACAGGACTCCAAAGTTTACAAGAAACAGAAATGCAACAATACAATTAGACAAGACAATACAAGACAACAAATACCTACAATCTGGACAATATTCTAGCAGCGAGAGTTCTGTGTGAAAATTGTTGGCAAATTTTAAGGAGTCTGATTGCCTGAGGGAAGACACTCTTCTACTTACTGGCAGTGGAGGCCCGCATGCTACAGAACCTTCTGGCAGATGGGAGGGGTGAGAAAAGAGTGTGGGAGGATTGAGTGGGGTTTTGCAATTTGAAACGTTGCAATTCCCGTACCAGGCTGTGATGCAGCAACAGAGAGTGTGATGGTGCCTCTGTAGAACATGGTGAGGCCTGGGGGTGGAAGAATTCATTCAGTGTGTCAAGCACTGAATTCAAAGTTTTGATAGTTGATTTAATATGAATCTGCTGGTACCTATTATCAAGCCACAGAAAAACAAAATACTCTACTGCATATTGGATATCTTGAAAATGGCTTTAGCACTAATTATTTGCTCAAAATAGTATCAGTTTCATGATATAGATGATTTGTTATTCTCAAAATATTTTCAACTGCGCTGACAATTATAGTTTGCGCTGCGCATCATAACGAGCTGGTGTGAATTAGGGTTTCAAATGCCTTGTCTGAGACTTTGAGTATGTCCTCTTTTATTTGATTAAAATCCTCTGCTGTGTTTTAAGGAGGTGTTTAACTGGTGCTTTTTCTATGTATTTCTTTGGGCTACTGTCTTATTTGTCGTGATTTCTAAGATACACAAGGCTTCCTTTACAATTCCTAAACAATTTCCTTCGGGATAAATAAAGTTTTCTGATTCTGATTCTTTATTTTCAAATTTACAGTGATTTTTTATTTTTGTGGTCACAATAAGTCATAGTAAGCCCTAAACCAAAAGTATAAGTCTACACCACCTAAATGTAGAACTGGTTGAGGTTTGACAGAGTTAAGTGAACTGTTTGTCAAAATATTTTTGGTGGCTGTTGAATTCTAGTATTAGATTTGTAGCTCCATTGTAAACCAAAGAAGCAAAGTTTGGCCTTTTGAAATTTGATTGTTTAACTTATCCATTCCCTTAGAAATCCCATGAAATGGAAAGGGTTATTGAAATGGAAAAATGTTATTTGTATCTGCATTGTATCGAAGTTAGGATTAAGCCCCTGCTGAAAATTATATTGATATTTATTCTTTTTTATTAAGAATAATTTCTAGTATTCCCATAAAAAAACAGTTTTTAGTTTTCATTTTTTTTGTCTAAGTCTAAGACTTTTGCACCATACATACCCTTACCAAGTATGTTGCACTACTGTGTTTGAATCTCAACTGTTGCCGAGAATGTGATGGCTGCTTGAGGCTACTGGTGTGTGACACAGAAGGTCCCTAGCTAAGTCTGTGACACAGATCAAGCGTGGCAGTTGTTTTTACAATGGGACAAAGACGAGCAGACCGTTACAAAAGCTGACAGCCTATCATTTACCAAGACATGCTCTAATGAGGGGAAGGAAGATATGAGAGTACATCTTGATTAAATGATGTTTGGATTAGTCCAAGGCCAATCTTGGGCAACTTGATAGAAATCATATTGGGAGTTGGTTGGCACAGTTTTCTTTCTCTATCAAATATCCCCAGCGTAACATACATTAGGATTATCAGCTTACGAATGCTAAAGTATTTGCTAAAGTTAGCTCATTCCTAGTTCTTAGTGCGCAGTTTCTGGAATATGAGGTTGGATTTGCACATGTTAGGGTTAGCAGTAGTTCTGACCCATCACAAATGAATAGCAAGCACACACAGTCAAAAGCGTACATGCTTTTTACCCAATATTATTTATGAGATAAATAATAAAATGTTCTTCTTTGTAATTTATATTGCAAAATTAAACTAAAATATTTTTTCTCCAGTAAACATTTCATGCAATGTTTTTTTTCAGACAATTTCAGCCATTTGTTTACACCCATCTAAACTAACATTAATTTATTTTCAAAAACTCTGGCATATTTCTTAAAAATAGTAGTTCTTTAGTCATATGTTTGTTACAAAATTATTACATCTGACTGTTATGTGTTTTTATTTTGTATATGTGACATTTTTTAGTTTATCTCTAACAACATCTCTCCATTCCCTTTTTTTCTCTTTTCTCTCTCTCTCTTTCTCTCTCTCTCTCTCTCTCTATCTCTCTCTCCCTTGTTTTTGCCTGTTAAAACGTGAAATTAAATTAGGCATGTCTTTAAGTGAACCATCATGTCTACATAAACCGTAAAAGATCTTAAGTGATTTGCTGCTTTAGAAATACAGTTTCTTAAAAATACAGTTTTTTTCATTTCTAGAACTCTCGACTGGACTTTTCTTCCCAAAAATACCTAAACAAATTCATTAGCTGCTGAGAAATGGTCTGATTTGTGATCCATTTGGCTCCTCTTGAAGGGATTATGCACCCCCTTCTCTTTAGCTTAAAAGAAATTCACAGCAGACTTTAATGTGAAATTAATCTATCAAAGGATTAAAACCTAGGCGCAGATGGAACACTGTGGGGATCTTTCTCCCCTGCTGAACATCAGTTTTGAGATCAGGGAGATTCCAGCTCGTATTTTGTTAGTTAGGCTACAAACTTTGTTTTATCATCCACAAGGCATTTATCTGCTGTCTTCTTCATTTTATTTTTAATTATATTTGAGGGGATGGCCCATCTCTTCTTTATCTTTCTCCATTAACCAAGGCTTCTCGCAGAGCTAATAAACTTAGATCCCTTTGGGGAGCTTAATTAGCACCAGACAATGAAGAATAATTGACTTTAGTCATATGCAACTTTCAGACTCACTGAAGAGTAGCTACCTCATTATATAGTGACTTCAAAAGCCACCTGAAATTCCGGCGCTCTCAAACTAATTTATCAGCGATGGCAAATTTGGCTTGTTTGCAAAACACCAGTGTCATCGTAAACAGACAGCACAGTTCCGCCTGTGATAGATAAATAAAGAGTTAGCATCACATGCCACACATACATTCCTTCATTATCCTGCAAAGAGTATCGAGTAACACTGCATGCATCAAAGTGGATTAATTCACTTCGCACGTAGCCCCTAGCACCAATTATTCGTATTCCCATGAATTAAATGGCAGGACTGTACCAGAAATAGTAACTGACGACTAAAAATAGCCTTTATTTGGATTTGATATTACAGATGTGTCTAGGAAAGGAACCGTGTTGAATCTGTGCCAGATTGTTCGCCTGTGTGTTGGTATGAGATTTCACTGGTGAGCCAGCCAAGCGGAATGGATGGGAGAAGGGAAACAGATCGCAGGGCTAGGGGCAGAATGTGTAAACGGATATGGAGTGGTCAGCTCTTTGCTGACCTTAAGGGTCAGCATTTTCAGTACAGTAACCTATACAACATCTCTGTCTGCTCATTTACCTGCAGCATTCTGACCTGTCCAGCATCCTGAAGGACGACGGACATACATTTATGTAACAACTGCTGCACTGATTTGTTCACAACGGTAATAATGGTGTCATGCCATTCATGGTTATTACCGTCAATTAGCATACATAATAAAATGCACAAAACTCAGATAAGCTCGTCAGAGCACGTGAGCTATAGGGTAGCAAAGTGAGCGAGAAGATGCTGAGCACAGCCAATGCAAATTGGAATTTATTTCCGCTATCAGCATGTATGGTGTGTGACTCTGGAGATGACATGGCGAGTTTTCATCCTTCTCCAGAGACTCGACCTTTTGTTACAGATACAGTGCCAGACTGACAGTTCGAAGTGCTGTGCCTGCATGGCCCTGCAGCTTTTCTTGCGTTCGCGTGGACTTTTTTTGTTTGTTGTTTTGACATCAGGAGACATCTTAAACCAGCAGGCTGCCTCCTGAAACTAATCATTTAAGTGAGTAATGAAGCACCCACAATTCTCCCCATATTTTACAAAAACTGCTAAGAATCTAAGAAGAATTAGATTTAGACGATCTATTTTTCAAATGACCGGCTAAAAAAAATGTCAGCTTCGTTGTATATCTTGTTTTCATCAGTGGCGCCACCAGGGGGGGAAAGGTTAGAATGATTGTAGGGGCCCAGCACTGACATGGGGCCCTGCTAGGGGCTAGTAATATTATTTTAATATGGGGGGGGGCAAATTCTAATTTTTAATGGGGACCAAGATTTCTGGCGTGGTCCCCGGTTGTCATTATCAGTGTGAACACTGATGTCAATATTAGATGGGGGGTGTGAGGGTGGTGGTTGTACACTTACCTAATGCCCCCACCCCCCTCAACACCAACTATAGCTGATGCATATGGATCTGTCCCTTCGTAACAGAGGAAGTACATTGACATTGTTGATTTTAATTCAGTGTGAGTGTGAACAACATGTGGACTCTATACTTCAATTCAATTCAATTCAATTTTATTTCTATAGCGCTTTTTACAACAAGGTTGTCACAAAGCAGCTTTACAGAG
>JBBKCR010000016.1:2414765-2430291 GCA_037577295.1 Ladigesia roloffi
AATTCAAATTAAGGTGTTTGGTGCATAAATTAAGGTAGAGTTAAGAATATTTTAAGTACATTGTGTTTCATAGTGATTAGAGTTGGTTTGACACCATTAGGTGACATGGTTGAAGAGATAATAGATTTTATTGATCATTTCGGTTTTTAAAAAATATAATACTTCCAGAAACATGACATATGCTTTGTGAGGAATATTACTCTGAATGTACTAGACTTGGTCTGACACCACAAGTCAGATTGCTGAAGAGATGAATAGATTTAACGGATTAACTTTGTAGCCTTTTGCGTCGCTTGTAGTAGTTTTGCGACGGTGCCTAACGCTCACAAGTGAGACCTAGGGAAAAGGAAGTACTCGCGAATATCAAGCGAATGTCGAATATCAAACCAACTTTACCGCAGTAGTTTCTCTAGATGGTTGCAATCAGCCACAATGTGGTTGCTAACTACTTTCTAGGCAGTTGCTATGGTTGATTATGTGGTTGCTGTGGAGTTTTTAGGTGGTTTCTATGGATGTTGCTAGGTGATGGTCCTGGCTGTGGTTTTGAATTAAACTGTTTGTTGGCAGCTTCTGTATGTTAGAGCTGCAGGAATTTGTTGACGATTATAATATCGCTGTTACAACCTCAATATCGTTCAACACAAGTGAGTGTAAAATGTTTATATTTCTTATATGCTTAACGTACGGCTAAAATAACCCAGGGTCATAAGAACACTGATGCATTTCCAGGCTTGGATTTCTCTATTTTTACAAAAACAAGAATAACAACAAAAATGTCTTCAACTGTCATTCATTTAAAACCTTAAAGATAAAGTTGTATCGTTGGTTAAAAGCCATATATGTGTGTCTGCACAACGTGCAAATTAGGCTCAGCATCTGAAAATCTGCCAGGAAAACTATTTATTTATGACTTGCTCGCTTTTTGTCTGGCCTTCTTTCTATTAAACACGCAAAAATGACGTTAAGAAGACGACTTTTGAAGGTAACATTTCTCTGGGCAGCTAGCTTTTTCAACACAAACATACGATTGCCAGCAGCTTTTGATTAGAAAAAATTATTGGGACGCCTAATGGACACCAACATGTAGGTACTTTAATGACAGTGCATTCAAATACTTGTATTTTAATATGGATTTTCTACAGACTTTATATTGTATATTGATTTTGTCTCTATATGTCTGTGGAGTCATACAATAAGCAATTTCCTCCGGGATCAAAATATTTTTCTCATTCTGATTCAAGATGTTCTGAGCCAAAGACACGACGTGAATGGGGGCGGGGCGGAGCCTAATGAGAGGTTTGATTGGCCCAGCTCAGTGTCAGTAAAAAAAATAAACCAATAGGCCGCTGTCTCTGCTTTCTGCGCCGGGCGATTCTTTTCATATTTACACTGTTGTGTGACTTTATTAATGACTTTATTTATTAATTCTATTGGTTATGCTACTTTCTTGTTTTGTTCTCTCCAATTTGCTGCTGTAACAAAGCAAATTTCCCCTTTGGGACTAATAAACTTTTATCTTATCTTATCATATCTTAGATTTGCATAATTCCTCACAGACGTAAATGACTTGTCTGAGTGTTGTCTAAACTCCGGTAAATGTAACAAGTAACTTGGGGGTTGACAATCAATCGAGTATCGAGTTCTGTATTTAGCAGATAATCAGTTTGAACTTCAGTTTGGAGTAACTGAATTGTTAGGCTCTTTCCTTTTTGCTTTTTGGCTTAAAATAAAATGCTGAGGCCTGGAAGTCAGCAATGTGAGCAGCAGAAAAGAAGCCTAGTAGCTGAACTTTCATCTGGTAAATACACATTTTGCTATGGAGTGGAAACAGAACAACAATATTTCACCCAAAGAAAGAAAAAGAAATGTATATATTTTTTTTTAAATCAGACAATAAAAATAACATACAAAATAAGATGAGAGTACAAAAAAAAAGAGGGTAAAAAGATGAATGTTTGAATATGTATATATGTGCAAGGTTCTAAAATATAATACTAAAATATAATAAATAATTATGATTTATAGGGCAATATGAATAGCTGGTAGCCTAGTGGTTAGGGTGTTCAATTCCTAATACTGCAAAGCACCTCTGTGTAAGGACGGAGACACCTGAGGCAGAGGCTGTTTCCAGACCTCTAGGGCGGCAATCGAGCTCACCTGAATACTAGGGGTCCCGGAACTATAAATAGACCCAAAGTTCATTGCGAAGTATTCTTGACTTGTCAGGTTTACCGAGCATTGTTTCCTACCCCTGTTTCCTTCTCGTCTCCCGTTGTCCCGTTGGACCTTTTCTGGCTTTTGGATTACCCTCTTGGATTCTGGACTTTGTTTTGGTAGCTCGTGGACTGATCTTCTGGTTTTTTCGCATGGGCTTCTCTTCTTTCTTCCAATTTTTCTATTAAAGATTCGTTATTATCTGCATTTGGGTCCCTTTCTGGTCATTACCTCGATGACTACCTCTGCCTCTTGCTACAGCTTACTTAATTAAAAAAACAAAAAGTATAGATTTTTGAAGAACAGATGTGGACTACTTGAGCACTAGTGTATGCTGCTCTAGGTCCACAAAGTTGGAAGCATGGCATTTCCCAAAATTTGCTATGCTGAAGCATTAAGATTGCCCTTATCATGGGTATCATGGTACAAAGTGGAGTTTTGAGCAACTGTATGGAAATCTGTCCACAAAAATAACAGACAATAAACTGTTGCTTCTTTGTTGTGAAATTTCTTACCAGGTTTAAATCACTATCCTTATGTGCACATCTATTTGGTTATGGTGTGCAATAGTCTATCGTGTGCAATATTGTGTAATGTTCTTATTAGGTGCCAAAACAGGTGCAATGTTATTATTATGTGCAATATATTATAACAACCAAATGTCTTACCATGTGAAATATCTCTACTTATCTCATTATTAATTATATGTAATTATATAATTATTGATCTAGGTTAAGTGCAGTAACACCCTTTATTGACATTAACTTTATTAGAATTTGTGTGTATATCATAGCGTATTTTTCCTTCGGGATAAATAAAGTTTTCTGATTCTGATTCTGATTCTGATATTGAGTTTATTCTGGCGGTTTTTATTGGATTTTTTTTACTTTATCTTTGATGTAAGTGTAAATGCCCATTTGTCACACCTGAACACACCATAGCACACAGTGTGAACTGCATAATTTTTTTTATCTACATTTAACCTACATTTAACACAGTCCCGGGGAGCAGTGTGGAAGGACCTTGCCTTGCTCAAGTGTACTTCAGGGGTACCACGAAACTGTCCTGCGATTCAAAGACCCTCTGATTGCATGGGCAACTTCCTAACATTGGACAACAACTTTTCTTGTCTCTGTCTGCCTATTCAGTCATAAGCCATTTTCTAACCGATCAAAAAAGTTTTCTGATTCGGTCGGATGTACTCTTATCCATAAGATATCCCCCTAGTCCTCTTCCTCTTCTGGCCATCTGCACCAAAACCGTACTCGCTGGGACTACTTTCTCTCACAGAGAGCCCTGCATGTTGGTATCACTCCGCATCGCGTCCTCTTATCTCTCCCATGTACCTGCAAGGCTCAACTAGTTAGAAGCATATCTAAATTCGCTGTGTGAAATGTGTGTTTTAAGTCCTATAATCCTTTTTCTTTGAACCAGCTTGTGTTTTGCACTAATTCAGACGTACGTCCGTAATTGGTTGGAATAAGTTGACGGACTACCGCACGTAACTCACAGGGCGGAAGGATGGGAACAACGGCGTGTGTGCGTTCTGATCGATGGATCTTCAGGGGTTGTGCTTAGGCTGTGATGTGAGAAACCCAAAATGGCGTGTAGCTTAGACAGAATGAACGGGGGGTAGATAGCCAAGACAAAACCTGATAATTACGACGTCTTGGAAGTTACGGCGTATACATTGCCTGCCGGTTTTGGTGACACGGGTTCTGAAAAGAAGTTCTAAGTGAGAATATAGTGAGAGCACTGCCACAGGAGCCGGAGAGCTGGGATGGGCTGAGAGCGGGGAGGCCGAAGAGGTGCAGCCGCCCTGAGAGCGACCCACTCCGGACAAAGAGTCTGAGACCAGCCGAGACACTCACACCACACAGGCTCCCTCCCCCCTCCTCACCAAAACCGGGCTGATTTTCACTGAGGTGGCACCACAGGCGTTTGAAGACAAGCTGAAAAAATGTAAGATGAAATATCCCCCAAATCTTAATAAACGTTTTTCTTAAGTTTTAACAGATAGTCTAACCCCTGCTATAGGATAATAGAACTGTATATTAGTCCCACAGGTAGTACATTTGCATTGTTACAGCAGTAAATTAGACAGAAGAAGTAATAGAAGAATAAAAGCTATACAGCACAACAGCATCAGATAAAAATACACTGTACATATATATTTATTTATATAAATATAGAAGTTTGTGTATACATAAAACTATGGGAACATAAGTGTATGTATGTGTGTGACCAATAAAATATAAATGTACATGTATGAACACCACATATAAAAGTATACTTGGCCTCAAACACTTACCTTCACTCACTTTGGCAACGAAAATATTGACTTTCTAATTAATGTCCTCAGAGGCCTGTCTGTCCTGTGCACGTATTATGTGTAGAGGAAATCTTGGCCTTGTGCTCGTTTTCTTTAATTGAGCCTTCATGGTGATTGTTAGCCACGGATTACACCTACTGAGACAACTTTTTATATCAGCTGTGTGTTTCTTTTTTTTAAGATATGTGGGTGTTTGTAGGTTTTGTCACGAACTTTGTGGATGTATGTGATGTTTCATTGATAATATTGTGCGGCAGATATCTTGGGTCTTCTGTTTGTGTTAAATGTTTTGGTGTCCTGCTTTGCTGTTGTGGCTAACGGTAGCTTTACATCCCGTTCTAGCTTAGCTTAGCTTGGTTTAGCCTAGCTGAGGCTGGGCCTTGCCCCTGACTTAGAGAGCCTCTCGATCAGAAACTGGTTATGTTGGAAAACCGAATTGCTTTAGCCACAACAAGCAGCTTCCTACCTTCCCCACTCATCACTTTTGCCAGAAGTCTCAACAAAGGGTTTGTCTGCTGACAGATCAACAGAGTAGTGAACACATGTGTTTAGATACGCGTTAGTGAGGTATATTACTGTCTACTATATGTTTATAACACAATTTCATCGAGTGTGTAATCAAAACAGCAGGTTAGCATGGCTAATGTTGTCTTCATTAATCTGCCCAGGGCTAGCTAACATAGCTAACTTGGTTTAAGTCATTATATTAAATGTTTGTTTTGTAGCTGGGAAAACGCTCTTATTCGGGGATGTGCTTTCCAGACGGTCCTGTTACTAACTTGTCGTTTTCTCTAAACGCTGAAGATGAGGTAGTTCATCGTCTGGAAGGGGAAATGGCTATTTTAGCTCGTTAAGCTAGTGTGAGTGTGTGTACGTGACTGATTTTGTCTGGACGATCAGAGATAATATTGTGCAGTCTACCAAAAAGAGTGTTTTATATACAAAGAAATTATGCTTAAGTCTTTGATTTTAGTTCACTATAGTGAGCAATTTTGAAGTAGTGAGCATTTTTGAAGTAGTAAAGTGAGCTACCTGGTAAAGCCCCTGTTTTGTTGTTACTGCGTATCTGGTGTGGACGGTCATGCTCTTGGCTGTGTGCTATCACAGGGTCAGGGCTGGCTCTCATGGTCTGGTCTTTGTTAAGGGGAAACTGCGGATGTTGATGGTGTGATTTCTACAGAAGTCTTGCTCCACTGCTGACTATTTTCTTTGTTTGAATGCCCCCCCCTCAAACACACTTAGAAAGTACATCTCTAATGTGAATGTTAATTTGTCAGCTCTCATCTGTGAGCCATAGCCCAGTGACTCCATTTCAGATGACCCAATTTTCTGAGCATTTCACAAAAGGCCTGAAATAAGTTTCCTTTCCCCATGTTTGTTTGGTTCAGAGGTAAAACAAAGACGGATAAATAAACCATGTGTTGTGAGTCAATGAATGTCCCAAGAAGAATTGAGCGGAAAAGATACCTGAAGTATTCTCAGTGTATATTAATTTTTTTCCTTCAATTCAAGCATGGAAGATTATATCTCTTTCTTATATTTTAATGTCCTTCTCTTGCCTTCCCCTGGTGTCATTTATGCTTCAAATTAGTGAAAACATTTTTATGTCCTATTTCAACCCTTAACTGTTGTAATTAAATGGTCTGCTTTTGGTTGTTGTGCCTTTTGTCTGTTATGATTCACTGCCATGTATTGTGCCTCACTCACAAAGCAGTCTGCGTGAAACCCCTCTTATAACTTACATTCTGTTGAGATGAGGTATTTATTAATAGCCTGGACAAGTGGTGAAATAAGTGTGTTGGATTTAATGACATGAATTCACGAGTGCAAAATCAAGCTAATAACTGTTCTTAATAGGGAATGGTCTGTGAAACATACTTTTTCATGATTTGGCTTTTTAGTTCAAGGCTTTTTAATTGGAATTGTGAAAAAATGAATTATGAAACGATGGGAAACACAATGATGTGTATTTGCCTTTGATACATATAATGGCTGTGAAACCTCAGGCCATTTTTGTTTTGTGTTTACTCTTAAAATTTCGTCCTGAGGAAGTGACGGCATGGCAGCATGTTCACAAACACAATTGAAGTTGTGTAAGCATGATTTAGGAGCAACAATTATGGACTCCCTGAAACAGACAAACCAACACTGTGATATAGAATGACAAATGCTTTGAACTGATACAAAAGTAACGTGTGTATCCTCAATAAATGTTGTCCTGCGGCATGTTGTGTGCTATTTAAATGACCTCAATCTGTGACCCTATCTGTTGCATATTTCTTCAGCGTTCTCTAATTTTTCTGACAGGGCAATGGAGGGAGGGGAGGAGTTTGTTCCTCCTCCAGAGTGTCCCGTGTTTGAGCCTTCATGGGAGGAGTTTACAGATCCACTCGGTTACATCGCCAAGATCCGTCCAATCGCAGAGAAGTCTGGAATTTGCAAAATTCGCCCTCCTCCAGTAAGCTTCACACTGTGGTCAACTTGGCCAAATTTCTGCTGATAGAACTTGTTCAGCCAGTAATGCTTTCAGTTGTTTGTGTGTGTTAGCAGTTATACTATATCACAAACATCTGTAGGTTTTCTGACAGTGTAGTTTGTTAAGTTTAAAAAAATGTTTTAATGGAAATCGCAAGTGGTCATAGTGGCTACGTAACTATGCGCTATTTAGTTATGTGTATTTTGTAGCTAATGTACAAAGATGTGTTCTACAAGGATGAATACATACAAATCAAATAACAAAAAGACATGCTTTGAGAAACCATCTTGGATTCACCCTGACTTGTCTTCTTCTCCACTCGCAGGACTGGCAGCCACCATTTGCTGTGGAGGTGGACAATTTTCGTTTCACGCCTCGTATCCAGAGGCTTAATGAACTGGAGGTGTGTCTTGTTAGAGCTTTTGGTTTCATCCACCTCACTGATTACATTACACATCACCCACATACATAGCTTCCAGTGTTCAAATGTCACCTTCAAGCATGTTGCCTGGAATTTTCTGAATCCTTCTGTATTAAATATATGCTGTATACTCAACGCGTCTGTAGAACTGTACGCAAAACATTTTTCTTTCTGTTGTGTTGTCAGGCTGAGACTAGAGTGAAGCTGAATTATCTAGACCGAATCGCCAAGTTCTGGGAAATCCAAGGGTCCTCCCTCAAAATCCCCAACATCGAGAGACGCATTCTAGATCTTTTCGGCTTGGCTAAGGTACTCTTGGTATAATGTGTATTAAACATTATTACAGATCATGCCCTTTTATTTTTAGCTTAATCACTTGTAGTCATGTTTAGATTCATGTGTCAATAATTCTGATGTTATATCATTTGGTGGCATGTGCCCTAAAAGCACCACAGCATAACAGCATTATAAAGGTCTAACACCATTGTGAAGCAGCAAAAGTAGCAAAGCTGCAAATGATTCTGTGTTCCTTCTTAAGATTACCATGCATTAATATTACATCAACTCATTTAATTGTGATTTTGGTCTTAACACGCAGAAGCATATTGTTGAAGGCTACAAAGTGCAAATGTGCTCTCCAACCAGTTAGCATTTTTTACTTACTAAGTAGAGTTTTATTTGAGGAGTGAGTCTGAGCTACCCATGCATTCCAGATAATGTTATTTTGCCAGTCAGTTTTTAATCATGTTAAATTTAGATAAATCTTCCTAAAGAAGTTAACAAGCAAGAAGTGAAAGCTACACAAATATATACTTTGCCCAGGTGTAGTCAGTTAGCATAGTGTAGTTTAGCGTAGAGCTAGATTTATATTTCATTAATAACAAGCCCATACATTTCCCCATTAACTTCTCTCAAAAATCTCAAACTTGTTGCAGCTTTCCACTTGGGTGTGTCAGGTTTTTGATAGGGTTTAGGACACCAAATGATTTTAGAACAAATATAACAAAAACAGGTAGAGAAAAAGTGAAGGCAACCTATTTAGACAACAGGGCATGTTTTCACTGACCACTTCAAAAAAGGGAGTGCTGATCGAATTATTGTGGCAGTGACTGTAAACATGGAAGCATCTGATACAGAGACCATCCTCTTCAGCTTTGGTGTTGACTGTCCGGAACTCGTGTTCTAAACAGCATCACTAACTCTGCCATTTTTATGAAAAGCTGGATGTGGTTAGAGCAAGAGACCTTTTTATAATTTGTTAGTAATGTTAGCCTCTGTTCTCAGCTGCTGATAGCACATTTGACAAATTGCTGTGATCACAAATTTCAGTCGTACATAAAACCAAAATTTTGTTGCCCTGTTGCATTTGAGAACCTTGGACTTTTATTTAAGTAAGCTGTTATTTTGACCTGTTGCTGAGTGTTATTCAAATGCCATGTCGCAGATCGTCACAGATGAGGGAGGCTTTGAGACGGTCTGCAAAGAAAGACGGTGGGCTCGTGTTGCCCAGAAGCTCGGTTACCCGCCTGGCAAAAACATCGGCTCTCTCCTGAGGTCGCACTACGAGAGAATCGTCTATCCTTTTGAGATGTTCCAATCTGGTGCCAGCCTACCGGTACTTAGTCTGCTTTTAATTTTTAACTTTGTTCGTTTGTTTTCATGTCTTTGTGAACACATTTATGTATTCTACTGTGATGAGCAATTTGGAACCGAAAAATTAAAAACAGTTGACATCTTTCTGTTTGTGTTTCTGCTCATTTTTGTTCAGCCCTGTAAGCCCAGGCCGTATGAGAGTGACGATGTGGATAGGGAGTATAAACCCCACTCCATCCCCTTCCGCCAGTCAGTTCAGCCTTCAAAGATGAGCAGTTATGGACGAAGAGCCAACCGCCTACAGCCTGAGGTGAGTGTCATCATTGGTAGGCCAATCAAATTATGAAAGCGCACCTTTAGAGCGTACTTTTGGATAAATCGCATAATCACATCCACTAAATGAAACATATTTTCCAGACTTTTAGTGTAGGGATCTTGAGTTAATTAAAACAAAAAGCGACCCGTCAGAATTAATTCTTTTTTTTCTTTGTTATATAAATGTTTTTGGAAGGGCATATTGCTGGAAAATAATTTATATATTAAATCTTGAGGACATTCTAAAAACTGTTAGAATGTGTCAGGCAGTGTTATTGGCCAATAATAATGTCCCTGTTTTGTCATTCTGCTGTGAACCAATACAGTCATGCATTTTGTCTATAAAAATACTCATAAAACTACATATTGCACTCATTTTTCAAACATAAAAACAATTATTTTCTCACAATTGGACCACCTACATGTTATCTTTTTCTGAGGAAAAAATATAATGCAATATTAGTCTTACTCACACTACATCAGTTCAGAGAATGTCTTCCCATTGCAGGTATACCCATCTATTATGTGTTAATGTCACTAATGTAACACTAAACATCGTATAGGATAAGGTTATGTTAGGAGCAGATTACTTTGTCACCTCCCACTTGCATCCATATCCATATAGCAAGGGGCTGGCCTTTAAATAGACCACCTTTTATATCATATGGAAGATAATAGGAGTGTGACGAGATCTCGTGGTGCGAGATTCTCGCAAGATCAGATTTGTCTCACGAGACGCATCTGGTCTCGCGAGAACATGACGATATCCTTGCGTTATTGGCATAATGTGAGGGAGAAGTAAGGATAGAAGATGCGCCCGCAACATTTAAAACGTTGGTGTGGCAACATTTTGGATTCCTTGTGGAAACCCTCAGAGCGGCAAAGTCAAAGAATGGCGGCAAGACATCATGAATAAAATACAATATCTGTAGTTACAAATATCATGTAATACAGCGTGTGTATTCCCTATCACTTTTTAGCAGACATATAGTAATTTGATTTAAGACCCAAATTACGTCCTCGTCCTGTTCAAGGTTTCAGTAAAAAGGAGTGCAAATGAGCCTGCTGTCATTGTTACTGAGGCAGTCAAAGAACATAGAGTGGCATAGATCCGCGAAGCGAGCACCAATCCCCGTTAAACTTCACAGTTAGATAGGGCTCAGTGAGACCTTTGCAAATACCCCTCGTTTGCCTTAATACCCAAAAGACGCAAAATCGTGTCCCATTACTTTTGACCATCTTCCAAGCAGCAAAACTCAGAGGTGCACCCAGACACGTCCAACTGCAAGTTTTAAATTGATTTTATATTAAAACAGCCAAATTCAAATGTGATATCTCTGGTAGGTAGATAGAGGTCTCTGTGTCCTGAAGTTAAAAAACTTGCAGCGAGCCACCAAGCACAGGGCTCACACTAACTTTCTGTTTTATTAAATAAGCCACTTAATCTATGTGGCTAGTTTCCATCACTCAAAGTTTTTGTTTGAAGTTTCTAATCAAGGTAATTCGCCTGTTTTAAATGGGCGATAACCTGCTGCTGCTGCCGCCTTCTTTCTCCACCTTCAATTAAATAACAATTATATCAAAATTATTTATAGGTCCAAGTCTGCTTAATTGAGTACGTGAGCAAAGGTTATTGTTATTGGTCAGTTTAGGATTGCTGTGCACGTGATTGTTTGATGGGATGTTACATCTTGGATTTGTTTGGAATGTGAGAGAATACATAGAATACTTTCAAACCCCAGTTCTCAAAATGTTTTTCCCCCTCATTGCTCGACTAATAAACTTAAGAGTAGATTGCACACACACACACATTACAAGGCTAGGCTGTTGCAATGAGTTTGATCATGTTCCACAAACCTGGCTCACCAGCATCTCAGCACAAAGCCAACTCACTTGAGGTTTTCAAACGTAGTCTTCATAAAAAAAAAAAAAGTCAAAGTCTCGTCTCGTTCTCGTGAACTCAGTCTCGTGTCTCGTCTCATCTCGTGGGAAAAGCGTCTCGTCAAACACCTAGAAGCTAAGCATAAAATCTGATTTACACAATTTATTACTTACTCCAGATGTCCACGTTTGATGTTCAAATTTTGTTTTTTTAGGGTAGTGCTGGAACCACGAGGCTAATTAACTTTAGATGTTAATATTTCCTCACATCCTTTTTTCTCTCAATCCAAACGAGGTGCTTCTTTAAGGTGGTGCAGACGTGTTTTAGTGCATGTATGGCAAGTAGGGCTATAAAAGTGAACATGAATTCACCTTAAAAATTCTGACTCCCTATGCTTGGTGCTACAGATAGCATTTGTGAGCTGTCGATTAAATATTTAATAACTTTGTTTTGGTTGGTGGGTTAAGCACCCATGCTCTGGACTTTGAGGGTACCTTGTTTTTCTATAACAAACTAGACAAAACATGTATGTAGTGGCAAATAGCTTTCGTTTTATATTTGATTTGATTACATGTTTAAGTTGGAAGTTTACCAGAAACATTTGATCCCCAATTGTGTGACTGTTAAAGGGAATACTGCTGTTAAAATGCTCCTTATTTGTTTAAAGTGTTTGCAAACCAAATGTTACTGCACTTTTCTTCATATAGTAGTACTTTTAAAATAAAAGTGCACAATACCCTTGTTTTGAATTTATTGTTACATTTTGCATATAACAGTGCGATTAATCACAGAAATGAATGCGATTAATCGCGATTAAACATTTAGCCGTTGTACAGCATTAATATATGTAGTCTAGCATCCTTGCGTGAGAATGATTGAATTCACAACGCTTACCTAAATGTCTGGCCTTTACATGAGCTACTTGAAGTGCTGTGCATGACTTTTCCCAAAATTACATCCAAATCCACATCACCTTAATTAAGAGCAGGATTTGGGGGATGTACTTAATGATTTGGGTAACTATTGACCCATAGCTCCAGCGCTAAGCTAAAGAAGCAGAAGTTGTCCAACTGCAGGGGTTCCTAAAGTTAAAGCAAATTTTGGTGTAAGTAGAAACATACCCTAGTTAATAATGTTTCCTTACAAAGCTGTAAAATCTGTAAACACAACTAAGAAAAAAGTAAGAAATTACGAGTGTAAAAGAAGCCGTGATAAAGGCCCAAATTTCGGCAAACACAAACAGAACGCTTGCGCTTAGATACGTGTAATCCCTCACATGTACTGACTGCGGATCCTTATGCCATGCACCACTAAACTAGTTCGTCCATGTGAGGGTCGTAAACTCGAAATGACATGCAGAGAACCTCATAATTCAAGGACACAATTTTCTGCTTATCATAGATATATATTGAATTATACAACCCTTTTAAATTAATGTTTAGCAGAATATTTCAAAGGATTTATCTCAGCGTGAGTACAGTTTGCGAGGTTTTTGTATGCTTTATTTGGCCGATAAGGACTAGCATGCTTTGCAGCTTGTCACCCTGCTCCCAGAATGCATCTACGCCTTGCTCTCTTGGCACCATTACTGCCACACTCTACCTTTTTGTTTCCCGCTTCCTCTCTTGCTCACTCTCTCTCTGATACATACACACTCACTCTTAATTTTATGTTAAAACGTTCTCTCATTCCTCTTCATCAAGCATTTTCATTTTGCATTGTGTTCATAAACCCACTGACCTTGTCGTAAATGGTTTCATTCCATTTTAATGTTAGTCCTTGTGGTCCTTTTCATCTTCAATATCATTGCTACAGTGCTTGTAGAATTTGGTTTTGCAGGCATATTTATTTGCTTCCACATTGCCTTGATCAGTGGTTTCATAATGCTGTGCAGTAATAAACAGACATCAACTAATTGAAGCCCACTTAAAAGTTAGAGTTAAGCAGTGCTTCCTCTGATAACTGAAGCTGCCTCCAGTCAAAATCAAAATAAATGTTTGATTGCAAACTATTGTTGAATTCAAAATAGAAACAAAAGGAATGAGTAAGAAGTTAAAAAGCAACTATCACTTTCACACTACACATTAAATGTTAGATTAATAGATATAGTTTTCATATTAATGCTTGAGGGCATTACGTTTTTAAGAACAAATCCCCTTAAATACATGCATTCTTTCACTATCCCTCTCTTCTTCTTGTCTTATTACTTGTTGTCAGTTCATTGATGGTTTTTCCCTCCTTGGTCGTTCCCTCTTTGTCTCTGGAGTCCATTTTGTTAAAGTTGTTGTCTCCCCATGCAGGGTCCAGAGGATCCAAACCACCACCCTCTTACCACTGGCTCTCAACACATCTCCTCGGTACTGCCTCTCGCTCGTGCTCTCTCTCGTTCTTTCCCTTTATTATTATTATTTTTTATTACTTATTCACAAAATCCCCTCTCCTGATCTCACATACTCACTTTCTTGTCTCTTCCACCGTTGTGTAATACATTCTACATTTGGTCTGTTTGTACTCGGCCTAAATGAGTTTGTAACAACCTACATTTACCCGAGTCTTCTCCTTACTCTAATGCCACTTTTGCTTGTCTTGTTCTGTGCATAACAGTACTAGCCTGCTTGGGATTATCTTGGGTCGTGACCTTTTTTTTGTGCTGACTGTCCTGCCTGCTTTTGGCTACTTACTGCCTCACCTTTGGTGTGCGTATCCCTGTGCCTTCTCTGCTATTTCAGCCACTTAACACACTTACTCTTCAGCTTAGCTGCTGCTTTTTCTTCGTTCGCTCTCTTTGAATGTCTCATTACACAGGAAGAGTTCTACAGTCAGTGTTCAGCTTGTAGCTGCAGCTGTAAAGCAGAAGTGCCCATTAATTGTATTGTTTAGTTTTGTTTCAAAGCTGATTCTGCATATATTCTGATTCAGTCTAGTCTGTACACTGGGAGTGGGCAATATATGTTAAGTAACTGTATGCTTCTCTAAATAAAATACATGTAAGTATAAATGTTTTATAAATAATCGCCAACAGTACCCTTTTTGGTGCTCTTGTGTAACCGGTTTTGGAACCTCAGACTAAGTTAATACTGTGCAGTCTCGTGTAAGAATTTTTAACTTATTGTCCACTCTTGGTGCAAGCTGTAATTGACCTTTAGGTTGGTAATCTTGGCTAGAGTGAGATGTTTAAACAGGTACTGCAACAGGTACATTATTGAAATTGCTGTGTTGTGGATATTTTTGGGTTAAAGGAATAAGAGCCAGCACTTTGTGAGATTACATCTTCGTGAGCTTACTTTAACATTGCTAGTAGTTCCAAGTTTATTGTGAAGCTTAGCGCTGACCACATTTAACTATAAAACCGAAAGCACATAGATCCAGTGCAAGCCAGAATCTGTAGGGGTCTGTAGACCATAACCTTGTGATTATTCCTCTGACCTGTGGCATCTGGCTTTCAGCCGGAGCCCACCGAGGAGGACATAGAGAAGAATCCTGAACTGAAGAAGCTGCAGATCTATGGAGCTGGACCCAAGATGATGGGCCTCGGCCTGGTGGCACGTGACAAGGCTAGGAAAAAAGGTATCCAGCCCTGTGTTTTTTTATATTGATGGTTTGCTTTATCAATGCTCTGCATGTTCCAATCCACTTGTGCCATAATAAACAAAGTCAGTGTGCTGGACAGATACCATCATATGCCCTTCTCCCCCTCCAACCCACCATCTCTCTGCTACATCAGATGAACTGCCCCAGACAGTAATAGTTAGAGATGGCAGTGCTGCTTGCACCATTAAAGAAGAACCAGGAGAGACGCAAATCACAAGGCCAGACTCAGACATACCTCCTCCGCCTCCAAACCTCATAGTTAAGAACGAGGTGAAGAAAAAGGAGGAGGACAGCGGTGATGACCTCCACGGATCTGTTAAAGATGAGCCCTGCACCAAGATGACAATGAGGCTTCGGCGAAATCTCAACAACACTCAGTTTGTAAGTGTGTGTATGTCTGCATCAGAGAGAGTGGAAAGCATTTTTTTGGTGGAAATGTTGCAAGTTAGAAAAAAAGCTGTGCAAGTAGGAGGGTCCAAAATATTACTCATCAGGTTAAGTGCTAATACTGAGAAGGTTTGTGTAAATTTAGCACTGATAAATGCCTGGAACAATTTGTCGAGAAAATTTGTGATCAAGACAAAAATGTAGACTTAAAAGGATAGTTCACCCTAAAATGAAAATTGGATGTTTATTTGCTTACCCCCAGGGCATCCAAGTCGAAGGTGACATTTTTTCCTCAGCAGAACACAAACGCAGATT
>JBBKCR010000016.1:2431029-2443968 GCA_037577295.1 Ladigesia roloffi
CTTCCATTAAATGACTACCAGACTGCTACGGCTAAAGCTAATGATCTGCGTTTGTGTTCTGCTGAGGAAACAAAGTCGCCTTCGACTTGGATGCCCTGGGGGTAAGCAAATAAACATCAGATTTTCATTTTGGTGTGAAATATCCCTTTAAGTCTTGCAGCAAACTGTTGTACCGTACTGTAGTAATGACATGAAACTGGTATTAACATCATTGTGTGTTTGCGGTAATTCTGCCATAACTCTGCTGTAACACATATATAACACACACACACACACTTCAAGATTACCTTGTTCTCCTAGGTGGACTCATTTGTATGTCGTATGTGTGGCCGTGGGGACGAGGATGAGAAGCTGCTGCTATGTGATGGTTGTGATGATAATTATCACACCTTCTGCCTCCTGCCTCCTCTCACAGACCCTCCCAAGGGCAACTGGCGTTGTCCCAAGTGTATCGCAGAGGTGAGAATGATCCGCGCTTCAGAGTTGACCATGGTCCCCTGTGTTAGTTCTGTTCCCATGTTAGGGTGTGTGTGTTTGAAAAAAAAAAATTGCACAGCTGTCTCAGTTCTGCATGTGTGGGCCTAAATACTGTTCTGCTTTTCTCAGGGTGTAATAAAGCTTTTTTCTGCTAGCAGAGTTGGCTTTAGAATAAATACAAACATACAAGAAAGCAGTAAAAATCTCAAGATTTATTTTGTATAAAAGTAAGTGGTATTTTTGGGCCGGTGAAGAGAACAAAGGTTCGGTTCCAGATTCCTCCTCTGTTCCTCCAGCAGTTGCTTGGATTTGAGAAATTCCATCATCAGCTCCTGATTTAATTTAATAAAAGACTTGGTTACGTCAAACCAGGTTTCTGACAGAAATGAAAAGTAATACTGAGCCTCCACGAGGAATACACTGTGTACATTAAATCAGTTTACTGTATAATCTGTTGGGTTTTTTTTGTTTTCTTTGATGTATTTTGGCAATATTAATGTTAAATATGTTCTTTTACACAATACGGTATGATTTAAATATGCATCATAAATATTAAATATAGGCTGTCTGTGTGTAGGAGTGTAAGAAACCTGCAGAGGCGTTTGGTTTTGAGCAGGCCACACGAGAGTACACGTTACAGAGTTTCGGCGAGATGGCCGACACATTCAAGGCTGACTATTTCAACATGCCAGTCCATGTGAGTATATTTGTATTTGCGTCTTCAATACTTGGTACTTATATCCCCTGACGTCTCCATAGTCTTGTGGCTTCAAAAGATCATTTCATAAAATTTCATTTATGTGATCCCATTACTATTTTTCCATCAGAATTGGTTCATATAATGCTGAGTACTTCTCGGTTAAAGAGGTGATCACCTTTTCTGGATATCTAAGTACGAAGAGGCAGCATTCTTTCAAAATCACTTTCCTCTCTGCCTGATTCCAGCTATTAAAATGAGGTTCCAGTATTTACATTATTTCAGCTAAAGCTGAACAAGGAAATAAATCACATAAAAAAATAATAATGTTTTTGTAGGTATTGATGTCTTTTAAATGGAAATTGTGAGTTGTTCAGTATTGGTTGTAATAAGCCTGTTGTGTGTTTACTTTTTAATATTTGTATATTTTTTTCCCCCTGTAAAGATGGTGCCTACAGAGCTGGTGGAGAAGGAGTTTTGGCGGTTAGTTAGCAGTATTGAAGAAGATGTCACTGTGGAATACGGAGCCGATATTCACTCAAAAGAGTTTGGGAGTGGCTTCCCTGTCAACAACGGCATGAGACATTTATCAGAGGAAGAGAAGGTTAGTACCTTTGATGCATCTCCAAATCAAATGACTTCTCTTCATTTCCTTCTACAATCTCCAGTCTCTGTCTTGTTCTTCTATGGGAAATGTTACCTTTGTTTGAGCTGCTGTTTTCTTCTTGAAATGGTTGTTGCTACAAATCAAACCTTGAAAATCGCAGCACGTTTCAATGACTCTTTACTATTCATTTTATGCTACATTAAACGTAAGGTAAACCAAAAACTTGGCTTAATTTTCTGCCCTCCTGTTACAGGAGTATGCTCGTAGTGGCTGGAACCTGAATGTCATGCCAGTGTTGGAGCAGTCAGTATTGTGCCACATTAATGCAGATATCTCCGGCATGAAAGTGCCGTGGCTGTACGTGGGCATGGTGTTTTCGGCATTCTGCTGGCACATCGAAGACCACTGGAGTTACTCCATCAACTACTTACACTGGTAATATCCTGCATGATTAACTTAATTACACACTAAATTCTGAATAATTAAAGACAGAGAAGAACTTTCTGTTTGTCATCATCTACGATCGGAAAGCAGAAGTTGGCTACATTAAAATACTGGTTTTGTTTCTTCACTCAGGGGGGAGCCCAAAACTTGGTATGGTGTTCCATCAGCAGCAGCGGAGAAGTTAGAAGAAGTCATGAAGAAACTCACTCCTGAACTCTTTGAATTCCAGCCTGATCTGCTTCATCAACTTGTCACTATCATGAACCCTAATATACTCATGGGACATGGCGTACCGGTCAGTTCCCCCCCACACCAGCCTTTTACAACATTAATCATGATATAATGAACAGAAAAAGCAGAAAAGCAGAAAAATCTCCTTTGACACATGGAGGCGTTCGGTCTCATGTCATCATCATGTTTTTGGCAGGTTGTGCGTACCAATCAGTGTGCTGGAGAGTTTGTCATTACGTTCCCTCGCGCGTATCACAGTGGCTTCAATCAGGGATATAACTTTGCTGAAGCCGTCAACTTCTGCACCGCAGACTGGGTATGTACAGAAATCTGTAGAATATACAGAAATGTAAGGAGGCCTCAGTGCAGATGAAATTATGTACAGTGATTGTTCAAGTGTAGATTGTATGAGGGCTTGGTCGAAACAGTTTTGCTGAAGTTTAAAAATGTTGTTCTTTGTAGCTGCCCACAGGGCGGTCCTGTATTGAGCACTATCGCCGCCTCCGCCGCTACTGTGTGTTCTCTCATGAAGAGCTTACCTGTAAGATGGCTGCATGTCCAGAGAAGCTGGACCTGAACCTGGCTGCTGCCACGCATCGGGAGATGTTTATCATTGTCCAGGAGGAGAGGAAACTTCGCAAGGCCCTGCTGGAGAAGGTGAGGCACAGACTAGCTATGCTGGTAGTAGAAAAAGAAGAAAATAGAGCTGATCACATGCCAGGATAAACAGAACAAAGGAGTTCCTTTAAAACCAGAAATGTGTTTGGCCTAAATGTGCACCATACCGTTTATGGTCAGAGTTATTATGCTTAGAGGAACAGTTTTCAGTCTATTTTACATAAAGATCAGCCAACACATACTTTCTTTCTATGAAGAGTATTTGTATTTTGTATTTAGATAGATGGAGTCTGCTTCTTCTCAAGTAATGTTGAAGCAGAAAAAGAATTATTAGCTACATGAAACGTCAGACACTTAACATACCGTAGCTGATCAGCTGTAATTTGAGTAAGTAGTGAAACTCCTTTAAGATTTTTTATCTTTTTTTACCAGCCTGTCCTTAACATAATGGCCCTGAGCAGTTCAGGTCCAAGTTTAGGGCATGATGGTACTACCTTGGCATAATTTGGTACAAATTTAAAAATCCAACATGAGTTGCAGCTGTTGTTGTTGAGCAGCACTGATTTGTCCTCACAGGGCATCACGGAGGCGGAACGGGAGGCGTTTGAGTTGTTGCCAGATGATGAGAGGCAGTGTGATAAGTGTAAGACCACCTGCTTCCTGTCAGCCCTGGCATGCACCAACTGCACGGAACGCCTTGTCTGCCTTTACCACACACAAGACCTCTGCTCCTGCCCTACAGACAAACTCTACCTCAGGTAGATTCAAGATTCCTTTGTCATTACATCACAGTGAAATCCTGGTGCATCACTTTGGGGTGAAAAAAACACACACATGCATCCGACATTTAGTTTATACGTACACAGATGTCAGCACAAACACAACAATCATTTCTTAAATAGTGTACAGGTATTATGTGTGTGATTTCAATGCAGAGTTCAGTGTGGTAATTGCTTTGATGTCATCATTCGGCTTGTGGTCCATTTGGCTTCATACGAGGGCCATTATTCAGTTGTTGGTTTGATTGACAGACCAGATGCAAGCAGAACATAAACCTATCCTCTGTTCTGCTGTCTATCAGGTACCGATACACTCTGGATGAGCTGTTGGCCATGCTGCACAGGTTGAAGGTTCGAGCCGAGTCTTTTGACTCCTGGGCCAACAGAGTGAAGGAAGCCCTTGAGCAAGAAGAGGGCAGCAAAATAGGTCAGACGCCATTGACTCTAATCATTTAATTCTGATTTGAAAGTATTTTTCTGTGTGGTTATGTTGAATCAGTTTTTTTTGTATCCCAATAGGCATTAAAGATCTGGAGGTGTTAAAGGAGGAGGCTGCCGAGCGGAAGTTTCCAGACAATGAGCTTCTCCAGCGGCTCACAGTTGTTCTGGGTGACATTCACAGGTGCCAGAGCAGGAGTTCGGAGCTCCTGAATGGCAGTCAGAGTAGCAGAATGAGCCTACGAGATCTTCGGACAATGGTGGAGACCATGCACAACTTACCCTGCGTCATAGAGCAGCTAAATGAAGTGCAGGTGAGCATGCTGGACACAATTAGTGTCATGCAAACTACATGCCTGTCATTACACGTTTGAATCACACTTACCTATCCTCTTTTTGAGATTGTATGACCTACTTTTATCTCTGCACATGGATCAGTACAGACAACTATTTATTGCAAATTGAAGCAGTTGTGTCCAACATTAGGTATGAAGTTTGCATGGCGCTAACTGGCACAAGCTACTTTTATATGTTCTCTTCATATTACAAATCTAAAGAAGCAGTCTTATCTGCATTGTTGTAAATGTGTTTTCATTACTTGGGTCATGAATTCTGAAATGTCTTTACTTAACATTTAGTCTATACTTATCCTTTATTTGATGTTTATTATTTATATTATTATTTTTTATTATTATTATTCTTAAAATCTTTCATTTAGTATTTATATATTTTTAATGTTGGTCTTAATCTTTAATTTGTATTTTTACTATTTACTTTAACTCTGCATTTGTCTGTGGACAGCAAAAAAGAATTTCATTGCACAGAGAAATGCGATTTCTCTGTACACTTGACAATAAACGCTTTGAATCTTGAATCACGAAAGTCTACAAATGTAGACTGAGGAGGAGGAAAATACTCAACTCACTGTCCCCATTCTCTCAGGCTGTGTTACAGAAGATTGAGGAGTTTAATTCCCGAGCCCAGGCCCTGGTAAACAGCAGTGGGGATGAGTGGAAAAAGTCTTCGCTTTCTACCTCGGCGGCAGATGTCCAGGCCTTGTTGGAGGAGGGTGCTCTGCTACCAGTGGTGGCTCCAGCATGTGAGCTGCTGTCTGGGCTCCAAGAGCAGGGCCGCTGGTTGGAGCAGGTGCGGCAAACCCTGGGGCCAGAGGGTGGAGAAGTGACCCTGGCAGTGTTAAGGAACCTGATGGAGGTTGGCTGCAATGTGCCGCAAAGCATGAGTGTGGAGACAGCCATGGCAGAACTGCAGGAGCTGCTGACCATTGCAGAGCGCTGGGAGGAAAAGGCCCAGATATGTTTGGAGCACAGGTGGGCCAAGATTATAAACTGCACATCTGCTGTAGACCCACCCTCTATTTTATTGCTTTTTACTGTGAATAGGCAGACTGGTGTGCATGTGTTCTTAGTCCACGTTTGTCCTTTTTAGTTTAGTGCTAGATCTGTAACTAATAAACAAGCAAATCACAGAATTAAATCTTACTATTTTTATTATAATTTGGGTTGGACATCAATGTTATACAGTCTTCAAAATACATTTTATGGAATATGACGTGCTGACACCAACAAATTGCTTATAAAGATATTGTTATTCCTGGGTATTCCATTTGTCTTGGTTTATTTTGTTGGTGTGTGTTTTTTTTTTGTTTTTTTAAATTGAATTTTATAGAATTTTTTTTATAGAATTTTTTTTATTCTGTTGCTGAACACATAGCATTGCAGATTCACGCTGCACATCATTTTTGAAAGGTTGCGAAGCACTGATCAACTTTCCTGTGGTTCTATCTACTTTGGAGCAGGCAGAAGCATCCCCTCTCCACTTTGGAGGCCATAGTAAACGAGGCTCAGCTGATCCCAGTGCAGCTGCCGAATATCCTGTCCCTGCAGGCGTGTCTGAGCCGAGCCCGTGCCTGGGTCACAGACCTGGAGGAGATCCAGGCAAGAGCTGAACATTTCCATCATTACAGTTCTAGAACATTTAACTCTTGTAAACAGAGGCTGAGCATCAGCCATCAACTTCTGTAAACAAGCAGGGAACCAGTGTTAGTCATTTGTCATTATATATGTTAGAAACTATTCTCTAGAATTCATGGCTTACTTCACATTCTTCAGATTTGCTCTGGCTGTCAGCATCTATGGGGAAGCATTTATTGTTTAAATGTTACAGTGAAACTGTTACTGGTACATTTCCCTCTAACTCTTTCACCCAACTGGCATCACGGAACAGAACGGTGAGCACTACCCGTGCCTGGATGACCTGGAGGGCCTGGTGGCGATAGGCCGGGACCTGCCTGTGCGAATGGAGGAGCTGCGGCAGCTGGAGCTGCAAGTAGCCAGTGCTCACTCCTGGAGAGACAAGGCCAGCAAGACTTTCTTGAAGAAAAGTTCTCAACACAGCCTTCTAGAGGTGAGAGGGTCATGAGGTCTCGTGGTGTCAGCTATTTTTAGCAGACGTTGGTCCTCCACTAAAAATATGGTTTCATAAAAAAGCAGGAGAGGTGAATTGTGAGACCTGTTTGACAGGGTTTTTCAGAAAATAAACTTGGTTCCTTGGAAGGCATGGACCTGTTTCTGATCCAGTTAATACACAGCAGGCTGTTTATGGTATTGCAGCACCCAGAGAACAAAATCCTGGTCCAATATATAGAGGTGCCTTTTCCACATCTCTGCAGGTTTTGTGTCCATGTGTTGAAAAGAGGAAGAAAAGACAGGAGGACTCTCTAAGCTCCGAAGCAGACTCTGATGTCAATGTGCTAGGACTCACTGCTCAGGACCTTCGAGACCCAGGAGCCATTGTGAGTCAAAACCCACACATGCGTGCAAATTGTAAAAAAGCGTTCTTGCTTTTGTAAACATTAACTGTATAAATGTATTGCAGTATTTGCCTGATACACTCATTCATATAGTCTGATGGCTTGATAAAGTTGTTATAACTGGTCAGCATGGTTTAAACAGTTAAAACGTGTCAACAAAATTAAATTGAATTAACCTGTGGAGCTCCCCTGTCCCCCAGCCACTGTATTGTTCAAGTCCCCTGTCTTTACCCTATTTCCCCGAGTGACCTTCCAATCACAGGGGTTTCCTAGCCACTAGGCCACCAGCTGCCTAATATGTGATTGAGCCAAATGTTGAACATTTCCTGATGCATTCTTGTAAACTTACATAGAAAATGTTTTGGAGCTTAGTCACTGCTTGCTTCCAAACTTTGGCCTGTAGCATATATAAAATGTGTGCATGTGTCGTCATCCCTTTTCACACATTTAACTGTGAATTTACTCTACTTTATTTACCAACTAACCATCCCAATACCCCAGTAGAAGGTTCCCTTTGTTTAGTTTGTCCAAAGGGTTTAGGTATAGCTTTGTTCCTGTGGGGCTGTTATGAATTTCATTGCTTTGTGTGCATTCTCACTCAACCAGGTGATGGCATTCAAAGAGGGCGAGCGGCAGGAGAAAGAGGCCCTCCTGCGCCTCCAGCAGTTAAACCTGGCCAAGCCCGGTCTGGAGAGCACCAATGGGAACGGAGAGCCCAGGGACATCAAACAAGAGCAGAGGTGGAGCGACTCCATGGACTCAGACATACCCATCCCCTCTGAAAAACACCAACAGAACGGTAGCTCCTCTCCCTCTCATACATCCGGCCAATCGGTTTGCGTGTGCGCCAGGCCGCCTAGGCCCTTACTCCACCGCTGCCACCTCTGCAGAGACTGGTTCCATGGAGGCTGTGTGCCCTTCCCTTCTATATTGGGCCCTGCTGAGCCACCCCTCACCAACAAACTCTGCTGGTGGGACTGGGACACACGCTTTTTGTGCCCACGGTGCCAGCGGTCACGGCGTCCACGGCTAGAGACCATCCTTGCCCTGCTTGTAGCTCTACAGAGATTGCCTGTGCGTTTGCCTGAGGGGGAGGCTCTCCAGTGCCTCACTGAGAGGGCAATTAATTGGCAGGGCCGAGCCAAACAGGCTCTGGAGACTGAAGAGGTACAGGGTGCCCTGCAAAGACTGCAAGAACTCAGAGACACACAGGTTAGGGAGGAGCAGCAGGGGGTTGAGGAAAAGAAACGGGGCAAGGAGGAGGTAATTGTGCTTTCAGACTCCGAGGAACCCGAGGATGGTGTGATAGACTTAACAGAAGACGGGGACATGATAAAGAAGGACAAAGACAAAGCTACTAATGGAATACAGGCAAGTTTGGTGTAAAACATCTCCACTTTGCTTATATTTTACTCGGGTACATTCAGCTGTTCCTTTAGTGAAGTTAGGCCTAGGACACACCACGGCAGTGTTAACTGGCTCAGTGAAAATTGCAGCATCCAAAATAAAGAAGATATTGTTTGAATATCTTGTAAGCTGCACATGTCCATGTTTAAGCAAGCGTAGTTGTGGCGTGTTCATAATTATATTTTTTTAAAAGACTAGTAAATGTTAATGTGTTATCAGTGTACCCATGATTAATAAACTTAAATTCATTTTTATTTTCTAGATGTGAGTATAGTCACTAATGTTTCAATTTGGACATTGGAGCAACAAAACAATTTGGTTTTCAGAAACTATTGTCGAACATGATTCATACAGATTTTTTGCATTGCTCTTTTCCTGCTTTTGATTCTTTCATTCGCTCGGTTATAGTCGGTTATAGTGTGCTTGGGGTTGGGTCTTGTTTAAACCAAGGAGAAAATGCTGAAAATGAAAGGCTTACCAGTAACTCCTTTATTTATTTGGTCCTTCTGAAAAAAGTATGACATTGCCCTTCTAACTGGTTTTATGTAAAATCTTTGCTTTTGCTTCCACAGTCTGACTGTGAAAATGGTATTCAGAAGCCAGACCTTCACAATATAGCAGGTTAGTTCTGTGTGTATATCTAGTGTGTTGGGCCAAATGCTTTTTAACTCTGCTGTTTCATTGAATTATGACTATAATTTAGGATTTTGCTCATCAAATTATAACCTCTCATTTTCTTATTAGGGGTTGAGTCTCTGGTTCCACTGGTGTCATGTCTTAAAGGGCCAGTAATCAAATTGGCACCTTCAACCCGGACAGAGTTGGAGGAGCTGCTGTTAGAAGGCGACCTGTTGGAGGTCTCGCTAGACCAGACACACACCATTTACCGACTCCTGCAAGCAGATTCAACCCCTCCTTACCAGTCACTACGCGCTCTAATACAGGTAAGAGCTTTTTTCCCTGCATGGTAGAATGGGTTAAAGCCCCCTGCAAAGATGATATATTGTCTAGCAAATAATGCTTTGTAATGTGCATAGTACAGACTTATATGAATTGTTGTGAATTGCTATATTTCTTGTTTAAACTGCTTCTCTTTCTTGTATTAATCAGATTGAGCTGCATGAGCAGAAGCAGTTGGGGCGCAGCAGCAGGATGAAAGACTCTCGGAGGAAGAGGAAAAGTCAGAAAGCTGAAGGAGGACTCAAGTCCACAGAAGTCTCAGAGTCCAAGAAAGCACGAGCTGTTAACCACACGCCTGAACACACTCAGCAGGAGGTACTCCAAATGCACACATTTTAGTCAACAAATATATATCTTTTTTTATCCCTGTTTCTTAGCTACAGGTAAATTTGGAGACCATTTTTAGTGCAGACTGCTCATGTGCTGTTTGTATTTTTTTCCCATTCTTGGCCTTGAAACATTTGAATTTAAATTTAAAAACTCTTATTTAATAATATGGTTAGATGTCTTTACAGGTGTATAATACTGTATTCCTAACATTGCTTGGAGAAATGCTTAATACCTAATCTTTTAGTCATTTTCCCTCATAACTTGCATGCCAGTTTTCTGAAAAAGAAAGTGTTTAAAGCATTAAAAAGTTGGCACCTTTCCTCCCCCCACTGCAGATTTTATGAAGAGTTGTGTTGACCTGTGGAGAGGAGAACGTTGGAATGATGACCCATAGAGTATCAGTTCTGAAAATCACTCTGGGCCAAAGAAGCACCCAGGCAGCAGGAGATTACACACTTGTTCTTTTCCTACTTGCTGAGCTCAGACACCTCCTGTCCACGACAGACTTGTTCATTTCATTCTTCTCTCATGCACGCTCCCTCCATCAACACCATTTGTTACCGACTGCACTCCCTCCTGCTCTGTCTCCATTATTATTGCGCTCGTCCTGAACTACATCCACCATTATTCTGTTTAAACAGGGCTGATCTTTCCGTGGCAGTTCCCCTTCCCTCCTCTGTCTGCTGCTTTCCAGTGGGGATTACTGGGAATTTGTTCCTTTGGCCCGGCTCTGTCCGCCTGTCTGTACTGTTGTACCAAACAGTGCTGAACCCACCAAACGCCAGTTCACTGTCCTGCATAATGTGACATAGTCTAGCTACATACACACACACCCACACCCAAACAGGTTTGGTGGCTTTGGTTGGATATACAGAGAGGAGTGTGGCACAGTTGCCATGACAGTTCTTGTATTTTTTATGTATTCAGTCTCGTGTTTTGTTGAGGCTGTTGAGGGAGACTCGAATTTTGAATAAACTAGGTTATTTTGGGAAGTGTGAAAAGAAAAACAAAAAAAAAACAAAAAAAGTTTTGGTGCTACTTTCCCAAAAATAGGTCACTGCATATTATCCCCCTCTATCTACTGACTTTATTTTAATCATTTCAGTTCTTTTACTTTCCCTTGATGCTTTTGTTTTGTCTTGTTCTGCTGTCTTTTTTTCCTCCCTCTTCTTACCTTTCCTGAAGTCCAAGGAACTGTAAAAACACCTCACTGTAACTCACTTTATCTCCATTTTATTTTGTCCCTGGGTTCTAATAATTATATTATTATTATTATTATTATTGGTATTGCAGACAAGCAATTGTGAGTTTGTGTATAAACATTTTCATTTCAATGTTGCCTTTTGTTTCTTTTCACTCTTGTTAGAGAATAAAAGTTTAGAATTGTTTTAGGAGTCTGTGGAGGTGTGGTCTTTCGGCGTGTGCCTTTAGAATGGCAAGTAGGACAGTTTCACCTGCTTTAACATATTTGCCCATGTAGAGTTTATTGAACCAATTGATTGAAAATGAACTGTTACAAGACTTGGCCTGCTGTATATGCCCATTGATTTGAAACACTCATGGAAAAGCTAGGACTAAAGCTTTTCATTTAATCCTATTTTTGGTTTACGCAAGTTGGTATTTATTTGAATGAAAACAGATGAAGTTGTTTGTAAGATATGTCAACATTTCCCATGCCAGAACTTCTTTTAAAAATCTTTTAATTAGTGGAAACACAAAATCCTTCACAGCTTCCCTAGCAGTTCTCAAACAGTTTGTTGATATTTTCTGTTGGGAACTTTTTCATGGACAATGAACAAGTTGGGATTCAAATACAAATTCAGCTGATTTCAGGAATCAAAATTGAGACTTGGTGCTCAGAAACTCACTGGCCCTCAACATAAACATGCCACATAAAAATATCATACTTTGATTCAAAAGTATAATTTAGTTTAACACTGAATTATGTAAAACCACATCTGGACTGCCAGCATGTAAAAGGTTAAATTATTTCAGCTTCAGTGCAGTTCAGTGCTCAGAAAGTTCAGTAATCAGTTATTGCTCATGTTAAATCGGTTCTAAAGTGATTGATTCAACTTGCGGTACTGTATATGCAGTACTATAATTTTTCGGTTGCCATTTCAGACACACTTTAAAAGAACTAACCTGCCTTTAGTGTAATCTAGTTTAAACTAAGGTTTCACTTTAGTAGACACATGAAATAAAAATTTTTTTTAAATTCTGTACGCCTGCATATGCAAACTTTGTGGCTGCAGCTCTTCTGTAGCCTTTGGTTCTCAGGTGAAGTATCTTCGTTTATTAAACGTGGGGAATGCAATATTAAGTTCAGCTGCACAAAAAAAGCAGAACTAGTAAAAGGTTTCTTGCTGATATATCACTGTCTGAATATTACACTTAAGGCTCATAAACTTTGAACCATGTATATTTTGTAAACTGTTCACGGTGTAAACCTGCAATGCCAGATTGGCTACATACTGGCCACTAAACATTCATGGAGGCATAATTAAACAGATCCCTTTTTCCATTCATTCTAAGACAATAAAACAATGTTGGCACCTAGAAAGCCTGTTGGCGGAGTAGTGATGGAGTAATTGTTTACATGCTGCAGGAGATTTTTAATGCCGGTGTTTGTGGGGGATGCATTACTCCAGCAGGATGTGATACAGGAGTTCAGGACTCTCCTCTAGCAAGAAGATGATCCAGCATCTTCTCACACATGTAGAGGCATCGAGGAACATGAAAAAATCCTGGAGACAAGTAATATACAAGAAAATGCATTTGAAACAAAACATTCACAGAACACAGTAATAACAATATAATACATTAATGTCCAGTAAATCATTTTAAAGCCCTTCAGTGTAGCTCACTGTAAATGTGCTGATGTCATCTGCTACCTACTGTTAAACAGCTTACTGTGATACTGGATGTCCAAGAATAGTGAATATTTTACAGCCACTTAGATTTGACATTTTACAAACTAATTTATTCATTTTCTTTTTTTTTTAGGTTGAGCTGTAGTTAAAGCGATAGTTTACCCAAAAAAGAAAATTTGATGTTTATTTGCTTACCCCCAGGGCATCCAAGTCTAAGGTGACTTTGTTTCCTCAGCAGAACACAAACG